>VXAY01000172.1:5304642-5314975 GCA_013399855.1 Oxyruncus cristatus
CTTCTCAGGCCAGAGCTCTCCCAAACAGCCAAGTGACTGTTTCTGAGTTTTCCCTCTCTATGAGCGTTGGGGTTTTTTTCTCTCTTTCTAGGCAGATGTCAGAAAATGTGGCACTGACTTATCTGTTTCAAACAGCATTTCAGTATACTTTTGGATCTATGTATATTAGACAGCAAACAATCACAACACTTGGCTTATTTATTTATTTATGTGGTAACATCCTTCAACTAATGATATCAGGGAAAATACATTTTCAAAATCAGAGGCAAGGAAACCATTCAATTCATATTCCCCAGCAAACAAATGACACCACATAAATAAAATACAAAACTATTCAACTATCATTAAAAATGTGACAGTCATCCAAAGTAGGAAATTCAACAATGTGGTTGTTGCATTTTCTCTTTAAATATTTACACGGTATGGAGACAGGATTAGGCTACCCTAAGCTTGAGTTTTCTTGGACATGTTCTTTTTCCCTCCTCAAACGCATGACTAGTTGAACGGAAGGGACTTCGGTTGCCTGGCATTTCTAGATGTCTGGAGGCATTTTTAGAGCACAATAGGCCTATTACACTCAAGATAGTTATTGTTATAAATCCCACAGAGAAATAAAGGCACTTTATATATGAATCAAAACATAAAATGTTTTTAACAGATGCAAGTTTTAGGAATTCCCCTGTGCTGTGGTCCACTAGTCAGAGCAGCAAAGCAACATCTGAGCCTGAAGTTTAGTTCTACTTCCATGACAGGTGTTAGCTTTCTGCCTCCATTTCCTCCATAAAACAAGGATAACCTTTTTCCATATTAAAATAAAGCTATCATTATCTGTTTGAACTGTAGAAGAGCCTACAAAAGTCTCTTGGATGAGGTCCTTATTACACTAGATGCTGTACAAACACAGAACCACATCCTATTATAATGTGGGAGTGGCATGCTATTAATAATACATTAGGACATTTTGAAATGATTAAGCAGAAGAGTTATTTTAAAATTCTCATTCACTTCCTCCATTTAAAATAGAATGAAATTTGAACGAATAGGTAAGGAAGCTATTTGCAGAATGCCGAAACATCCTTCTGGCTCTGTGAATACATAAACGGTTAGTCTGCAGAGTAAAGGAGAAGTAACCAGCAAAGACATGTTCTTTTACTGACTCTGCCACTTATGTTACCTCTTACACTTTTCAAAGCAGTTCATTTCATTGGGGTTCAACTTATTTGTCACTCAAGTGGATACAGCATACCACAGGACCTAATATGGTTCAATTAAAGAAGACTCAGCCTAGAGAGGATTTAACTGGGTTTAAGGGTGGGAGTGATTATTACACTTTATAGACTTGGGAAGTGGGGGGAAATTATAATTTATTACTTATGTGCAAATTTGACATTATTGTTAACATATATTCCCCCAGAGCCTTGGATGGACATATTTTGGAAAAATCAAATCAATAAGTGATTTAATATCTGTCAAGTGCTTTGGGATCTTTATTTGAAATGAGTGCTAGAAGAGCAATATCTTACTCTCAACTCCTTAGCGTGCAAGCATGCCTTCTATTAATACTAGAACCCTTTGGAACCATTAGAGTTTATCAGCTAAATACATATTTTGGCACATTAACTAATTTTTGATTACCCAATTAGACTTTAACAGCTCCATCTATCATGTAAATTTTTCTTAATGTGCAGATTATGGACCCAATAGAACTTAATGGAGCTCCTTACAGTGTTCTGAGTCGATGCAGCTGGCACATGGACACTAACGAAAGTATTTGCCTCCAAAGTGAGAATTACACACCTATCTTCCCATGTTGCTAATGGGCGTTATGGCCTAAGTCATCTCTGGGCACTGAGACAATACAAGAGTCCCAAATGTGATCAAATTTATACCACTTTATATGTTGGCTCTCACATACCTCCACTTCTGCCCTTCCATCTCAAAATCACATCTCCTACAGTCAATTGAGTCACAAGTACACAAATCAAAAACCAGGGCCATTTGACACCTACCCCATGGCAAACTACCTAGTGGATAGCCATGGCTGTGAGAAGCTGCTGGTGAAATCTGCTTCCCCAGGGCATAGAGAAGCATGCTGGAGACAGTGCCTCTGTGGTGTGTGCTGCTCGGCACATTCTCTCCCACCCCACTGTCTCTCAGAGGACAGCACTCAAGCAGCCAAACTCAGCCCCGGGTCAGGACTTTTCCTATCCCTCTTGCATAAGTACTATGCTATTTATCTTGTTGAGTCGTCCCCAATATACTGTCCCTGCTCACATCCCACTCCCCATGCTCTTTTCCACTACCTGCCTATGGGATGGGATGAATTACACATTTCCTGATGAAAACATGGATGCTTAAGAGCTGCTCGAAGAAAGAATATTACTCAGATCACTGGGACAACAGCTCCACAGTTGATAGTCAGAACTAAGCAGTTGGTAGAGAGAAAAAAATAAAATAAAATTAAGTAGCAAATCAGCCTCCTTTAGTCCAGAAACTTAATGCATGGTCTGGGTTTAATGTTAACCATGTTTGGCAGAAGACTGAATACAGAACCTTTGCTCAGAAAAAGCAAATAATTAACTGTTAGAAATTAAATTCAGAGCTATAGATACATTCTGCTCCAATGGCTTTACACCTAGATCTGCCAAAATCGCCAGCTACATGTGCAACAAACAGGGGGTTTTGGCGGGCTGCCTCCTCTGACGAAAACTCATCGAACTACTGGCATCTAGAAGTAAGGCAGATTATAATCGATGAAAATAAAGGCTGCATTCACACTCACAAGAACAAATATTTCCCATGCTAAAGTAAACACTTATAAAGTTATCTAATGCACCATTAATTGATGTCCTGATTTTTTGAATCTCTCATTTCTCTCAGCCTAGACACTGAAGCTAGTTTCAGCCGTTCCCAGTTAGTTTCACTTTCTTTCTTTCTCTCTTCCTCAAAGGCTGTAAGTACAATACTGGAATGCTTTTATATCACAAAAATAATTCAGTTAGCATTCCTTTCCTACGAGAAATTCCTTTTCTATTGCTTCTGCAAGAAGTAATTTTTTTAAAATCTTATTTGTTTCATTACAATGCTCCTTTAATAAAGCCTGATTGCTCCTCTTAAGGAAATAAGCTTTCTTTTTCTGCATATGGTCTCACCCTGTCAGAGCTTTCATTATTTTCCTGCACAAAGTCCTTCCCTGATGTCTTACTCGGAGCAGCACTCATTGTTGGTGGGGAGCACGCAACCAGCCTGTCCTGCTGCCACCGGCTTCTGTCAGACCATCCCTCCACTCTGTCTGGAATGGATTTTGGAAGCGGTCTACCTGGAAGGTAGTTTAATGTCGCTTAAAAACTGCTAAATAAACAGACACACATTGTAAGTGCTGCCTGGGAAAATACTAATATTGCTGCTAATGCAGAGATTGGGTTAATTTGTTTCTATATTCTGCATCCTGCCAGGCAGCCTCCTGACTACCACTCAGAGAAGTGTACTTCTTTTCAGAAGAGACAGTATGCAATGCTTTGCTTAAGGAAAAGGGAGATTTACCCTGCACCGCAGTTCTCAAACAAGGTCCTTTCTCCTTGAGTACCAAATCTTGTTTCCTGTGACGGAGCCCCAAGAGCTTAACACAGAGGCAGTCGGTCCCAAAATTCTGTCATCAAGAGCTGCCAACCAACCCGAGGTGCTCAGAGCCCTGCGTGCTCTGCCTCCCTGAGGAACAGGCCCTGAGCAGGCGTATTTACATCATCAGCTACGTCAGTAGTGGGAGAATAATGTGATTTTTGTGTAAACAGTGCTCATAAAAAGTCATAACAACAAAAACCACAGCAGCTACTGTTGAGAGGAGAAAATGAAACCTTTTTTTAATCTATGCATTTAGATGATTACCTCTGCTGTGATAACTTAAGAACTTACTGCTTGTTCAGTCCCATGCTGCAAAAAAAATCTCTTGTTTTGAGATCTTACTCTTGGCTTTTTGCTATAAAGTTCACTTTTTTCTCAATCATCACTCTTACCTAACTTATTTTTCCATTTCGCTTCTGTGAGTTGACCTTCCTGAAAGAAAGTCTGGGTGCCTGAGCAGGTATAGTTCTTTTACTACGCTTTGGCTGCATGAGTTAAAACAAATGAAGGTATACATTTTTAATCACACACGGGCACATTTCAGCTATGCCAACCTGTGTTCCTCTTTTTATTTATTTTTTTTTTGCTATTTATTTGCAAACATTACAGGCTGTGCTAAGACGCTCTCTGCTGTTCTTCAGCTACAATGTACACTCATAAAATGTGTGTGTGTTAACTGAGCAGCCACAAACTGAACGCAGGTGACAGTACCTGTGCTGCCAGCTCCTGCGCTGGACAGCCATCCATGCAGCTCCGGGGACAAGACCAAGATTGGGCTTGCAATTGTGCCAACCTGTGGGCACTGGTTGTTACACATCAGTTGTCTCATGAAAGGACATTCCTCACAGAAATCCCAGGTACTGGAAATCCATCCCACCACTGCTGCAGGTCAAATTGCAACTGTAATATGTTTGGCATACAAAGAGTGGTAGGAACCATTTTAAAAGTTTGTCTGATGTTTTAAGATTTGATAATGAGCACAAAGTATCACCCACTTCTCAGTCAACAGGTTAAATGTGTTCCAGGGGTGATAACTAAAGTCATTCCTTCTGTGGTAGTTATGCCAAATTTACACTATTCCCACTGAAGTAATTTGCTCAAAAAGAAAAAAAACCCACAACTACAATTTCAGTATTTAAGAGTGAGACTTTTGGGTTGTTAAGCATTACAGTATCTAAGCTTTCAACAGCAATTTTATCACTGAACTCAGACCACTGTACAGTAACCTTGAGAATCCGGCTGTTCCCAATCCTGAAACCGTCTAAATGCAGCATGTTTTTCAGTTTCGACTTGAAAGTCCACATAACCTTAGTGCTGCATCTCTACTCACAACCCTATTTATCTCTCTGCAAAGACTGGGTAATGTAACATGCAATATTCACCAAAATCTACCTGGAGCCATAAACTACCTCTGCCTACGTCCCTAAGCAGGAGTACCCAAGGTGTCAGGCTAAAGGGAGCACTCAACATCAGGGTCAGCATTTGTTCTCATGCAGAAAACAACTCAGCACTGCTTGCGTCCAAAGGCATCATCTTGTTCCTCCTGTGACAAGTTGTTTCATGTAAAATAAAACTCAGAAACTTTCATCAGTCGCTCTCCCTTCTCCCCAAGGCAGGAGGGTGCTCCAAGTCAGCACAGTCTGTTCCTAGAGATCTGAGCACTCCTCTGTGAAATGCCAAATTCGCGCATAAATGCTAAGCATCATCACTGGACTGACCTGTAAGGTCTTTACTACCTCTGGAGTCAGGGACTTGGTCTAGTATTTCTGGGTGGCCCATAATTACTTTTTAAGTTATTCTCTTTACTGTGGCATCTGCTGTACCATTTAAAATGGGTTTATGGGTAAAACACATAGACTGCAATTATGAGTTAGACATTTTCACATCTCATTTACATATCTTCCATCCTACCACATATCAGACATCACCTTTTATTTCTTGGATTATCATATAAACTTCTCAAGTACTCAACAATTCCTTCACTGTTTTATGACAGTACACCATACAGTCTTCAAGACATGAGGTGCTAACTACAGCACTGTGCACAATTGCAGTCTTAGTGTGGAATGTCTTGCTTTAATAGAGAAATAAAATGATATAAGGTCATAAGCTAAGACTATCATAAAGTGCATTGCAGGTACCCTATACTTAAATACTCCCATGCTACCTCTTAACTATAAGTGAGGCAATTTGCCTAATGCCTATAGAAGTGACACAATTAATTCCCCTCCCTTAAATAATCCTACTCTTTCCTCTCTAACGTGCCCCTGTAAAAAGAATGTTTACTAAATATAAACAAATTTTTAGAAAACCATATCCTTAAAATCTATGGCATTCGAAATGCCATGAGCCTAAAATGAAATTTAGAAAGTCCTTTCTTTGTTGTGTTCAGAAAATCACTGGAGATCCCTTTCTCTCTGAAGTGGAGACTAAACACCGCAGCAGTATTATGAACACTGTAAACACACTCAGTGGACTGTATGAAAGTGGCCTCAGCCATAAACAGCAACCTCAGCATTTTTCTGTTCATGTTTCCTGCAAAGGAATCAACAACCTCCGAATTAGTCCTCCAAATTAAGATTTGAATCTTTTTGTCCTGATAGTTCAGCGCTTCCATCTTATGCATCACTGTGGGCTAAGTGAAAAAGGGTCCCAAGACCATCACCTGTACCTAAGAGGGTATTATAATTTAAAAAAAAATAGTCTTAATATGAAACATTTCCCAGAGGGACAACATTTGGAGGTTTAGGAGTATCACTTAATACAACATACTTGTGGCCAAGAGCATGGATATCTTGTAGTACAGTTAGAAAGTTGTAAATACAGTACTTATTCCTCAATCGTATCTTCAAAAAACAAGGAGAAGAAAACCCCAAACAACTATCTCTTTGTACTGAACTGTACTAACCCAGCCTAAAATACCAGTATTATCATCTTTTCTGAAGGAAGAATTTCAGTATATCAAGCAAATCATTCTTACACTGGATCACTGCCTTTCACTGTTTACTACAAATGTCAGCTAACAGAAATAAAAGCAAAATTGCTTCTAGAAAAAGTAGGAAAGATAACAAAAGTTACACTGTTATCTCACTGAGAGTTGTTTCACACAAGACAGGAAAAAAAATACGAGTTATTTCACCTGAAAATTAAACATGGAGTCCCTTAAGCAACAAGTACTGGATAGTAAATACATTACCTGAAATTTTACTCAGTCAAAAGGATGAGAAAAGGAAAATAAGAGTATGTCAAGTGTATATTCACATTTGGTACTAAGTCTTAGACATGGGAACTGCATGGCGGTTACAACGTCAAAGCTAACAGTAGGGTCACTACTTATGGAAATTCAATTACTTTCACTGTATAGTTTAATATTAAGCAGTATAAACTATGCCTGCCATGTGCAATCACTAGTGAAAATGATGAGCAAAACACAGTGATTTTATGGTATAAATTAACATTGGTTCTGCTGTTGCCAGGCGAAATTTTGCCACCAATTTCAGCCACTGGAGCATCTGCCCTCAAATCTTGGTAGAAATGAACTTTCAGTAGTTTACCCATGTGGTTGCTGATTCTTTCCAAGGCCTTTTACTGGATAGTTTATATTTCAGATGAGTAATTAATCTGTTTTTCTTTTGACCCACTGGTAAGCAAACTGGGAACATGCTACATTTTCACAACCATGATTCTTAAACAGATGGTCATCAAGGCACAGAAAACTGGGCTAGGAGTGTTATTAAGATGTCTTGATGCCTTTTGTCCTCCTCATGCCTCCAGGAAGGACCGTCTATGCCTGTTTCCGAAAAATTTTCAACATAAGAAATTCCATAACAGCCTGAGTTGACTTTCTCTGGTGTTTTATCTACCTTAGAAGGTCATTGCTAATACCGAACCTGGATTTTGTTTGGTTCTGTTAAACAAATTGCTTTCCATACCCTCCTGTTTCTCACCGTGGAGAATAAATTACTGATTTTCTTTTCCAACAGTCTTTTGTATTCTTACAGCCCGTTGCCATGTTGTCCCTCAGAGATCTATCTCTTTTTCTGGCCCAGCACCCCCAACATCTGTATTTCCTGACAGGTCACATTTCCTCACTCTCTTACCACCCTCATTGCTTTTCCTTTGGACTTGCACCAAATTCTCTGTAGCTGATTTGGGGTGTGCTTCCCAAATCTGTACTTAGATGAACAGCTGAGCTCCTACCAAAGGCATGAGGAGCAGAAGTCACTCCATACTACTCATGGCCTATATTTTGTATTACACCTTCATCACTTGTTATCAAGAAAAGCTCTTATAATTTCAACATGAACATTTCTTCTGCCAGCTTCACAACAGCTCCTAAATTCACTAGAACCTTTAACATTATAAACACCATTAAATTAGAAGTCACACTTAAATGGTTGTCTTCACTTAGCCTACACTAGCCTACACCCCAAAATGACAGAACACCTCAGGGATACTCCTGGAAATATATAAACACAGGTATGCACACAGACCAAGTACAATTAACAGAGACTTAATCTAGTCTGTATACAGATGTGGATGTACAGAGATAAATAATCTACAGATATAATATAAACACCCACACACTGAGTAGGTCTGTAACTGAGAGGTTTATCTACGTTATTAAGAATACCACAACTTTTTCAGTGCCAAAAAGAGGGGGGAAAATTAGATAGCTAAACATAACCACAGCTAAAATCAGATTCCGTTCTTTTGTAGTCCTGAATCTAGATAAATGTATATGTGGAAGAGACCTTTAGCATGTCTCACTTCCCGTTCCTCCTCCATGTAAATAGGTTCACCTCCTCTGAAGTCAGCCAAAACATAAATGTAATGTAAATGTGTGTGTTTGTGCACGTGTGTGTAAACCCATGGTAAGTGTGAGTAGAATAAAGCCCCTTGTTGCCTCAGGTCTTGCAGGTAGTTGCAATAAAAGAAAAATAAGAAAACTAATATATTGTAGTTACCTACTATGCAATAAATATGTAATTATACTGTAATTACAGTACCTGATTATTGATGTACTGTAAAATAAACTGTTATCAAGTTTTTTTACTGTTCCTTTCTATTTACAGTCACCTCTGATAAAGATTAAGCTTCCCCAAAAATGCATGATAAAGCTTCTTATCAGAGGTTTTAATGCCTCTAATAACTACTGTAATTCTGTGTGATTTAGTGCTTTGAATAATCCACCAGGATTTTTCTCTAGATCTTTAAAAGGATTGTAATGTGTACAGAGGTGTCATAGTGATTAAATTTACAGGACACTTACCAAAACAGTGATAAGACGGGATGTTTAATTAACACATGTACACGTTGTTCAACTGTACTATCATGCAAAAATGGAAAGACCTGAATGAGACCCCTATTTTCCCGTCAAAATATTTTTAAAAAAATTAAACAAAGGATTATCCTCACTATACAATATAGAAGCAAACATTCTGAGGGCAACAGCAAATCCAGGCAGCACCTGAGAGTGGTACCAGCCTAGCGTTGCATGGTGGGTAGAAGCAAGATCCTGGGAGCAGTTGGATGCTCCAGAGAGAAAGGAAAAAGTAAGTCACATATGGCAGTACATGAGAATTCACCAGCTGAATTTCGAGATGTCATTCCTTTCACTGGTGGGTAGTTCAAGGACATTGCAGTTCTCTTCAGCTATAATGCCTGAATATATCAATGCTTTTAAGGCTCATTGACAAAAGTCATTGTAGAAAACCAGCTGAAGGTTACCTTATCAGATGTTTTTGAACTCCATGTCTCAGAAAGGCACACAGGCACTCTAGAAAATCCCTTTTCCCTCCATCAGTAGATTTACTTAATGGCCAAGGCTATCCCTTATTTATATAACAGATAAGTAAATTTAACTAAAGCAAAGAAACGCCCCAGCAGACTAAGCCCCAACAGAAAAGGGCAGCAGAGTCAACCATATAGTGAGAAGTGGAAGAGAACCTTTATATCTCTGAGGACTCTTTTCACTTTAACTTCTACTGACATTTTGTCCACTGTGATGCTAACAAAAAAAAAAATTGATAGAGAGACCTAAAGGTGTTATCATATACGATCAAAAGACGAAACAGAAAAGTCAAGAAGCTCATGCAACCCATATTCCCACCGGGGAAATACTCCTTTTAATATTAGAAATGTTTGTACTTTGAAATGGAAATCCTAACATCTGCAAGTGCAGCTGAAGTATAGTTCACTCATGGGCAAGTGCCAGGTAGCAACAGGGCATGAGAACAGACTTTGGCTCCATGAATGGAAACATAAACCTCTCCTTTGTAAAAATGATTCTTAATGATCTCAAAGGCCTCCCGGTTTAGTATGGAAGATGAGTGCCACTTTTCTTTAGAATTAATCCCACGTATTTTGTATCACAGTCCTGGCACAGGGCTACAAAGATGAAATCATTCTTTGACCATCATTACGGCCACGCCTGCTCTCATCTGCAGTGCTATGCCGGGGCACACAAATACTGGAAATGGTGTAACTGCCTTATTACTGTGTTCTGCACAGGCTTTTATACCCTGGTTCTCAGCAAGACTAATTATTCTAAAAGAAGCATCACACTACTGCAATTATCTTGCTCCCAAAACCTGAGTTACATCATTTAGGACACTGTGCTTCACTATTCTGGCACATCCATGCAGCTTTATTTTTTGTCACAAAGATTTTTACGGGGGGGGGGGCAAAAAGTTAAAAGGAACAAGCTCAG
>VXAY01000172.1:5315042-5364469 GCA_013399855.1 Oxyruncus cristatus
CAAAAAGTTAACAGGAACAAGCTCAGAGATCATGAACAAGATAGAACACTTAACAGGAATATGAAACAGGCACTGAAGGTGTCAAAAATCACATGCTTCTGAGTCTGACTATTTATTTACTTGGCACACAGGACTACTTACCTGCATAATCCTTTCTCTGCAGCAGGTAAAGGTGAAGGGGTGGGAACTTCCTTCTTTCTTTGCTGGCAGTATTAATTGAACAGCTTGGGATGGGAGACTACAGGAAGATTTTATTTCTCATCTCCATCATCAATAAATTACTAAGGTAGCTTTCAGGTCTCTTAGAGGGTGCTTGAAACCTATACTCCTTTGGTTGGCTACTCTCTGGATGGACCAGAATACACGATGCCCTCTTACATAAGGCTGTAGTCCTTCTACATGAGAAGAACTGACTTTTAAAATCAAATATACAAGCTTCTCCTGTATTACAACTTCCTCCTACTCTTCCCTTCCTGGGAAAGAATTTATAGTAGTAAACATTATTTAATGTCCCTAGTAGGGGAGACGTTGACAAATTAAAAAAAACAGTCATCTACTCAGTGACTCAGAAATTAGCAGAGCAGCCTTAGTCATTTTCTCTCTCTCTCATTAATTAATCAGAAAATTTCTCAACATTTCCATATATGCCTGTTCTTTCCTTCTCTGCCCAGCAAAACTACAAGCTACTTCTGGATGTAAGAGTTAAGGACTTTTTGTTATGTTTCAGCATTAGATGGAGAACAATTAGATTTGCAACTGAGAAAAAAAGGTGAGGGGGAGAAAAATAAGAAAGAGAGAAAGAGAGAAAAAGAGGAAAAGGGGGAAATAAGGAAGGAAGGAAAGAAAGAAAAGGTGCTGCCCTTTCAGCCAAATGACTTGGAGATAGTCATCTTCAGACCCCAGAAACCAAATGATTCGTGAAACCTACAGAAACTTTGATGATCCAGCCAGCTGCATGGAGGGTGGTCCTACTCACCGGTAAAACAATCTGGTTTAACTCCCCCTAAGCCATCCACCATCTTGAAGTTTGTAATTTCAAAAGTCCAATATTTATGTAAGCTTGTCCAGCTTGCTTTCTTTTAAAGAAACTTTCCTTACCTTTCTAATCCTCTCTCTGGTCTTTGCCTTGTTATGGAGACAGAAGTTGCAGAAGGCAACTGAATGTATTTCACCAGGAAATACAGGCCATATCCTTCAATATTACAGAAACAAAAATATGTTTGTTCTGATCCAACAACGCATATTTAAAGAATTACCAACAGAATGTAAAATGAATTGGAGAGGTCTATTTGAGGTCTGGGTGTTCCAGCTATTTTTACTGAAGCTGCCATGGGTTTCAGTGGGAGCACTGCACACTGAATGGCGAAAGGAAACGACTCCCAGACCAGAGTTAACCCAGAGCTGTGTACAAAGCAAGAGATGCTCACCCTGTGGAAGGCATATTGAAGCTGAATTGCATATGTTAAATTAAATACATCTGCACTTTGGCAGAATTTGGACAATGACTCACTTTAATTATGTAAAAATTTCAAATGGGGCAAACTCCACTGTAGTGACTCACATTAGTGCTACCACATGATCTTCTGATAACTACATCAGTATATAACTCATGTCTCTGCTGCAGAGTTTCTACAGAGAGAATGACATATTACCTGACTAGCATTAAAAGGACTCCATGTTCCCAGCAATGACTGGTACATTAAGTAATGCTTCAGAAAGTAGCATATAGTACACTGTAGCATATAGTACACCAAGCTTTTTCTCCCCTTGACACAAAACTACAGTTCCTCTAATGATAATAATTCACTGACATTCAAAAATCAATTTTCTGTTTGTGTTTTATTTCTTTAAATTTATAGAGTAGTGGGGAAAGATTCCAGAAGTAGAAACTTACATCATTTCCTTTTGCCCAAGAAGAATTATGGTGCTGCAGACCTCCTAGGCTTCCAATCATAGACGCTCCCACCCTGTCCTTAAGAGAGTGGCAAATACACCCTCAAGACCTTAAAGCACAAAACCTTCTGCGTAGGTCTGCCTGTAAGGGTACCAGGCAATTTCTTGTGTTTGGCCTCACAGACATTCTTGGACTTTTCCCTGCTACCTCCTGCACTTTCCAGGTTGGTTTGGTTTGTTTGGTTCTGATGTGGACTATCAGAATAAACTGATTATGCGCTTTACGTCAGACTAACAGGGCTGACGACCTTGAAATGTCCCCTGTGAAGAAAAGCTATCCTGCATTATTTGCCTCAGATTTTTAAAAGTAGCAAAACACTGTATTACTTACCTCAGCGTTGTTAATAATAGGGGGGAGTCTTTTGTTGATCTGTATCAGGTCCCTTTTCTATGCTCTGAGAATTGCTGTTTGTATCCTGAAGTGCCACTGCATTACACTCCTATTAAACGTTTGAAAAAGGGATGTCCACTACAACGGTTTCTAAACACCATTTTCAGGCTTACTGAATAAGCTAACAGGACCCTTAAGTAACAAAGGGATATACAAAAGGCATTTTCACTACAAAAGGAATGTATTAATGTGACAAATACAGCCTTTGTTAATGCCAGATGCTGACTCTAGGTGTGAATGAGGCATATGATGAATGGGTTGATGAGGAGAAAGCAATCTTAATTGTGCAATTAGTTATGTTTGTGCAACGTTTTGCATAACAATTATAGGCCACTGGTAGACTAGTGGTCCAAAATTACAATCTTCCAAAGGAGTTCAAACAGCTAGGAAAGCCACTGTACCCTTTGAGAAACTCCTTTAGAAGGCTAATGAAAAATGTAAATGATGTCAAGTGGCCTTTATATGGCTTAAGTGTGCCATCGGGCTTGGATGAGAAGGTGCAGTGTGCTTCCTTCAGCTGAGAGCAGTAAGAATTAGCAAGCGAAGAGGATGCTCCAGGGGAGTGCCCCAAGCCAGTGCGGTGCTAAAAAGTACGGGAGTGAAGTCTGGCCTCTGAGTGACAGAGCTGGTAGGAAATGGTTGAAGGTGTTGGGACCAGTGTGTGTGGAATGGGCTGGATCAAAAAACAATGAGCAAGAGAAGAGGACTGTTCCTGCTCTTTCCTAGCATCTACCAAAGAGGAAAAAAAAAAAAAGTATCTTAATTATTCTATACCCTCTTCCTCCACCTTTCACTTATTTTCTTTTTCAAAGCACAATTTAACTTTTTTTTCTAGTGGTTCACAGAAAAGTTAAATTTAAAATAGGAATCCAGATTAAAGCTCATTGCTACAACTGTTCCTGAGGGTAGAGGTAAACCACCCAGAATGTGATAACAACATGGGTGTTGAGTGATGATCTGCTCATAATCGACACGTCCAAGCACACAAGAGTTCATTTCATCCTTGATCTCACCCCAGGGATCCCCGCCAGTCACAGCTGATGCTGAGAGGTGTAAGACATACTGCCCCATTGGCTCCATGATTATTCATTGGTTAGCACTGCTTGGGAGCAGGTGAGATGCCCTCACATGCCACTCAAAGGTGTTAAACTGACACACATCACAGCTTCCCCGGGTCCTCCTCCCAGAGAACAGCGAACATGCTCTCTATCCACCAAGACAAAACTTGCAACCGACATTTGAACAGTAGGCTAATGAACATGAAGGGGAAAAAAACCCCACACCTCCTGAAATGTCAAGGTAAGACTTGTTCCTAAACCTTTATTTATACAGGATACCTTTAAGTGAGACTCTCCATTGCCTTTCGAATGTGACACGAGCACGCCCTGGGAATTCTGTTTTTAAACAGTCTGCTCATCCCTTACTCAAATAAATAGTAAGCATACAGTTCTGCTAAGTCAAGTTGTTTAGCAAAGACATTTACTTTTGCACAGAAACTCAGCCCTTGTGGTGCAGAAGAGCACAGCAGTGTGCTGTGACCCAGCTCTGAGCCAAGGGGATGAAGAAGACATTGGAACCAAAGAACGGGGCAGAGATCATTTATTCTACACCCCAGCAAAAGGGTCCACCAAGTTCACTAGCTTTAATGTTTTGACTGGAAGTGGGAATAGTTTTTTAAATGCTATTTTATCCAGTGACAGAAGGAAAAGAATATCACATGACTTTGTGCCCTGGATGCTGTTTGTAGAGAAGCCTTAAGTCACAGCTGGACTCCTACAAATTATTTATGATTGCAGACTGATATTGAATATATGACTTGAGGCAGAATCACAGAGAGCAGGATTGTATGTACACAGAACTAAGCTTCATGTTCAGTCACATCTCTTCCAACTGACTGCAAGCATCTCTCCAGTCAATATCCAAGGCTGAAACACCCCTTGGAAATTCATCAGCAAGTACAGCAAATAGCAGTCCTGAAAATTTCCATTCAGTGCAATGAGACATATCCCACTATATTATATTTCAAAGAGGGAAGGGCAATACTCTTCTAAACCTAGCTTCTCATGAACCTGAATCCAATCACACATTCCCTTTATAACAGCCATCTCTCTTGGTGCTGCTTTACAAAATCTACATCGTATCACCACCACCTTAAAGGTCGGCTGTGATATTTCAATAGAGAAACCATGGTTTCCTTAAAGCACTTGCATTCCTCTTGCTGCAGTCATTTTTGCTCTCTTCTATTGGTCTTGCTTAGCTCACTTTCATATGAATGTCAGATTTTGCATTTGCTGTGTGCTGTCATCTAGACTCCCGCTGTAAAACAGTTTGTTTTTCCCCCAGTTGGTGCACCAGATTAGCATTCCCCCTCTCCCCCTTCAGAATAGAATGTAATTAAAGATCATGGGAAAATAACACACACACTAGTCATAAAGTAAGAGAATTTCAGGTTTGGTTCTGCTTTCCAATTTTATATGCTCCACTTCACTTCCATATATAAAGAGAAATATAAATGGCTTTGGTCACTGGATACCTATTAACTCCTTGCACATCAGATCCTGTGCAAAAGAGATGACAGCAAGATCCACAGCAGCTTATGAGAAAGGGCCTATGCCTCACAGAATCACACCCAATTTACCCAAAACGAAGCCTTTTGCCCAAATGGTTCCCTCTTCGCTTACTGCGAAATGGTTATGAAACATAAGCCAGAACTGTCTCTATATTCATAGTGTACAGGAAAATGTTTCATGATCTAAGCGAATGTTTTCATCTGAGAAGCCTGCCAGAATGATCACTTCGATAGCCTTGAGGCCGATGAACCACTTGGGTCAGCAAAGGCCAGTGCTGGAGGTGCAGTAGCACAGCTGGTTTGAAGCAGAGGTTGTTTTGTACATCCCCACCTCAAGCAGAGCCAACTCCACCTCAGGTTTTCTGAGGTTTTCAGGTAGAATGGCGGAGCTTATTGCCTTATGGTCCTATAGGACCAAAAGAGTAGAGTTCACCAGAAGAGAAATTAACTGCTTCTTAATTAAAAAAAAAAAAAAAAAAAAAAGAAAAAAAAAAAAAAAAAAAAAAAAAAAGGTTAAACTCCTTCTATAGCAGAGGTAAAATATAATCAAATTGGCAGGTATCACCACAAGAGTAAACAAGAGGCAACAGTTAATGGTCACCTGAGAGGTTCTGGAAACGAAAAAGCCTACCAGGTGATCTTCCACCATGAAGGGAGGTGGCAGTGGGGAGGCAACTGAGGATCTACATTCCGGGTTCTACCACCGCTAAATCACATCCCAATTTGTCTCCTTTTCCAAAAGAAGAGAAGGTAGCTGAGGTCACTGAGAAAGATGATGTTCGTGCCACAGCATTTGACACAGTATCACACAGAAAGAATTTATGACTTGCACAATGTATACAACACTGTCAGTGGTGGATTTCTAGGAAATAAGCTCCAATATCAGGATGCTGATATGCTCAAAATTCCTCCCTCTTCCTCAGATAGAAAAGAAAGTAGATGTTTACCTTTACTGACGTTCTACTGCAATTATTTCTTATGGCAATCCTCCTCCATTAGTTAGACGATCATAATGGAATAAATAGAAAAATGAGCTCCAGCCTGAGTATTCTGCATTGTAATCTAAATTAAACTAGTATTACAAATTTGTTTACATATCTCAGTTGAGCCATGCAGTTTCAAAGTTACTTGCTGAACGTAAACACATCTCCTGATCCTACATTACCAACTCTATGCAGTAAAATATATTCTAATGTAATACAATAAAACTGAAAAACCAATAAATGTTCCTATTTATTGAGAAATTGGACAAAAAATAGCTTATTGTCAGTTTTTAAAGACTGAAAATCAATAGATGATGAAAGGTTGTATTTTTTGTTACCATTAGACTGTTGACTCTAGCAATAAGTGAGATATGGATTACAACTGGGGGAGTAAAGAACTGGTGAGATATACAATTTGGAGCTTCTAGGGTTTTTTAGAACTTAATTCCCTGTATTTGTGCAGCAGTGGCCATCTTGGCACTGCTGTTAATGGGTCCCGAGAGCACAGTTCCTCCATTTTGTTGACAAAGCCAGCTTTAAGTATCTTCCTGTCTTTAAGAGCATTTCTAAATTACAGGGACTCTTAATCAGACTTGCATCTGCTCAGGATCACAAATAAAGGAGATCCAGCTTTCACATATATTCATCCTCCCAATCGAAAAAAAAAAATAATCCCCAAACAGGACAGCAAAACCCCAGCTGTCAGAGTGCCACCTCTCAGGTGCCTGGATTGAGCCCCTCCCAGGGTGAGCTACCAAGGGGTTTCCCCAGGTCTAGCCCCACATAACCACCACCACACCGACCACCACAACCACCACCCAACACCAGAGAGAAACCAAGTTAAATTGGGATGTTCAGTTTGCAAAAAACCTTTAGCTTTTGTGCATTCCCAAGTCTGATGCTCTTCCTCACATATGTAAGGTTTTCCACATCTGGGCCCTGAGCATAGAGGTCCCATTCCAGTCTGCCATCTACACATGTCTGAGTTTTACCCTAAATACGTGGGCAGAGAGAGGTCTGGAAAACACAGATCTTCAGCACCTGTTTTCCCAGAAGAATTTATGCATGGGAGTCAGTTTAAAACCTGAATTTATATATTCATTGAACAAGAAGCACACAACTATGCAGAGGCTGGGAAGGCATTCTTGTCTCACAGTGCAAACATGGTAAAATGGAATACTAAAAGAAAATGCAGTGATAAAAACCACCACGCTAAACACAAACACTGCATCCAGAGTCCTTAAATAGTGATGTATGCCAACATTTTTCCAAGTGAACTGGTAGGTATGACCATCACATATAAACCCAAATATAGATGTTCTACTCTGACTATATTTCTAAAATCTGGAACAAAGTCTGAAAGGATGCCAATTACAATAAGGAGTTAAGGTCTCTTTGTATGTTTCATAATCATACAGCAGCCCAAATCTTGCTAGATGGGGGTAACACAGAAAACGCCTATACTGCCTTCAGGTACACGAATACTCTTCTCTGGAAAAGTGAACAGTGACCACTGGGCATGGGTTTGATGAAGAACTAGTAAAGCCAGCTGACCTGCTTCTGCAGTACCTGGTTTTACAAATTCGGAGAAGTTAGAAGTCAAAAGTCAACAGAAAAAAAAATTTCCCAAGACCTTGAAGGAGCTGACAATGTGCAGAAATGGCCATCCTACTGCTGGCCCTAGTCCTGTGTTTCCATGGCATAAAACTTTTGCTTCAAAAGTGTGAAGGAACTCTGTGAAGTTCTCTGTGAGGAAAACACAGAGAACGCTAATTTTCATATCACGGTTTCCTTCTGTTTTCCCAGGTAGGAAGCTCTCTCTAAAAAGGGGGCTGTTACCACGTATGGATAATCACATAGCAAAAAAAAGACTCATGTTGCTCCTGTAAGCTTTTGCTTAAGTATACCACGGAAAATAACTTTGATGAAATAATTTGCCTAGAGCACTGCTTGTCTGGAAGATTTCTATAATTCAACTGCAGTTCTGTAAATAATTTGGTGATAGACAGGCCATCAGCATAATTTGGTGCTAGACCCATGCAACGTTAAGGAAATGGCCAGCAGGCCAAAATTAAATCAACTGGGACCTAGTATGTACAATGCACATTAAAAACAGTCTAAATCTATTATTTTTTAGAATAGGCTTATTCAGTTTAAAGGAAGACACTGATTTTTGCTTTGGAAATTAACACAAAGAAATGTCATTCTTCCTCTCAGCAAGGCAAAGATCATCCACATAGGGTTAATCCTGCAGATCTCCAAGAAGATGTACAATATTTTTGCACGATAACATCCTAAACTACTGCCATGGCAGTATATATAGAATGATACATACAAATATATAGCATAATATTTTGTACCGATTTTGGACTTACCGGTAACTTTCACCAAAGTATTTCAGTTCTCCTGTTCTGTTAACCTGCAAAATAACAAAAGCCATTGCCCTGATTTTTCAGTCAAGCCTTAACCAAGTTGCAAGATAAGAGGTACAAAATTGTATGCATGGTACATTGCACCTTTAATCATCTACCTACCTGAAATACTCAAGCAAGTAGTTAGACATCTAAATGGTCCAAATACAGGTTTAAACTAAATGAGTTTTGTAGTACATTACTGTGTCCACATTATTTGAAAACTGGCATTCACATCCCCTCTCAATCAAAGTACCATTTCAGCTACAGGCAGATCAGAAACTCAAAGTAAGTTGCAGAGCCAACAACAGGCCTAAGATTTAGCACGTCAGCTCAGAAGAGGGGAGAACAAACAAAAACGCAGGATACTTCCCATTCATGCTTCATGTCTGGACAAACATTTTTCCATCAGAAATATCCGCGAGCAGTATTGTTTTCCTGCATCATCAAACTGTAAATCAAGATACACTCTGGAAACCCTCTATGATTTTTACCAAATGAGAAGGAAATAGCAGGGAAAATAATATACAAAAAAAGGTAACCAAGGCATCCCTTTGAGCTCTACTGAAAAAAAGGCCTCAAGAAGCAGATACATTTATATTTCATTTTAACTGAAAAACAAAGAAGGAGGTGAAGTATTTGGGTTAAAAGCCAGCAAAAAGTAGTACAAAAAAGCCCACCAGGTAGTGTTGCAGGAACCTCTAGATAAGCATCTTAAATCAGGGTAAATTACACACCTCATGCTGGTGACTCGGTCATGGGAAATTATGAAGCTACGTGATGTCTCATTTGTTGTGCTGAAAACAAATGTAAATAAATTACTGAGAGAATCTCATTTACATTTAGAAATTCATCCCGATGCATGACATGACTGCTGATGTTTTTTTAAATGACACTTTGAGAAGAAGTGCCACTATTAAAAACAGATCATAGCCACCTCAGCGAGAGCCTGTGCATGTGTGCGTGCGTATGTGCATGAGTGTGTAAAGGCAGATGTTCTAGAGAGATCTTTTGGATCATTGGAAAAAAGGCTTTCTCTTACTGTTGCAGAACCAAAATGGTGGTCAGAAGACAAAATATGTATTCTTCTGTGTATTTTCCCCCCTCCAGAAGGGGAAGCAGAAAGACAGTGTTATGGATTGGCTGCTGCCACTACAACAGAAAGCGCAAATACTAAAATCGTGGGAACAGAAAATAGCGTGGCACATCTCTCCATCATCAAGTGTAATAAAACTTCCCCTTAAATACACACACAAAAAGCCTTTTGCTAAGCTTTTATCTCCCCCCCCCTCCAAGTCTCACATTTTAAGCTGTCACTTAAACAATTGAGAAGGATATCCAGGAAGCCATAAGATGGAGAGCAAGTTGAACCGCCGTTAGCTAAGCATACATTCAGGCAAATATCCAAATGCTTTAGGAGCTGTCATTCTCCATCCCGCGTGGGAAGGCTGCGAAGAGACGGACTTGCTCGTATCATGATTGCTCTTATTATTACAGCAGTGAAAACACTGCATACTAATGGATGTGTTTTCAGAAAAAAAAGACTGTTAAGATGGCTTTTTAGACTCTCTGCCTAGCTGTCTGGGCTTCGGTACCTGATACATCCTATTCCTTTCTTTGCTTCCAAAGCAGAACTGTAAAAAAAGTTTGTAACGCGAGGGCAAAATAAAACATATTTCCAAATGGGGACATGACAGTGTTCTACAACCCTACATACGGCAGCATATTTACATAAGCCTGCATAGGTCAGAGAGTTTATTTGTTAAGGGACAAATAAGCAGGCCATGAAATAATTATTTTTCATTGTGCCCTGCCAAACCTACCCAGCCAAAGGCTAAATTGAGCTGCTATTGTGATTATTTGAACTGTGGAGCCAAAAGTCTTCACTGCAAAGCATCCCAGCTGTCCTAAATTTTATTCTGATGGCTAGTTTTCACACTAGCTTGAAACTTGCCAAAAATGCTCCACAAAATAGGCAGGCGGAAGGCTTGCTTTATCCAGACCTACATCAATTACTGATTTAGAGCTGTTCTGAGAACTTGATTATTAGCAAATCACTTCCCAAAATTGTTATGACAAGATTCACATATGCAAATGGCAAGCTGCTCATATGTACACAGCTAGCAAAAGAAATTAATACAAAGGTTCCCAGATTTATTTACGATTATTTCCTATTCTGCTCTACTGCAAATTAGCCACTAAAATATTAAAAGAAAGGGAAGAGATCCAGCTGCAGCATCACAGCTTGGACATACAGTGACATGGGAACACCCAGGCCATAACTGCTCAACATGCTTCTGCCTTCTCTCACCTCCCCAGGGAAAATGATCTACCAGTGCCTTCTGGTATCAGAGGAAGGAAAACCACCATGGCAGTTCCCAGGCTGTAGATCTGGTCAGCACACCAAGAAGAAGGTAGGATTACCCCAAGAACAGCTCAGATGATGGGCTTGGAAGGACATTTCGTATTTTAAATAAGGTTGACAGTGGAGGAGGGGGAACAACAAATATATATTTTTTTTTTTTAAATCTCATGCTTCAAAGCTTAAATTAATCCCTAATAATGAAAGATTAGGATGAGAATGTGTAGAGAGAAGATTATCCTATGTCTGCCCATTGTGAGGCTCTTACAACTTTCCTTGAGGCGCCTGGGGTTGGTCATTGCCAGAGATAGAGGAGGCGGATAGAAGGATCTTGGGAACGATTCATTTTGTACTTTCTACATTTCTGCTTAAATAAATAAGGCACAAACAAAAGAAAACGAGGCTAATTGTTTTGAAGGCAGCTGACTTCTAACAAATTAAATGCCCATCACTTGGTATCACAACCCTGGCCAGACAACTGCACCTCGCTGCAGCTGCCCTCCTTCTGCACACCTCCTCCTATTTTTTATCCTGTTTGTAATTTCACTGTAATATCCTCAGGGCAGCAACCACTCCACATTTACACATGAATTAGAACAACACCTCGCACAATGGCATGCCAGTCCTGATTGGACCTGGACCGCTCCTGGGAATGCTGCTGGGAATGGTACTATAAAAAGAGCTCATAAATGTATAGAGTACAGCACAGCAACACACACACACACACACACACACTCCTACCTTTTAACACAGTTAACATCACCGTAGTGATGTTAACTCTTTGTTTTCATAATAAACCTGCAGACTGTTCCTAAGCTCCAAGATGGTTGTGGGATGTGTAGCTTAGACCTTGCACACCTTCACCACGTACTCTGTGAAGTCAGGCCTGTGCTATGGACTTCTGTATTTGCTGCTTAATCAAATGACAGAAATATTACAAGATCGCCTTATAGATGTCAAGGCTTAAGATTGAATGTTGCTTAGGATTTGCATGGAAGCTGATCCAACGACAAGCTGGAAAAATTCAGGATGAGTAACCAAAGGAAACCACATCAGTGTCAGCCACATCACCCCCTTGCAACTATTACAGACCTAACCTGATTCACCCAAATTCCCTTCTAATTTCCTTCCTTCCTTGGGAGAGGCTTTTGACCTTTGAGATAATATTTTAATATATTTTGGAATTTCAAATTTTGTACATAACAAACTAGTTATTTTCAGGTACTTCAGGTATAAGCAACTCCAATACAAAATTTTAACTTACTCAGTATTCAGTCATGTTATTTTTTTAACTGAAAATATAACAAATAGAAAGATTTGAAAATCTTTATCAACATACTTTCATTTTTTTCGTAAAAATTCTGACAAATCAATTTTTTTGTCTGAAGGACAATGAATAGCCAATGTGGTTCTCAAAGACCAAAAGGAAAAGGAAGGGAGTGGGTGCAGCTAAGGCAGCAAATCAATAAGTAACTTGAGTGCATGTATAAATTCAGGCACCTGAGCCCCCTTTAAGATCAGGTGCCATGCTGGAGTCACTCATTCCAATAATTAATATCTCAAAAAAAATGGAAGAAATAGCCAAAATGTAAAACATAATAAAATCCTAATTAGAATAGAATGGCTTTGTCGGGCCTGTATTCTGTGTTGGTATGGCACCAGAAGTTTACCTTAAAAACCTACCATACAGACTCCAGCTGTTAGCAATTGCATTAATATATCTCAAAATAAAATTAAAAAGAATAAAATAAATGTAAAAATTACTTCTTGTTGATTACCAGGTGACAGATCTCTTATTTCTTAGATTAAAAACTACACAATCAAATTCTGTGGAAAATCTAAGCTAATAATGTCTTTGTCTCCTGATGCGATGGTAGCATTACAGGGCCTTAACGTGCATTTCCATATAACCTTACACTCAGTACAAGTTTTGTCCATGACACACAGGTGGAGAGTTTCTGTCTCACAGAATTGTGACCCCCATTGCTGGACATTCTCAGTCTGAGCACTTCAGCTTCTCCATGAACTCCCTGCAACTCATGACTTAACTCTTGTCCCTTTTGCCGGGGTGCCCACGGCTCTAACCAAAGCAAACTCTACCCACTGTCACACTGCCACTCTGGAGGAAAGATTATTCAGGAATGATCTTTTTACTTCTACAAAGGCAGTAGGAGACCATGGCCTTTATGAAACAGGCTATTGACAACCCTGCACACACCCAGTCATAGTCAGATATGTGACAAAGTCCGATGAAATCCTATTAGGGAATAATAAAAATGACAGAGCTTAAAGAATACACTTAGCTCCTAATTAAACAGCCCATAAATCTGTTCAGAACCTACAGAACTTATCACCAGAACAGGAATCTCAAGAACTTCCACAGAGTTTCATTTTAACAGACCCGTTGTCCACTGAACCAACAACTCTCTTGCTTACAGACGAGATATTTCATCAACTTAAATACTATTAAAAGATGATTATGCACTGAGCTTTCCTGAAATTGTGTAACATTTGCATGGTATAACACATACTCTTACTTGTTCACTGCAGTCTGATTCAAAGCGCTATAAATATGTTTGCCCTTTCTGCTAAGCCCGCCTAAGGGATTAGCAACCCCCCAAAAGTTCAGTTGAATATTAACTGCATTAACTTTGCAGACTGTAACATACTGTTACACTCAAACAGCCTACGGTGTGGTATGGATGACTTGCTTAATAAAAAATGTTTTCTTGCAAAGCCCGATTGCTAGAAAAAAGAATTTGCTCTGTCAAAGGGGGTGACCTCTTCCATTTAACTTCATAAAGCAAACAGATCAAAGGGAGAACTTTACAGGGATGTCCAGAGAACTGTTTATCACTTTGTCTGTCAAACCAGATGGACTTCCCTTGGCAACACAGCACCAGCTCCACTCTATGTTAGAAATTAAGTCAGTTCACTGTGAAAAGAAACCTGTGAAATACAGTAGCAAAGTGTCATCTGCTGTAGTAATGTGAAGTTAAAAACTATAAAAGAGGTATGTTTGCTTACCTATTTCATTAAGTAAGTAGTGCTTTGCGTGCCAACGCCCATAAAAACCTCATGTGCTGAAAGACTTTCCAGCACCAAGTTATATAGCAGTGAAGACAATTAAAAACAAGAGGAAATATTTAAAAGTTGGAAGAGGGAGAGTTGATAGGAGTGTAAAAGGGAGCTGACTTGATAGCTAGTGACAAAAGTCAGGGAAGAGCTGGTTCTTGAATCTCCTAAGCAAAAAGCTTCCAGGCAGAGGCAGGGGGTAACTGGCAGTATCCGATCAAAAGATGAAGATGAGGAAAGAGAGAGGAAAATGAGAAAGGCTGGGAGAAGTTTGTAAAGGTTACAAGGTAAAAAGTATCCAATAGATTGCTAAAATACTTTTAAAGATTAAAAAATCCTCCTTCCTTATGATTGCAGTAATAAAAAAATGTAGAACCTGTCTATTATGGTATTATGGTATGAAAACAGAAATTGCATAATATTTTTTTTTCTTTTATAAAAATATATACATGAAACAAACCTTCTCTGTATTGCTGTGGGAACATGTAACAACACTCAAAAGCCCTTGATAACAAATACTCCAGTGAAACCTTTCTCATTCAGTGTTCAAGGATCATGTCTGTATCAATTTATAAAAACATACTCTCTCATACAAGGGACTTGGGTGTAATAAGAAAATAAATTCAAACTTCGAGAATTAGAAACCAGATTTCTCTGTAATTCTGGACACTGACTTGCTTCTGCCACTCACCATCACCATTATGTTGTTTAGAAATGAAGACCAACAGGAGATGTAGGTAATTACACAAGAACTTAAACTGCAGAGAGCCTCAGACCACAGCATTAAACTGGAATTAAAGCTTTACGAGAAAAGAGAAATGTTGCACTCCCTGCAATCACCTCCCTCCCTGAAACACACACTGCACACCTGCTACCCACCAGCCAGATGGGACTGAATTCTCCTGAATCAGATTTTGGATTTTTAAGCTCAGCTTGAGCTCAATTGGATTTTGAGACATGAAAATATATTCTCATTTCACATTCAAAAAATTATGTCAGCATCCAGGAACACCTAGTTTCAGTGCTGTTCTCACAATTAGATTTGTATTAAAGTGGGCTTATTGCCCCAAATGTACTAATAAAAATAAACAAAATGCAGCTTTGCAACAACATTTAATTTAATTACATATGCTCACTTAATGAGAGAAACAAGCTGATTTTATATCATCATCATGTTAAGTGTGATTGGGAATTTAGCTAATCCATGGTGACCAGTATTGTTTTTTTTAAAGTCCATAAAGGCAATTTAGCAGCCCAAACTCATTTAAACATTGTAGGAACTAGGCCTTAATGCACAGGTATCATAAAATATTAACAAACGTTAAGAAAAAAATGGGAAGCATTATATTCCTAGAGGATTTGCTAAGCTTGCATAATGTAACATTTATCATCAATAAAGTTTCTTCAGTTAGGAGATCTCTAGCCTGTTCTTCAAAAGAAGGCCTTTTTTTCCCCTCTCTCTTATTCCAGCAGCACAGCTCCGCCAGGTCACTGTTCCCTGCACTTCAATGGACTGCTCGCAACTGGCAAAGTCACATTTTTAATTGGGACTGGCCTCTGAACTAGTCTTTCCTCACCTTTTCCTTCAGTCCTGAAACCAATTTGAGACTTGCAGGGGGTTAACAAGTCATCGGTCATCAGCAAGACATTCTCTGCAGAGACCGCGGGCATCTGGAAGCTGCTGCCGGTGGTGTTCCGCCAGAGCCCCGTCTGGCAAGTGCCAAGGCGCAGAAATGCAAGTCCTGCTTGCTTGGCCAGCCTTGGACTGACCTTTAGTTGTAACAGGGAACAAGAGTTTTGTTAGTGAACACAGAGTTCTGGTCTACACATTTTTTAAATTGATTATTTTATTGATGTAAAGTGCCCAGGTGCCCTCACGACAGTCACTAATATAGATTTTGAAAATAAAATTAATTAAGGGCCAGTCTGGACCACCTTTACTGTCACCATGTAGTACCCTTTTCTACAAGTAACAATGCTATCAAGCGAGCGCAAGCATAGTGTTTGTAGAGTATTTCATTACATCTCAAAACACCTGACCATGGAGGTCAAGATCACTGTCACCTATCTACGCGTATGCCTACACACACACACACACACGCACACAGACACGCTCACTCCCCTCTCCTACCTTCCAAAAGGGGAACCGAAGCACGGAAAAGTTAACCGGCAAAAGTCTGTGTCAGAGCGCCAGCTGTGCCGCTCTGGGCTCCGTCCCTCCGGAGCACGGCGGGAGCATGGCACAGTGCGAGCCTGAACAGGAGCAGAGCAGCCTGGCACGCAGGCTAATCTGAATTACACTCATCCAGCCCTCGAAATGGTTCCTCATTAGCTGCGGGTTAATGGAGTCCCAATGAGTAGTGTTATTTTCATCCCCTGCCTACTGAACACAAAATTCATTTGCAAATATCCTGTAAAATACTGCAAAGCAAGCCAAAGAGATATGACAACATAAGAGGCACACTATTTATGGAATGCACTTACCGTCATTTAGAAAAGGAAGCTGACATGAGCAACAGCCTAAATTTAGCAACACATTTAGTTTTATTCAGTAGTCACAATGACAACATTTTAGAAGGCTACCGCACACCTTGTGCACTGAAAGGTTCCACTGAAATCAAGACAGACTTTGATCTGAAAGGAATTCAGGATCAGCTCCTTAATGAATACAACACTGAGTTAAATTAAGGCAATCACCATCTTGACTTTCTATTCCAAGTAGATATAAAATTACATTGATTGCAGGAAATGGTGGCATTCAAACAATATTGCAATGGCCAAAGCCTGAAAGCTAAATTCATTGTCGAGCTAAACTAGGCTTTCAGAGGGCACCATTTGATTTGAGGGAAGAAAGCATCTACAAACCACATATTTTCAATTAATAGTTTAAAAGGCACAGAGTAAGAAAGGAAAAACACAGGTCAATATGCCACATGCCACTCAAAGCAGAGTCACTGCATAGATACTGTGCATATACATACACATGTATGTATATATATAGGTGGGTGCATGCATGAGTTTTGGGAGTTTTGGGGGTTTTTTTAAGGCAGGCTGTACTACAAAGGCTAAAACTGAGATCCAGAAAGACACAATGCATTTCATAACAGCCTGAGAATGCTCTTTTATCCACACTATCTTTAATTCAAAAGTAATTTCAAATCAACAGCACACAAAGTTAAATCTAGTTCTCCTGAAAACTCAGAAAAAGAATTAATGCGAACCCTTACCTTTGGCACCTTAAAGACTTTTGGCCATGACTTACCTGTATAAATAGAAAGAACTAATTTACTACAGAAATGCCCATGGGCAAACATGTTCTGGCTAATGAAGTGTTCAGCTTTTGCATGATTAACCAGCTGGTGGGGGTGGTGTAAAAATCACAGGGCATAAAATAATAAGAAAAATTGATTAGCAGCTCTCTTTTAAAGCACTCTATGAAAAATCTCCTTATTTTTGCTCATCATTTTGAAAAGTGACTGTATAGAAAGACAGACTTGAATGACTTACCAAGGAGCCAGGCAGAGACTGAACCAGGCACTCACTCCTCCAAGACCTGTATCGCAGAGAGGTTCAAGTGAAAAGAGAGACACCAACCAGAACCATGGCTGGATTACTTATACAACAGGCCCTGCCACTAGTAATAAAGGTAATTTTCTGCTGTATTGCGAAAGACATTATATAAAGTTAAAACTATGTGCTTTGAGTCAGTTCAGTTTCTTCCCCAATGCTCTACACTTGAACACCTGAGCTGGCTACAGCTACACCCATGAGCCAATATAAGAAGTGCCTCCGTATAAGCCCGGGTTTCATATGCTACTTGAAAATAACGCACATATTTAGGTGATGCTACATAAAAAAGATAGGTTTTGCACTCACTACGGACAAAAATCCTCTTGCCCTTCCCCATCCTGTACAAGGGGTTCCTTACAAGCTCACATGCTCTGCCCTCTAAATAGGACCTAATTAGTGTACAAATATTTGGCAGACAGGTCACGAAAAGAAATTTATTATTAACTCTCCCCTAAACCAATGCAGGTTATGCTGAAGCAGTTTCACTTCATATACACTTGCTCTAGGTCTCTTCAGCTGGGGTCCAACTGGCACAAAACAGTTTCTTTAAGAAGGAAAACCACATATTTTTATGGCATGGAGTTACTTCAGAAATAGG
Organism: Oxyruncus cristatus; assembly: GCA_013399855.1. Lineage (NCBI taxonomy): Eukaryota > Metazoa > Chordata > Aves > Passeriformes > Cotingidae > Oxyruncus > Oxyruncus cristatus. Next base: position 5,332,955 of record VXAY01000172.1, read on the forward strand.
AAAGAGGTGATCATATAAAACGTATGCACTAGTAATAAATAAAATTGCAAAAATTTAAGTTACAGGTAATTTGCACTGGGCTACAGTAATTGTCACAGTCCCTCTTTACCATCATTACTTCTATGGAAAATGCATGTTTTACACTTATTCATGGACTTTTAAAGACTGACCTATAGCTATGTATCATGGGAGACACAGGCAAAGGATCTGCACCTCAGTGATTTGCAATGTGTCCCAGCCCTGGGGATGCAACCATAACTTCAGTGCTAGAACTTCATAGGCTGGGATTCTACATTAACTCCCTTTGTCAATATAAAAGGTATCATCTTACATCCTCAGATGATTTCTAACCACAACCACATACTGCCTCCCAGAGCTTCCTCTCTCATGGTATGTGATGGTATATGATGTGCCTTCATATGCCCAGTCACACGGATATGAATTCAATTCTCAAATCACACTAGTATACCATGCATGCTGTGCCTCAAAGTATTCAATCATACCATGATAGTAAAAGGCATACCATGATAGTTTGTGAGAAGTAACAATTTTAGCTGAAGTGAGAGTTATTTATTACGAGAAAAACCAAAGCAGAACTCTGAAGCCCTTTTTTTTTTCATTACTCCTGTATTTATCTTGTTTACCACTTTCTGAGGAAGACAGTATCCCCCTTTACATGCACCAAAAGAAAGATTTTTCCATGCTATTTCCCTACGGGAGTCAAGCAGATTATTCTGAGAACAGATTGCTTCATGCAAGACACCATAGACTCTACTTCACCCAAAGATTCACACCAAAGAACTGGTCAGGCTTGTGCAGGTTAGATAAGTCTATAAAAATGTTCCACAGAGGTCTTCCTTTCTGATCATGTATGTCTCAGAAAGCTTGTCACCAACTTCACAGTCAGTCAAGACTTCCGATGTCATACAGGTTTTTGCCGGTTTTCAAGGCACTGTTGGATAGTTGGATCTTTCTACACTTGCATAGATCTTGCTTTTGAGCCTTCTCTCCAACATTTTGGAAAGAGTTCTACACATTAGGAAAGTGGGCACAGAGCTGACACAAGCAAACAGAAATAGAGGAAAACTGAAAACACTGGCATGAAGCGACATTTCTCTTGGTACATTAGTTGAGAAAGTGCTATTTCCAGACAGAATTCACCATAAAAAGAGAAGTTTCTAGTTAAGCTTGAAGCAGTATTAAATTCCACTAAGTCTAATTTCTATGGTCATATTTGAATCATTAGCAATTTCTAAAATGTCATGTATTTCTAACTCTGATCAACTGGGATCCTGACAACACCAGAGCTTGTAAGCTGTATTTGAAGCTACTTTCAAAGATGGTAACAGAATTTATTAATTGCAGCCGTACTTGCTAAGAAATTATGCGGTGGAGTATCTAAGTAACATCATAATTTTGGCTAGCCTACTTGCTTAAGAATGTGAAATTTAGAAAAAAAAAAAAAAAAGCCTGTTTGCCACAGAAAGTGAATGCTTGTTAAAATTTGATTTCCTTAAAGGAATTCAGAAATACAGATATGAGGCACAGCTGTTTTACAGATGGAAAAACCTAATTCTTCAGACGTGGATTGTACTACAAAAGCTTCATGTAATTATCTGTTTGTTTACTTATAAGGAATTGCTTTGGAGGAGCCCCCAGTGAGTATATGCTGTGTGCTCTCCAGAGGGGTCAAGCACAGGATACAGGCTATGGACTACAGGTTTATCTTCAAAGAACAAGCACACACAAAGGTATTTAGGTGCCTAATTCCACTTATATCCACTCCTGGTGAAATTGATAGAGAGTAAGCACCTCTGAGGACATGATTCTCTGACATCAACGTGGATTCCCCACCTGGATCCAGGTTCATGCTTCTTAGGATACCAAAACAGCAGAAAACAAAAACCATTTTGCTTTGTGGCCTCCTCATGCTGTCCTATATTGGAGTTTTTCTAAGGTTGACTATGGTTCCTGGTAGAAGACATAACACCCAGACAGGCTGGTCTAATTAACCAGAGTTTGTCATACTAATTAATAACAACATGAGCATTAAGCAATCAACAGGACACTTTACGTCACTACTGCTTAAGTCTGCTCTGACTATTTCTGGCTCAGTTGCACCCGATTTGGAGGGTTCTTTCTGACTTCCTCCCACACAGCATCGATTTTTAGCAATGATAATCCTTCCTATTATGCTAGAAATTGATAAGCAACATTGTTAACCTATGTGATGCAGCTAAAAATCAGATGTAAAGTACATACTGAGGAGCTGAAGGGATATTTTTGGTAAAGTATTTTGATTACCTCTAACGTTATTATAGACTTGACCAATGAGTAACACAGTATGATATTCACCCCACTGCAAACAAGTTGCATGCAGACTTGTGTAACACACACATCACACTCAGGTGCAAGGGGAGCCATGCTCCACTGTACATTCAGCAACTTACTTTCAAATTTGTATGAAAAAATAATGCAAACGTTTATCCAAAAGTCATTTTAAACTCTTTCAGAGTAAAGTCGGAAGGACAGCTGGCAAGAAAGTAATATGTTTGAAGTATAGATAAAAACAGAAAACCTGTAAACCATCTTCTCCAATTGAGAGACTCAACTGCTAAAATTAGTTCCTGGAATTTCTCCTTTGGGTGCCAGTTTAGCTCTTCCTCCAAATTACCACTAACTAATGATCCTCCTGACTTTGAAAGAATCCACTACTAGTCAACAGGACCTGTTTGCTGAATAGGTGCATGCAGCCCCTTCACAAAACGTTACATACTTTTACCCTTTTTTAAAAAAATGCACTTTTGTTCCAGTGTCCCAAAACTAACTGTACAAACACAAAGAACTCAAATGCCCTCTCAACCCCTATTGGAAATGACAAGTGAGTCCTTCTAAAATTGCAGACATGCACTGTCAAGTGCAGGTGTTTGTAAACAAGTTTGGAAATGTTTCTAATTATAAACCATATGAGTTAAAATTAGAAGTCCAATCCACTAGCGCTAAAAAAAAGAATTTCCAGAAGTGTTAATCTAAATGAGAGCAACCACTGATGTTTAATTTAGTCACAAGAAGAGAATTCCTGTGCAGCGCAGCATACTGCTCTTCATCAAACTTTCCATAAAGTTCACTACATTTATTAAAAAAAAAAAAAAAAAGGATTTGTTAAGAATTTTTATTTAATTTGCTGTCATACTATGATACTGTATATTTGAAAGTACAATCTAAAAATACCCTATTTGCAGGTCTACCGCATTTCATATAATTATAAAGAAGGAAAAAAAAATGTTCCCCAATCTTCTGAATCTGTCTTGGCTGACAACATCAAAGTTCAGCTTTTTTGGGGAGCTTCCCACGCTGACCTTCTGAGAACTCAAACCAAACTCTGCTTAAGGGAGCCTTATTCTTCTGGATGAAGTTCTCCCCAGTAACCTCACCTACTAAGCTTAGCTTGCTTGGCACAAGCTGCTGAGGGATGAAATACAGAAGGGCAACCCCAGAGGTCTGACTGATGCAGATCTCGGGAGGCCATCACTGAACTCAGGAGGTCTCAGACTTGCCTTCACTGCTCAGTATGGAGGCCAGAAGTGTAGCTCTAAGGAGCTTCGACCAACACCTCAGACAGAGACTGAGGGGAGGCCAATCCTGCAGCCCTGGTACATCTCTTGCAATGCACTGTGATGAGATAGTGCAAGCACAAAGACGGACTTTACCCCAGCAGAAGTTAGGGGGAAAACAGAGCTTCTACCAGACTCAACGGGAGACAGAGCTGTTTTAAGAAGGAAAATAAAGGTTAATACTGGAATCTCATTATTTCTTAAAGGAAACAGAACAGCACGTTTGAGCATGTCAGAGTAGCTTCGTCTGATTATAAATGAGCAAACATGAACAATTGTATAAAGGCCTGACAATGGCCTTGCTTCAAGCAAGGAGTTCATCTCCTGCTGCACTATCCCAAAAAACCGGGAAAAGGAAATGAATTAAATAGTGAGGACCTGCTCTAGGAACAAGGTGGGACTGGCCCTGCCCAGTAGACATCCCTCTGCTCTCCACCTACAGCACAGGCTGTGAGGGACAGGAAAACAAAAGTTCTTCAGCCCCCGCACAGCCAGACGACTCCTCCTACTCCACTGGGATGTTATATGAGAGGAAAAGCCCAAACCCATCCTCCTCAAAAAACCAGGACAGAAAGTAAGTTGCCCATGTCCCATCACAGTCAGGGAGCTATTTCACACAATAACCACTATCCGACCTTTTCTTTTTCTTTCCTTCCTTTTCTTTTTAGTAATTGCTCTGTAAAAATAATAGTGTAAAAATAATTCTTTTCAAATTCGTTGTCTTTAACAAACATGACTGTACCAGTTTAGTGACTATCTTGTAGCTATCAAGTGCAGTGCTGCACTAGGATGAGAATACAAATGTGCTTTCAAAGCAGGAATTTTGCAAGTGGCACTTCCTTTGCTGCAAGTATGAATTCCATATAATCATGGAATGGTTTGGGTTGGAAGAGACCTTAATGATCATCTGTTTCCAACCCCACTGCAATGGACAATGACACATTCTATTAGACCAGGCTGCTCAAAGCTCCATCCAACCTGTCCTTGAACAATTCCAGGTATGGGGCACCCACAACTTCTCTGGGCCACCTGTTCCAGTGCCTCACCACCCTCACAATAAAGAATTTCTTTCTAATATCTCATCTAAACCTGCCTTCTTTCAGTTTAAAGCCGTTCCCCTCGCCCCACATCCTGCTAAAACGTGTGTCCCCATCTTTCTTACAGGCCACCTTATAGATACTATAAAGTCTCCCTGGAGCCTTCTCCAGGTTGAACAATCCTAACTCTTTCAGACTCTTTGGATAGGAGAGGTGCTCCAGCCCTCCCTCTTCATGGCCTCCTCTGGACTCCAACAGGCAGACATCCTTCCCATGCTGGGGACCCCAAAGCTGGACACAACACTCCAGTTGGGTCTCACCAGAGCGGAGTAGAGGAGAGAACCACCTCCCTTGACCTGCTGGCCATGCTGCTTTTGATGCAGCCCAAAATACAGTTGGCTTTCTGGGATGTCAGTGCACACTGCTGGGTTGTGTTGAGCCTGAAACTTTTTATCACTTAAATCAATCCCCCCCTGTTTTTTTGGTTTTTTGTGAGACATAGGTAAGGGACAGAGAAACCACTTCGGTGAAGGGACCACAGCAAGTGGGAGCAGAGTGATGGCACATCTCACCTGCAGCTGGTGGCCTCTACCCCTCTTTTCCTAGGCTTTCCATCTTCCCCCTTCCTGGCCAGTGCTGTGAGAGCTCCCCCTCCTGTTCCAGTTTAACCAGTGTTAGACCTTGTCCTGCCAGAAGTATGGCCTGAGCAAAGAGAGCACATTCAAAGGCAGTCTCACTGAACTAGGTTTCCTGCTAGAAACTGGCACCAAAATTAATTCCCGAAAGGGGCAACAGTATAATCTTCCAATTAAAACCTATGTAAATTTATTTCTTTATTAAACGTATATATATATTCACATGCCCAGGTTTGTACACATTCTATATATACTGTGTATATACATATACACCCACATGTGTATGTGCACACACACATATGCAGCACTGCAAATCTTTAATGCTAACAATCTCATTGCTATTTTAATTCAGAGCAAATATAAAAATTGTTAGTTTCTCCAAGCCCATCTATCTTCTGAAGCATATAAACTTCTGCATGTACCTGTATCGGGTTCAGTTAAAAAAACATATTTTCCTAAATGAGTACATACTGAAGCTGTGTTTGCAAGTCTAAAAAAGCCAGGCTTTTCATTGGGTATATAAATATTTTAATTAACAATAAGTATGTATTTAGGAGATTCTGCATCAAAATCTAGATCAGATAGGGCAATTAACCCATTACAGTTTTTCTAAGATATTAGATGAAAGAAAATACATTTAGGAAATGCTTCATCGGACTTAAATTAAGCATTTGAGTGCTAAAATAATCTCAGATAGTGATTTATTTCTAATATTTTCTGCATGCTCCAAATGCAAGCATGAAGAGCAGCGCAATTGCATATATCTTCTACCAAAAATAGCTGAAAAATACTATAGAAGAGTGCCTGCTGGGTTGGTTATAAAAGTAAAGTATAATCCATTAACTGCTAATTAGAAGCATCAGAAGCAGGCTTTGCTGCAATAAGAGCTGGCCCCTAAGTAGATGTTTCTATAACCATTTAAAGGCACAGGGTTTTTCCAGTTGCTGAGAATGGAGCTTGGATGGTTTCAGCATAAAGGCCATGTGAAAAGAGACTATGGCACTTGGCCATGTTACCCAGCTGTTTTCTAAATATGATGACAGGTGCCATTTTTTCCATTTGATCGTGGAACGTAATACATCTTCAAACAAATTTTCCCCAACTAGTCTGGTGCAGCTACATTTCAGAGATTCAAATATAAGAATGTTTGGTCTTTTTCTTCTGACAGACACATATTGCAGTCTCTTTGGCAGATATTTCATTATCTGCCTTTTTCTCAAGGCTGATTTTTGGTTTATGTATTATTTGCTTTATACTGCTATTGTAGGAGGGAAAGAATAAGCACTTGGGCAAAGGATTTAATTCAGAAGGAATTAAAGAAAAAAGGGGGGAGAGCTACTATTTATAATTAGGCTTAATAAATTTGATTTACAATAAGGAAGGATTCTATTCCTCTCTGTTCACTATTCACTACTTCCTAAAGGACGAGAAATATTCCCATATTCCCATGTTCCCTACTCTTTATCTGACTAGCTACCTGCTCAAAGTGAGCTCCTTTTCAGCTACTGAAGGCCAAACAGGTCTTTTGATCCTTTTGCCTATGAAAAGGCCTTAAGGGGCCAAGGCTAAAAAAAGTTGAAGCCAGAAGAAATGCCAATACACCAGCTCGCTGCAGAAGTATTCAAGACGCAGAGAGCAGCAATTATGGACATAAGCAACAAAGAGATGATGCCTTGAAATGGATAACAAGCTCCAAACCCCAGCCATGCTCAGCTTCCTTCAGGGCTTGAGTGGCCTCAAGCAGTGGATGAGGACAGAAGTCAGGGTGCGTAACTTGAAAAAATCAGGAAAAAAGCAGATAACTAACTTCCCCTGTTAAAAAAAGGGACATAGATAGCACAAGGGGAAATAGTTCAGGTCAACGTTTTGGGCTTTTCATCTAAATGGATTGACCAACTAGAAAACAAAGGAAGAAATGCCCCCGTGTGTGGGGCAGGAAATGAAGACATTAAGGTTTTTTCTCTCTGCCCTATTTTCATCTACAAACATAGAAAAAACTTGTTTCTTTCTTTTTAAACAGGGAAACAGGGGCACCCATTAAGAAAAACTAAGATGGTAACAAATCATTTTCAGAAGTCAAATATCTAAGAAACAATAAAACTAAGACCATAGTACAAATAATAAAATGAAGTTTAGTCCAAACCAATGTCTTAAATATTTGTTAAGCCTGGCAGCAGCTTTTACAAGGCAGATAAGTATATCTCTTTTCATTCTCTGTGTAAGAAAACAACCGTAAAATGCCCCAAAGCCATGGAGGGAGTCAGTGTCAAAGACATGATTAGTAGTTCAGAAGTTATCTGATTCGGGTCACATGGTGTTCCAAAAACCATACCTAAATATAGCATGCAAGAGATCTGCACAAAGAGCAATCCCATGATGGGAGCACACTAAACTCTCCATAAAATTAATTAGGGTTATTTTGAGGCAACCAAAGGAAAGCGAGAAGGGAAAAAAAAAAATAAGCTCCTGGCCTGCCCAGTTCTGCAACAGCAGATGTCCCTGGTCTGGACAAGCCCCAGTTTGCAGCCCAGGCAACCAGCTTTGGTTCCTGGGGAAAACCCCACTCAGCACCAACATGGAAGGCGGGTGGAGGGCATGGTGTGGCTGTATTGAGGAATACAGCTCTGTGGGGAAGAGGATGATGCTGCCACTAAAGGGACCGGCAGGTACCAGAGGCAGGAAACCAATACTTGGGTTCTTCTGTCACTATTAACAGCACCCTTCTAACAGAGAAACAAACACCTTTTCAGAAAGGGAAGGTCCATGTAATTGATACCCTTGGCACAGACCAAGACTCTGGGAAAAACTAATGCTTCCCAAGGCAAAATGGAAAGAAAATTCCCTGTTGGAAGTTGTTACCTCTGAAATTCTCCATTAGGATTGGCCCTTGACAGGGAGGAGGATTTTCTCATGAAACACAGCCTAAAGAGCTATTTCTAACAGCCTTCCTTATGTTTAGGCATGAGGAATAACCTCATGGAAAAGCATACGAAGGATCCTCAAAAGGAAGCGGGAGCATGAAAAAGGGAAGAGTGCTCCTCAGGACTTTTGGGTTTCTTCTGGTCCTTCTCTGTCAAGTAGCTGTGCTGTTTCCTGTGTTTCCTGAACACTGAATTGTCATTTGGCTTCTGACCACCAGTGACCTACAAGCTGATTTCAGCAAGCTGCCCTGGCTCATACTTTCCCTATAAAACCTGTTTTAAAAAACTAAAAAACTCTGCTGGTGAATGCCACGGTGAAGGTTTTAGGATGACCACAATGACTGATTTACTTTTTCATCACCTTTGTTCCTGTGTGCCAGAGGAAACACCATTCTTCACTCAAGCACTAGAACAAGCAGGATGCATCGATGTTACCTTGAAGACCCAGGTAAAGTGAAGCAGGGAGTACAGAGAGCGAGGGAGAGAGCAGGACAAAGCTGAGGAGAGGCAGTGTTGTGAGGAGCGCTGCTGTCAGCGGGTAGAGAGCAGGCTCTTGAGCCCAAACTGTGGAGCAGGTGCTCCAGAAGGCAGGTAACAAAACAGAGTGAGTGTGGGACACAAACTGCAAATTTCGGCTTGAACGCTTCAGGCCATTAGCAGGTGCTTCAGGCAGTCATCCAAATCAAAGTAAGAAAATGGAAAGAGCCAAATGCTGGTTAAAGAGGTTTGCTAACACGAAAATCCCAGCTCGGGCAGATAAAACGTTTCCCTGTTGTGGGAGCAGGCTAGTAAGAAGAAAAGAAACAAACAAAAAGCATATGCAATTTTTGTAAAAAAGGCTGTGTTGGGGATTTTACTATCCTGTACTCAAGCCCCAAGATGCAAATGTTGGCTGGGATGCTGAGATCAGCAGTTATATGTCCTCAGGTGGTTAGAGACAAGACAGAAAAGAGCTGGCATTTGGGAAAAATAGAGGGCCCATTTGATAACGCTTCACTTGAGCGTAAGAGGGTTTCCCCTGTGGGTATTGTCCCAAAGAAAGCTCCAGGCAAGTTTAGAATGGTTCATTACTTGTCACATCCAGAAGGTGAGTCAGTTAATGATTACAGTGACTCCCTTTTGACTTCAGCTTCACGTGTTTTCGATCTGAGAACTGCGCTCTCATCAAGTCAAATACCACTCACAACAAACAGAAATACGGAGGGGATCTGCGTTTCAGATGCTCCCGGCATAACTATAGTTATTTTATGTGTCAGGATTTTGCTGGCGCTTTGCAAACTGTATTTTTGGTAGCTCACAACCCGTGTTCTGGGAGTGTCATTTTTCTGTAATAAACTACAGTTCAGAGAGCTGGCACTTGCTTTATTAGGATTAGTCTCCAAAGGACCAAATACTGGGGCCTTGAAGGTATCCTTATAAAAGCTGAATATCTACTTCCTCAAGGGTTAATTCCCTGAGGTCTCCTCGACCTCAAGTGGAACAGCACTACCTAAGTTGTCTTATACAACATTCTTATACGACATAAGAAATAGAATTGGCTACTCCAAGCAATTGTTGATGCAGACGAACTATATTGGCCAATGATAGTATATTTAAATCAGATGGTCACTTGAACATTATTGGTAAAGTTCCCCTCTCTGAGGGTTGCATCCCTTGCCAGAGGCTAGCAGGCTTGACAGAAGGAGAGAAACAAATTCCTTTCATCAGAGTAACATGAGTCAATATGTGGAAAGATACTTCCATCTGCTCTGTGTTTCTGGTGACATGACATTACCGTATAATTTGGTATACATTTATAACAGAAGAGATAAACCAAGATGGCTCGGCCAGTATCGTTTATGTTCCCCATCTATGGGAAGTTCTCTCCAGCCATTTTCAATGTATGGCACCATATGAGCAGCTAAGACTCACAACAGAAATGCTGGAGGAAAAAACATGTTGCTGTTTATTTCAGAGAGTTAATGGCACAGACAGACAAGTATGGTGCACTTACGAAAAGAAACAAATTCTATTTCTCAAAGTGCTCTCCAAAGAGACACATTTGGTCAGGCACGGGAATAACCAAAGGAACCTGCTCCGTCCAGCAACTCACAGACACACACAACGTACTAAACACAACCCATCAGTAGAGTGGCCTGTGCTGTTTCTGCATTAATTTTGTGTCCCTGTACATTACCAGGGCCCTGGGACTTTCATGGTCTGTGGGCAGCAAATCAGCTGAGCCAAAAGGGAAGGTTCCACCTGACTAGGCCAGAGGGAGCTATATTAAGCTTGTCTCAGCTGGAGGTCATTCTGCATATTTTGAAGGCTACTTTCTTGGTAGTTGGTCAAGCAATCAGTGACCAGAAATAAGGAACCTAATTTTTATAACACACATAATACACAGAACACTTCTGAAGTCCAAACCCTACATATCCAAAGTTTTTAATTTCCAAAATGTGCAACCAAAGCCATTTCTTTCAGGGCCAAGCAGGCTCTCGGGTTTGTTAAACACTTGCTTCATGTCTCATTTCTGGTAGGCTGCTGGTAGCCCTGCAGCCAAGAATTCATTTTCACAATTCCAAAACACTTTTTGATACTTCCTGACCAAATGGCTTTGCAGTAGAAATTGGTTTCTGCCACCATCTGTTGTTACATAGTTCAGAAGGGCTAGCATTTTCCTTGAAGAGGGAAAAAGTTGGGGAGGATCCATGGCCAATCCCAATGGAAGAGATATTCTTTTCCTTACTGTCACTTTATAGGGAAGGCTTGGCCTATTTCTCAGCAGCTGTGAAATTGTCATCAGCAAGATTCTTTACAAAGCTTGGTGGCATATGGAATATATTGCTCACTTCTTAGTACTGTAAAAACAACCTTGCTGCATAACTGAGCTAGGCAAAGAAAGCAGGTGCTTAATAAAAAAAACCACCATCATGCTTCAAGCCTCTGTAGCTTTTGTAGAAACTCTAGACAAGGATATTTTGGAGACAATAGTGCTTTCAAATTAACTAAATATTTCAGAAAAGCTCCTAGGCTTCAGAGGTGAGACAGGTGAAATCACTGTGCCACAAGATAACATCATATTCTGCCAGTCACAAAGGCAGCATTCACATCCCACACTGAAGGGAAGTGTCATCCCCCCTCTGTGAGACATTAAAATTGCTGCAAGGGTCCAGTCTCCATTTCTGATGTGATAAGAGACTATTTACTTAACATCAGTTTTAGGTCATCACTTTTTGTCACAGTCTAGCCTTATTTTTACAGCTGTGGACTAACCAAGAATTAATAAACAAACTAACTAACTAATAATAATAATAATAATTAGAATAATAATTAGAATAATAATAATGCCACCATGGCATTCCAGTGACCACACACACTGAATTGCAAGTAAAGGGCTCGAATTGCAGAAGTCTAAGTTCTCACTATAGAAGGTGCCCAGAGAACAAGATGTAAACAATCTTGTTGAATTTGATGGACTGATGGACTTTCTACTGCAAAGTAGTCAACAGCATTTTCATACACAGCCAGAAACAAAAAACAAAACTATAAACTATCAGAAAAGGGATTATAATGTGATGTAGTCAATGTCCCCACTGCTATATATTCCACGGTAAATGTCCACTCAGCTATCCCCACGCATACACACATACTCAGGTCATCTGTGCTCTGCTGTATCTGGGGGAACGGCCACAGCAGGTGAAACCAAAGGGCCACTTATGCTTATAGGCTTGTTTGGGCCAGTGGCAAACAGCAGATGCTTAGTGAAGGTCATGGAGCAGGCGTATAGTGACAATTCCCCAGACTACTCTTCCCAACATCCATCTATTTTCGGCTCAGAGACTTCCTTTAACACAATACATACAATTTTTCCAGATTAGTGAGCTGCTTTTAGAAATCTTCACTTGCAGTTACAGATGACTATTTAGTGCAAGGTTCTCCAGCTACATTGCATGTTTCTTGTATCAAGTGAGCTATCACATACCGATATGGAAAAATACAGCCTGCTGCCCTCGCCCCACAGGGAAAGGCAAACTAAGTATTTGGGCAGTCCATGCTGCTTGAACTGCTGTACGGGTTTTCTGTACATAGTCAGCAGAGAAGAGGGGTCAGGCACAGCCATGTCAGTGCACAGCATGAAAGATCCTTCTGTGATGGTGGAAGTTTGGAAGTCCTGTCCTAGAGGTTTTGGTTTTGAGCGGCACATATACTATTAAAGTCATAAATATAGATCTGTCATCAATGAAGCTACCCTTTCATCTCCTGTCACTGTTTAGAGAGGACACAGTGGCCTTTTAGCAAAATGGGATAGGGAGCACATTGCTGGACACTGAAGAAGTACCAGCTACATGGACAATCATGGGACAGCATTCACCTGTCATTTCTCCACAGTAACACAGCAAGAGGGTCATCTCTCTTCCAGAGGCATCTAAAAAACTAGTTGTTGTTCATGGTTTACTACGTTTGTTCTTTATGCACCTTCTCATTGCACAAATAGCTACTGTATGCTTTACCACCCAAAAAAATTAAGCCAGAAAAAGAAAGCCGAAGGAAACAACCAGTGTGCAAGAACAAAAGGCTCTCCTAGCAGTTTTACACCCTATTCATGTAATACACAAACCAGAAAATAATACAGAGTAAAAACTACTGTCTAACTAAGCAGGTTTAAATAATACTTAGGTCTTTTTATCAGCCAGAAATCGCAAAATACATTATAAAGGTGAGCAGACAGGAAGAGCCAGAATGCAACCCACTCCCAGGCATTTGCTCTTTCCATTAGACTACATCACTACCTCCAAGTATGAATACACTTCTCTTACAGCTGACATGCAAAGATGCATTCATGCATTAAAGGAAGTTTTCCCTTAATTTTTTATTAAATCCATTATATCGCTATTTTTGACAATAATCAAACTAAAAATGCCTCTTCTCAAAACCTTTATTCTTTTCCACATTTAAAGGAAAAAGTAGGTTTAACAATCATCAAGACAAAGATAAAACCATGAAGAGTTTCGTAGATATTGGGAAAAGTCATTGGTTTCCTCCAAAAGACACAAGCTTGCAGAAATTATCACAGAACGATGGTTTCATAACAAAATTCAAATGCCAACATGGAATAAAAAATTTTGGAAAGCTCAAAATGTTACTTTCAGTATGACCTGTCAAAACCAGCATGTAGAGCAAAGTGAATCAATAAAACATACCCCTGTTCGCCTGCCTTCTCAAATCAGAAAGCTCCTGTCAACAAGTTTTGATCTTTGCTACAGAAGTGGGAATCCACAGTAACACCTCAAAATTCAGCGGATAAATTTCAGATTTACACCTATGAAATCACATTGATGATTTTTAAGTCTCTGTTGAACAAATGATATTCAGCATACATCAATGCCAATGGTCCTCTGAACAAGGGCTGTAGCTTATATAAATGGTGTACAAAAACAAACACGTGTCAAGACTTTTTTTTTTTAAGGTTTGCAATGAAAGTAGTATTGTTCAGAACAAAAAAAACTACCAAAAATTTTATTTCCATTCTCTCCACTTAGGACTGCTGGAGAGAGTTTGCTTACACGTGGTTCAGGGAAGACATAAATAGCATCTTTTTAAGCTAATGATTTTCACCACAGGCCATCTAAAACAGGTGTTAAGAGTGGCCCTGAAACAGATCCCATCTGTGTTCACCTAAGTTCGTTTATTTTTGTTTTGCTCCATTTTAATGTATGTATACATCCTGTGGTTTCAGCTCGTCTTTTCAGCCCACTCCCATCCTCCGCACTCCCAATCTGTCAGCCAGACTCCAGGGACAGGAATTAAAAATGACCACATTTAAACACTGTACCTCCCTGTGTAACAGACTTTACAGAAGCGGACAGACTAAAAAGCTGAAAAGTTCCCCACGGTCTTTGCCTATTAAAGCCCCCAGCTTGCCAACAGCAGGCCACATTTTAGTGTCAAAGAATAGGGCACCAGCTTGTGTTTCTGTGTGAAGGGAAGAGCTGGGGTACTCCTGCCTCTTTATATTGCACATTACACTGTTTGTGGAGAAAGTCAACAACAGTGGGATGCTCAAAAACACCCTGTATTATTACACAGAGGACACAAGATGCTTGCTGAGAGATACTGCTGACATCAGAATATGGTTGATTCAGCACGAGTGATAAAAGCTTATTTTTGGTTGGTTCAGGCAGTATTTGATTAAAATAGGATTAAATCCTCATCATACTTTCTTTAAAATCATTTTACACACATCCCATTAGACTGCATCATTCTCCATCTTACAGTACTTTCCACCATTGATCAGAAAGAGGTAAGTTTCTGTTCATCAGATGAGCAAAGGGGTAGGGAAAGTCCTTGAAAAGAGTAAGGAAGTATAAGGAAGGATTCAGTCAACTGGCAACCAAACAGAAGCCTTCTGTTATTTCTCACTGAGAAGTAAGAGGATCTGGGCTATAGATATGTTTGTCAGACATATCTATAGCAGGGATAATTAAGTTAGTACAGCAAACTAGGTGCATGCTTTGAAGTGTTCATGCAGTTGCCATACTGACTTTTTTTCACCTGGTAGGTTAAGCTCACCATCTCCTCACACATATTTGCAGACTCATGACCTATCCTCTGTCCTCATTATCACTTCGTTTCTGATAGCTGAACATCTTGGAAATGATATTCAAAGATTTTGTTATAAATAAAGAAGACTAACAGAAACCTAAATACAGACTTCTGTCACAGAGGAATAAACGCCTGGAATTTCTTATGGCTCCTTTCTATCAATCAGTTCACAAAACTTTTCAAACAAACAAGTATTCCTCTAAGGTAGGTATTACTAATTTTTCTTTCTCAAGGCCTCTTATGATTAGCATCCAAAATCTTGATCCTCAGTTTCCTGTAACTGGAAAAAACGGGGAAACAAACAACATTCTTGCCCTCCTTTGCAAAAAGCTCCACAGATGTTTCAATTTCTATGCTGCTGTCACTCAGACTAACAGGGTAAAAATATAAAATAGAAAGCTTTGAAACCCCTGTCTTTGGCAGTAATTTTTTATTCCATAATATTACCAGCCGTGATACCTTTCCCATAAAGATCAAACCTAACAAGATGGTGAGGGTTCTGTCTGCTGCAGTCTGTACTGGGGTTTCTGTCACTGGCAAGAGCACCACAGGAGTATACAGCATCTACAATGACATCCAGACTGATTCCTACCGATCTCAGCAAAGCCAAGACAGTATCCTGTATGCTTTTCCACAGCTGGGGAGTGATTTCATATGCAAAGATCCTCACTTACCTACATCCTTCTACAAATCAGAGTTCTCTGCTGTCTATTCTTCACTCAACTCAATAGGGGCCTACTGACAGTCTCCTCTTTTCTACATTAGGTTTCTATGGCAAAAAAAATATTATTGTCTTTACTTAAACCAGTGTATTTCTAACTGGCGTAGGACCCTGCACACCCAAGACTGCTTCAAGACAGTGGCTTGTAGCCCAATGGACTGGATTGGCACTCCAGAACTCTGGTACTCCAGAATTTCACTCGACTCAGAAGTAACTGGCATTTACTTCTGAGCAAGGGACACAATTATGACAAAGACAGTATATGCCCTTGTGCCTCCTCTGTTACACAATTTCTTCTTACTTTGTCAGAGACCTGTGTTTTGGGTATTTATGGATTGGAGAATTCCCAGATGAGACATGAGCACTGTTGACAGGGCTTGTAGTGCCCGTCCTGTGGGAATGCATGGGCTTTCATTTTCCAATAACATCAGCCAGACGCATCCATTTTAACCTATTTGTTTGGCTAAAAAGAAAAAACAGTCTCTTGCTGCATTTGGTTGTTTCACCTTTGCCTTTATTTCCAAGTTAATCCTTACTTACAGTTATTGCCCTTAGTATTTCATTTCTCAGGACAATAACAGGCTGGCTGAAGTCATATCTCCATTTTATATGAGGGCAAAAAAATCTCACCTGTAGTCCTTTACCCGCACCCATAAAACAACCCATAAAACTGCCTTAAAAGAGTCAAGCAGCAGACTTGCCTCCTGTACCTCAGTTGTTTTCAGAGAGGCAAAGCAAATAAGTAAGACAGGGCTCAGAAGCTGCACATCAGCAGCACCCGTGCGAAGCCACAGCCTGAGAGGCACCCAGGGACCCCAGTGCACTGTTGGTATTGGGAACCAGTGGTGAGCAAGGGAGACCAAACTTCCTCCTACATGCAAACTCAAGATTCCATTTTCTGCGAGGTTACCCCCAATAATTAAAAGGTTTTGTAATTTACCCTTAAGAGCTCGTCACGACGGGATCCATCAGAATCGATCTGTTATCTTTTACCTCCGCACATACGGTGTGTGTGCCTCTCGTATGTAACACGGTTTACCAGATGAACGCTGGCAATATTTTCCACTAATTGTGAGAGTTACTAAACTGAACCTTAACTAAAATTAAGTTGACTATTAAAAGCTCAATGAGTAACCCAGCAAACGGAAGCACTGTGCATGGGATTTAGCAAGCACGCAAGTGATCTGGCAATCACCAAGGCACAATACTTGCTGAACTTCCTATAACTAAAACCGCTTCCATACAATAGTCATGTGTTCATGATGTATGATGAATTAATCCTCACAGTGTTTGTAAGTATTAAAATGCAAAAATAAATGTGTAATAATTCAAGTATGCTATTCTGAAAACACAAGTTAGTGGATTGAAAGTTGCAGGTTAATCTACAACATCTACTCTCCATTAAAATAACAGATACCCCTGTATCAGTTTTAAAAATACATGAATAATGTTCTTAGCTATTAAGTTGTCATTATCATAGACAGTCCTACAAATTTTTGCTACCTCAATATAAACACTTCAGGCTTTGCAAGGAACACACATTGCACTTGTTATTACATGTTTATTCACTATATATAGGCTTTTCATTATTGCAGTTTCTAAATTTACAAATATATCTTTTTTGTGCTTGTATAGTTTCTAGGTTATAACTCTATACAAACATGTTCTACATTCTGTATTGTTGTTTTCAGCATTGTACACATGTAGATAAATCAAAGCAGCAAGAAATAATATTAAGATTGTATGCAGTCTAGCTGTCTTTGACAAACTCAAAAACTAGGAGTTCCCTGAGAAAAAGTTCTCTCTCTCAGGGGAAAACCAAAAAAAAAAACCCAAACAAAAAAACCCCAACAAAAACATAAACCAAAAAAAAAAAAAACAACCACACAAAAAACCCCAAACAAACAAACAAACAAAAAAACCACCACAAACCAACAAACCAAAAAAAGCCCAAAACCAAACAACCAAACAAAAAAAAAAAGGAAAATATTCTTATCTATTCATATGGATAAAAGGTACTTTCACATAAAAAGGCAGAATGATTCAGAAGAAATTCTATGAGATTTCCTAAATACTGTCCCCATTAAAAAATATCCAATCTGTTAAAAAAACAAAAGGTCAAAGTGGACATATGCAGAGCTATGTGAAAGAGTTAAAGTTAATGATGAAAGACTATTTGCTGATAAGGATGCATCTATTTGACATAGGATAGCATTTGGGACTACTTGAACAAAAGTCTACAGAAAACTGATAAATCAAGGAACCGAGCAGGATTTAAACAAACAACAGACATAGCTGAGAACACATGAAATGTCATGAGTATAGTTGAGAGAGAAGTGATGGCACAGGACCACTTACTCAGCTACTAACAAGACATTATTTGCTTTGGCCTCTGCAGAGCGAGAGCTATCAATCCTGCCACAGCTCCAGAAATGCTTGAGACTGAAGCCCTGAAAAGAGTGGTTATTATTTCTGGGTGTGCACATGGAACACCCCAGTAAGTTTGGCTTTCAAAACATAAAACATCCACCATGTTACACAGTCAGGTGAAACCCCAAGTGACTTCTTGCAGAAAAGAGTTCTTTCTCCAAATACTGCTGTTACAAAACACCGGGGCCTGCATTTTCCAAGAAAACCTCCAGGAACAGTAATAATTTTGCATCCCAGTACCCAGCTTTCAGGTGCTCTGCGTGTGAGATGGAGCCCTCAGCCCTGCCAGTAATTCCTGTGTCTCGTGCAGTGCCAGCCAACTCAGGAGCAGCCATCGCTGAGCAAGAACAGCCCAGTGCTGCCAGCAGGAGATGGCGAAGGCCACACTCACCTGTAGTCCCACTTCGTCTTCTCTGGGACCTGCATTTTTAAGCAGCAATACTCAAATTTTATAGTTTTGATACCTTTTTCAAGGTTCTCAGGCTGCTCCTGAAAGAAACCTACTGGAGGGTCCTTTCCTTCAAGGACACTGCTGGAGAAAGTGAGATATATCACACACAAAAATCCACCATTTTGCAAGAAGAGTTTGCACTTTCTGAAGTCTGCTGGGATGTGAGGGAAAAGATGGGAGCAGAGAGGCTCAACCTTGTCAGGATGGAAGTGCTTGAGAACATCCAAAGCAGATCTTTGGCCACCTGGGAAAGCTGGATATTGAAAACGTAGGCACTCACACAGGTTAGGCAACTTCTAAGGTTAGGTGGCAGTTCAGTGGGGATATTGAGGATCTCAGTTTGGGCTTTCAATGCCTAAATCCCACTTAAGTCCCACTTAAGGCATCTAATCCTTTTGTGGATCTGGGCCTAAAGCCTTGCCAGGAAGAATAGAGTCTACGCATGCAAACGCTGATGGTCAGTGACAGTCTGGTTCTGTTAAAACTAAACTACACTGAGAACGACCTTATTTTGTACAAAGGAATAATGCAGAATAATCAAAGACGTGTTCTAGTCACGGAAAGTTAATGGAAAGTTAATGCACCTGATACAGATCACAGTCCTGTCTTTAGACCCTATGACAGTTTTGCTGACCTGGAGAACATCATAACCCATAAATCATGGGTCTTCATTAGCCCATGGGAAGAAGACATTCGGAAATGTTCAAAAGAAAAAATTACTAAAGATGTCCTCCAAAAAACACCCACACCAGCTAAGAGGTAAAACTAGAAAGAGCAAAAATTTATAAAACACTGTAATGTTTACAAAGAGTTAATAATTCAAAGAACAATATTCTGTTATTCAGTGACCAACCAGTTTGCCATGCTCCATGGAACTAAGCAGTTTCAGTCCAGTTCCTGACAGCCAGGAGTCCACTAGGCAAAAACTATCAATTTATTTCTCACTTACCTGCAGTGCTGTTGGCTGTCTCAACCATGAGGTAAAGTGTGAGTAGATGTGGATAACAGTTTATCCTATATTCCCTACACCTTGTATCTCCACATCACAAATGCATTTTCAATTTTTTTAAAAGTGCCTGTACTTACCCCACTTGAATTTAGTTGACAGGAGTGCAAATATGATTATTTTCATATACAAATTATCTAATTGACAAAAGCAGTCTTGGCATAAAAGTAGATTAGAATTAAAATAATAAAAGACAAGTTATTGTTATTATTCTATGCTACTCTTATTACAAGGAAAATATCATAAATTTTTACTAATTATTGGTAAATGTTTCTGCCAAATCCCAGGTATGCACTACAACATTTAACTGACTGCAAACACTGAGATTCCGCTATGGTTAAAATACTGAGGTCTCCATTTTGCACATCCAAATACCTCTTCACAGAGCTCTGCTTCAAATGAAAATTGTCCTGCAGCTGCCCATCAACCAGCAGCGGAACTTTATAAACCAGGAGAAAAACAAAGGGATCTGCCTCCCAGTTCTTCCTAACTGCAAATGGGCAAAGAGTTCTAGCAGCTCACTCACTAACTCCTGCAAGTTTTGCATTATAAAATCAGTATTTGATGCAAAATACAGGAGAATAGAATAAGGACATATTTCACAGATCATAAAGATGCCAGAGGTACTTTAAGCAAAAGAAAATTGCCTGTTGTCCCATGCCAGTTAAGTCCATGAGGTCATGGTTCACTCCTTCCTTCCTGAATACTGCATTATCCCTCCAGATTGTAACTTAGTTTCTTGTGCCAGGCTCAACGATTCAAACAGCCCCCACCTGGTCCTCAAGAGGTGTAGAAATTACCAGTGCTTCATAATCAGCTCACGGTAAGGAGGCCAGTGCGGCTTCCCCAATTTACTTGGATATTGGTCTCGAGTCTCACTGTGCTTTCACCTGCATTTTACTTTTGGTTCTGGATTCTTTCCAGGATAAAGATGCAAAGTCAAGGTGGTATCTTTCCTGTCCAGCCACCTCCTCCCTTTTGGTAAAATGTTAATATACTCATAGGTCTGATCTACAGGAGTACCCCGATACATTCTTAACACTGACAAAGTCAAGCTACAGAAAATATTTTGCAATTTGGCATATTTTTTTTCCCAAATACTCCTGTTTAAATGCTTTCCTTTTAATTCTCAGAAATATTTCTTCTCGGTAGAAGTCAGTCTATTTTTGCCTGCTGTTAATCTACGCATAAGATAAATCTTAGTTTCCTGACTCACACCAGCAATCGCCCTCTCAGTCTGGCAAGGCAGCTCAGAAGAATAGGGAAAGCAGGATTTGTCCTGTATCTACCATGCGTTTTGGTGGCAACCTGTGCTTGACTGAAACTGGCCAGCTGTAACAGCCTGATGAGATTTGTCTGAAATACTTCTGGTTGAAAAATATATAAATCATAATTACTGGTAAAACAACATAGATGTATCTGGCACGTATGAAATATAGGAATAACCTAGAAAAATAGAAATAAGCAGAGTTCTTGCTGAGGGCTGTTATAATGTAAGTTTTCCAAACTACATAAATATTACGACAGATAAATACATGGAGCAGTAAGTCTGTCACCTACTGCAAGGTGACAGTTGTCTAGAGAACAGTAAGGGTTAATGTTTTTGAAGAGGTTAAGGGGGCCATGAAAATTGCAAATTTAGATTCACATCTATTTGAATTATTATATTAAATAATGCACAAAGTTAACACTGTTTGCATTTTTTTTTACTGACTACTATTCCTATTCCAGGCTTCTCCCTACAAAGGACAGGCACAGCAGGGAAGTAGCACCCAGGAAAAAAAATTACGGGAAAAACATTAGTGGAATGCAGCAGGCTTGGGGGAGAGACCCATTTACGCAAAGAAAGTGCTTAAGCAGGGACATTGGTGCTTGCGTCCACGGGTACAGAGAGAGGTTTGGTGAGCGCATGCCCAGGGAGGAGGATTTGGTTATGGTTAGAATTTGTGAGTGACAGCCATGTGACAGCTGGGAGTCAGCAAAGATTTTGTAGGGATGGAAATTCCTGAGACAGGACACACGACTGCTCATGCGATCTGCATGTGCCTATCATCATGCTATGTTATAATAGTTGACACTGTGGTTTACCAGTTTTCCAAAAGAGAGGCTATAAATTAGGAAGAGGGTCTGAGGAATGGTGGATGAGAAGTGAAAGTCATAACATTTAAAAACAAAGGAATAAATGTAACTTGTTTTTATGTTATTGAAACAAGCTAACAAAATTCTCCAACCAAAACACACAACACCAGTAAAACTTGCATTTCCATTATTTACCTTTAGTGACAGGTATTGCCTTAGAATACAATTTTTTTGTTACTAACATATCTAGAAAGGCCTCAGTCCTACAAACACAATTTTTAGTATGTGAATAATCCCACTGATTAGAGCTATTCCTACACTTTCAGGATCAGGGCCTAAGTCACAATGTGCAATTACGCAGAGGTTTTTCCAAAGAACTGTTTCATTTGCCCTTCTGCAGGTCTTACACGAACGTGAAGCTAGTGGAGATGTGCAATTTAAATCAAACCTGAAAAAGCGAAATACTTTCCCTTTAACACTGAATTCAAGCCAATACAGTATCACATGACCTTTACCGTAATTTCTATTAAAATCATTTCATGTCTGGTTGCTTCTGCTATCCTGGCTCATTTGTATTGTTTACAACAAGTCATTGCTCTCGACAGTTAGTGGTGGCTGAATCCATGGTTACCAGTTTTTACATTCACTGGTTAAATGGAATGCAGCTCTTCGGTGGGGTTTCATGGAGAAAGCTCTTAAGAAACCACAATCCAGCTATCAATCAGGCTAACCTGGGAGAAATTAATCTGATAAACAGAAGTGTCATGTATGAAAAATTTATTGAAAGGGAGCTCAAGGCTTGTATTAGTTGCAGTCGCAAAAGTGGACACGTTTGGGTCAGAATTAGTACACGGAAGACTTAGGTTATGAGGTCTGTGTCTGACATTCATCCATGTTGTGCCTTCTCTGGCGCTCTCTGCTAATAGAACTATACTGTTCAAGGCTTTAAAAAAAAAATAAAAATCTCAAACACTTATTTTACCAGAAATGTGTTTGGAATATAAATAGTGCTTAAATACAGGTTTAACCAGACTGCAGTCCCGGCAAAGTAACTTAAACAGACACAGCAAGATAGTAAAACACAAAATAGACAGCCTTGAGTAGAATCCAATTAAGACAAAAAACACCCCAAACAGTGCAACGTTGTTAATGACTAAATTAAGCCTGCAAACAAATATATTTTATTGCTACCTAAAAACAATATGCACTAATTCCGTTTGCCCTGTTATTTATAGTTTGGCGAAGGGTGGGGTTGCCAAAAGCAAAGAGCAAAGCAAAAACTTATTTGCTAGATGGACCCCCAAAATCCTTAAAAAATGCCTAAAAACATAAGAAAAGTTCTCTACAGTTCGATGGCTACAATATTTGTCCCACAAGCTATATGACAGCAACAAATAGTTAAATCAAACATATTACTACTAGCTCATCTACTGCAAAGTCACTGTATCAGAAGCCCGAATTGATTTGCTTCCTTAGAACAAATTGAAAATGAATGTAACACAACATCTGAAAAAAAGAAATCCCTCCTGCCCTGCTAATCGGATATCGTATAATGGTTGATTGCAGCTTTGCACCGTGCTATTGTTGCCTATATCATACATACTTACAGGTTCTGGGTTCTTCCAAGAGTTTGGTGCAGTTTCAAGGACAAATGTCTTAAGGAAGTCTTTCTACTGTGCAGCAGTGATCCTAGCTCTGATCTCATTACATGAGCAAAGTGCTACAGCTGACAATATAAAGGAAACTTCCTGCGTGAAGAAGAAATCTTGGAAAGTCTCAGGGTTAAAAAGGCTGCTTAAATGTGCTGCTTGATTTGCTCCCTAGTTGTGTATACACAGTAGCAGCTGATCTCTGTTTGCAGCCCTGCAGAAAGAAACCTTTGCTGAAAACCAATGGCATCACATTTCAGTGGAGCTACTGCCAGGCTCTGGAGAGCAAAGCAACCTTTGACAACTTCACCCAGTTCAAATCACCGGCGTTTGCTGCATGTCCTGCAGGACTTTTGAAATAGCATATTTACCGTATTATTTTTGTTTAACACCACTCTGGAATCCTGCATCCTAGGCAGTCGTGATACAAGCAGAAGTCTCCCTCACTGTAATAGGAGGTTTTGACTGTGTCAGGACTGAGAACTGCAGAATTCGCCACAATATCTTTTGCTTTGTCTTGATCGTGGCATTTGCAGATGAGAAGCTGTTAGCTGCGCTCAAAAGCATTTTCTGCCTTAGAATTGCTAAATTAAGTGCAACAGGCATCCTGTTTATCCTAAATTAATCCTGAGCCTGCCTTGCATCAGTCACGCACTTCTCAGTGCTTTTTTTTTCTGATACAGAGTACAAGTCAGAAGATTTTGGGAGTGAGAGGGGGCTGGTTCTTTCATTTAATATTTTATCTAGAGCCTGGTCTAGCCTGGTCCCTGTTGGACTAAAACCGTGGAGCACAACACCCCAAATTCAGCGAAGTTTGGTATTCTGACCAAAGTCCCAGTGTAATTCCAAATATCTGTTAGTGCCCCCTTAGCTCCTGCCTCGGCCCTCCAGAATCAAACCAAGGACAGGTAGAACCTGCATCAGCTTCTGCAGTTCTTACTGCTGTCCAAGCAAACTAATAAGATCGGAAAACAACATTTAAGAGGAATACATCTGCTAGAACTATTTCAACTCTTAACTGGGAAGCAACATTCCAAACACATCCTCACATTTGATGTTAAAGAATTATCAATAATTAATTTGGATTTAGTTGTTTCACCATTTAGCCCAGGGTGATTCTTCAAAGAGTAACTGGGACCAGACATTCCCCTGGCACACAGTCAGAGCATGACCACAAAGCTTGCACACTGCTTTCCAAACAGGACCTACTTCCCTCTCCAGGATAACCAGAAAGCCTCAGAAACAAAATTCAGAAGAATCCCTTTTAAAAGTGCACCACAGCAGAATTTGGTTAGGAGGAGTTAAGGTTTTTTTCCTGGGCATTTGTAAAACACATTATTCACCACCCTCTTTCCCCCCCGGGCACCATGACTATTCTAGCTACTAGTATATTGCGTGTTATTTCTTTAATATTTTGAACTTTATTCCAAAGGGCAGAAACCAAAACTGACAGTACATCAAGACAGCATGCTCTATGATTCAAACAGCAAAATAATTGAGATCCTGTGCATACACAATATCAGAGTCTGTGTACGCACGTTGCACACGTGCGTAGACACTAATTCACAAGCACAAAAAAATGTAAGGGTTTGTGGCCCAAATTTCAGAGATACTCATAGTTCACATCCTCACCTCCCATCAATTAAAAAAAAAAAAAAAGGTAAGAAGCAAAATCTGATTAGTAAAACATTAAAAATAATTTTTTTAAAAGGTCAGCACCATTTATAGCAGGGTAACCATACTGATTCAACATGCACTTCCACCCATATTCGTCTCTCCCTTTTGGGAGAAGGATCCTGTCCACCCCTGGACTGTGTCACACCAGAGAAATGGAAGTGTGTGGTAGCATCAGCAGGTTTAATTTTGCTCTTCTCCCTCAAGAGATAGCATAAGGCAGGGACTCAAAATCCTGGCTACAAAGCTGGGCTCACTGTCCGTCTGCATCACCTCCGACACATCACCTCACTTTTCCGTGCCTAAGCTGGCACCATCGCATTTACTGCATGTTGCAAAAGCACAGCTTCTGTCCCTCAGTTGCTCAAGCTGAGACAGGGCTTGCATGCTGGGGCAAAGTAAAGGACTAAAACTTGAGGTTGTGCGTCCTGCTCCCAGATGTGCTGTAAGAAGGGCCGTGACCTTGAACCGCCTGCTCTCTGTGCTCCAGTGCCCAGCCTGCTGCCCAGACTTCACATAACTCACTCACAACACTCATCCACCTGGCCCCTTTTGACTGTAGTGTGGCAGGAAAGGGTTTTTTTTCTGTTAGAAATTCAGCACAGAATAAAACAAGTTCTTTTTGCCAGGTGGAACTCAAGGTACTAATTTAAGAGAAGTAAAAAAAAAAAATCCCTGTGGAAGCAGGAATTTCAGTGAATGAAGTTTTCTCCTAAAGAGCCTCTAAATACCCAAGTGTCAGCACAGAAAGGCTGCAACTTCTGAATGAGGCATGAGAGAGCAGTAATCCAACTGTATCCAGCAATCCTACCCCACACAGACCCAATGGTACTTGTCAAGGCCGGAGGATGTTGTCTCCATGTTAGACTCCACTTCTCCTTACATCTCTGTAACTGTGCCCCACCTGTCATGGCTGGGTCAATACAGATCCAGGGACACGGCTCCTTCAGCTACCTTCTTTTGTAAAAGTATACACAAACATGAGACGAACAGGAATTGCAAAATCTTTCTCCTCCCACTCTTCCCAGCTACACCTCAACCTGCAGCACTCTGTCTTCTCTTTTTTCTCCTTTCTGATTTTCTCATTGAATTTTGTTTTCACAGCATTGTATCCAGCAGGGAGAACAGTAACAATTCAAAGCCTATTTTTCAGCATTCAGAGGGCAGCGTAAAGTAGCCTGGCTATTAACACAGGACAGCAAAAAAGGTTTATAAAGGATGGAGAGCAAGACCTAGGAGAGAAATGAAGGAGAGGCTGACCCCAAGCTTATGCAATGTCAGAAGCTGTATGTCTGCATCCCTCCTCCACCAATTCCCAGTGGAAAGGGTGGCTCTTGGAAGCCAACCCCACTGCCAGCTCTTCCGAAGTCTAAACTAGTACTGGTGCCCAAGATGGGCCATGCCCTGTCTTCCCGATGTCCATCAGGTGTTACAATTTAGAAAGCTTGTTTAATGCATGAGAGTCTTAAAATTCAAAGATACCATCAAGAGGAAGTCATTTACAGCTAATATTACAATGAAAATAGAACAAATCCTTAGTTTTTGCGTGAACATTTGTTGTGTATTTTAAAACCGTGTTTCCAGGAGTCAAGTAGTAAGAGACCAGCTTTCTCATTTAAAAAGAGATTTCTGGCTCTTTTAATTAAAGAGGAACAATTGAAGGTAACCACAATAAAACAGAAGTCCAGCAGAAGCACAGTGACACTTTTCCAAGTCCCACCTTTTAGCTAGTCTCAAAATTTCTAAAAGTTTTAATTATTAGTCTCAGAACCCAACAGGAGTATACAGAGATTCCACGAACTATCTCCTACCTGTTTTATTCAGACACTTAGGACTTTGCTTAAACATTAAGTCTGAAACTCTGTTCATCTAGACCTGTCTGATTCCTGAACAGGTCCCAAATGTGTCCTTTCCTCAACCTATCCATATACATAGTAACTGTGAATATTGGACTTGTTTTTTAACTTTTTAATGCACATGGATCCTAATCAACATATGGAACACCTTTCTCATCCTCACACAACAAATGGCTAGGCTCTTCTCACTGAAATTCCTCCACAAAAGTCACTTTTCCCTTTTCATCTATCAAGACTTTAAACCAAAACTAATACAATCGTCAGTAACTGTGTATGCCTAAGCTAGCTGATGTTCCCATTAGCAGCTCTGCACTACCCACTCATTCAGGATTCTCTGTCCCATTGTATTAAATATACTCGTATTCTGTGCTATGTGTACAATAAAAATTTCGGGGTTTTTTTTCATATTGTTCCTGTCTTTTATTTGCTCTATAAAGTATCCAGCATGCTTTGAAACCAATACAGATGATAATATAGACGTAAACACCACCATGGAGGCATCATGATAAATTTGACATTGGGAATAATTCATTTAAGGTATTTATATCCAGTTTAAATTCTTTCCCAATTTTAACCGAGGCCTCATAACCAGATGAACTTAAATGAAGGTGTACAACTTCATGCTGTGTAGGTAAACCACCCCAACTGGGAAATAAATTTTCAGTGATTAACTTGAATTGTTCATACAAAATGCCAGCTTCAGCTTTTCACCCATACAAAATAGCTTGGAAAATATATATTGCATGTGTTTATTATAGCTACAGTTGCTATGAACATCTATAAATCTCCAACAATTTCTTTGATTTATGTTCAAAAACATACAGGGCATGAAATGATGCCTGCAACCTTACATTTCCCTCAAGAACATTGTGGGGAGAAGATATATTCCAAAACATCATGTTAGATTCCTTGTTATGTCTCTTTTTAAAATAAATGTATGATAATCAATTACACATGCTTCAAAGAAACTGCCACTAGATTCCCAAACAGAAAAGCTGTTTGAGAAAAGTTCCATTTTCTTTCCCCTAATGGTTGAGTTATAATAAGAGATCTTGCCTTGATATTAAAGGAAAAAAATTGTATTACAAAGGATAGGCCCTGCTCAACTTGTATATGCATGCACAGGTTTGTGCTTGCCTAGACTTGACTTAGAACAAGGTTTTCAGAGAAGTAACATCTCCACCGATCAACATGCTAAGAAAAGGATGTGTGTGTGAAGATCTTGCACCTAATCTCGTTGTCATATATGCTTGTAGTAATCCAACTGATGTCAAGAGAATGACACAGATGATAAGTTAATGTATCAGGCTCGACTTCCCTTTCAACCTCAATATAAAAAACATTCCTTTAAGAAGTCCACCGAGCTGTAGCCTCCACTAGAAACAGAAACCTGCAGACGTTTATAGGAATATCAATTAGGATGAATGGGAGCTCTGCCATTAATGCTGGTGCACGTAAGATTGGACTCTGCAGATCTGTCTGAACTCCGCTCAGAGGCTGAACTGCGTGTTTCCTCCAGGGTATTGAGGCCAATGGGTTATATGACATTAACAGGTGAGCATAATACACATGGTATTTCCACAGTCTCATGGCTCTGGCACAAGGGCAGCATCCCCAGGCAGCACCCTTGCTCATGGTTGGAAGACTGGAGTGGCTGGGAATGCATGCAGTGCATGGCACACAGCATAGAAAAGGTCAGGATCTACTGTCTCCCCTGCATTAGGTAGTTTGTGCTGCCTGCACTCCAAACAGGAAGCTTCCATTCCCTGTGTCCTGGGCATTTAGTGTAACGCCTTGGCTTACACTGCAAACTAAACAGCTGACAAACAATTTAGAAAACTGGACTGGATGGGACAAGCCCCTCTAAGGAGGACTGGCAACTACTGAGTTTCCAGCAAATAAGGAATAAGGTGGATCTGTGACTTGTTTCAAATAAGACATAGTCCTGTTCATCCCTGCAAGGGTGCGAAATTTGCATGCCAAATCAGGAGATAGAAATAAACTCACTCATTATACTCCTTTTTTTTTTTAAATTATTTCCCCTGTTTTCTTTGAATCAAACCCTCAAAGAAAGATAATCCGCAGGAGAGGAAATACTGTCTTGCATGCTCTTTGGACTCCAGTGCTATTTTATCCATAACTAAGGAAGCCAAGGAGGAGGAGGGGAGATGACTGGACGTGCTTGCCTATTGCCCATGCAGCCCCAGCTAGATAGCATCAACAGTTGTTCTCCTATTTTCACAGTGGGAAATAAGCAGGTACTAGCTGTATTGGAATAATCAGGAGGAATCTAGGTCAAAATCAAAGCAAGACTGCTCTGTCCATTTGACAAAACTCACATGCATACACAATACCCATGTAAAAACAAAGAAGTTATTTGTAGCAGTTATCTCTGTTAAGATTGCTAAACAAGTATGCAGACATTGGCCTATCTTGAGTTAAAGGCACTATTCCTTCCCTGTGACTTTTGAAAAGGCATTCAAAATCAATATAAAATTGCAATATTAGGAAATTTTATAATCATTATTTCAAAAAAGCAGACTTGAAAGGGTCTCTTGTTCATGGGTAAATCTTCAGTTAGTTTTTCTAGTACCGGTGGTTCAATCGAAAGATTCACCAACTGCCCCCTGGAGAAAACTGAAGATCTGCATTTAAATGGAGATATAGTATTTCCAAATGCACGGTACCTGCAAGGCAGATACTGTCAAGGTTTCTTAGTGAGTGGATCTCAAATTGTATTAGGTACATTTCAGTGCTGTAACTATACCCATTTTGTAGGACTGGGGCTATTTCCATATAATTTTTTCCTGTGTGCATGATTTGTAATATTTGTCCTGATAAGTCAAAGTTAAACCCCCAACCACAACAAAGCCCTCACATATCAACAACAAGGAATTACAACCTTATGCATAATTTTCTGATAGCGATGATGAAGACTGTATTAGATGGCTTGACTGAAAATCTTAAATAATTGAAAGCTCTGATGACTTAATAGAGTAGTAAGCTTGGTTTACAATGCAGCCCATTTAGAGCCATAAAAACACAGTGTAAAATGTTTATCTTGTGGTTGACCATTACATATCCTATTTATTATTCCAAAGTATTTCAACAGCATTTTTCTTCATCAATGTGGCTGCTGGCATTTAGCACCCACTTGCTAAATGCACGTGATTTTCCTGGAACAGCTTTAGGAAAAGAAAACAAAAAATTAGCAGATCACTACAAAACTGTCCCTTGTTACAATATGCCTCTTTTTCACATTCTGACTTGAACCGACTTCATGTGCTGCAAAATACGTTCAAAACCACTAAGGCTTAAATATAATAAATCAAAGCCATATACGTGAAGTTAAAAAGACTGGTGTAACTACTGATCCTGACACATCAGAGAACCAAAAAAAAAAAAAATCAAACCTCATGAATACTTTGTTGCTAATGTACACCAGTTCAAAGTGCAATGTTCCTCTTAGGAAAACATCTTAATTTTCATATCAGAAAATCATCCTAACCTTCCAGAAAAGTTTTTACGAGTATGCAAGGAAGGCAGAGAGAAGGTTTAGAGTGCAAAAGACACTCGTGATGGGTTTCAGACACACAGGCATTAGTCCAGGCAGCCTCTCTCTGAAATTCAGGTTGCAAATGAAATGTCCCTGTAAACAAGGTTACTGCGAACGGCCCAAGATATCCTTCTCAGCAACACCTTCACCAGGAGCCCTTCAGCTGTCTACTTAGTTTGTTATACCTTATCTCACAGCCCTGACATCCTAATGCTGATTCAAATTCGGGATTCAAAATGAAAAGACGAAATATCTCTAAGATCACTTAATATTGAAATACCATTGCAGTAATAAGTGGTGCCAGGCTGGAGATAGGGATATAGTACTCTAGTGGTAACCTTTTAATTTCTGACAAAATACTATGGAATAACTGTGATACTGCACACACAGTTAATGCATTCGATTTGTTTTCCCTGTTTTGATAATGAACGCGCTGAATGTTGTGTTTACCTTCTCCTGCCCCTGGCACATTTTAAACTGTAAAGTCCTCTACAAGGAGACAGGCCAGATTACTGTACAGACAAGAAACACCTCACACTACAGAGCCCCCCTCCCCAGCATACTGAACCACAGCTACCTTGATGCTCTCAAGACAAGGAAGATCATAACCACGAGTCGCTTTGTCATTCTAAGTCTTTGGCTATTTTCAGTGGAAATGAAATACATGGACTATGTATAATGTAATGTGGGTTAAAATGTAAACTACTCCCATTCTGAAAGTGAGGGTAGGTATGCTGCACTGGAACATTTTGTCCTCTGAAATAAAACAGGGAAGTAACAACAAAATGTATCAGGCAAGTTTCACACTTTGTATTTTAAACAGAGTGGCTAATAAATGCTTAAAACTTTGGTGGGTTTATACATGCGGATTTCCCTCCAGGTCACAGAAGGTGATAGGTTGAAGCAGGGCAGGGCGTCATCTGTTTTTCTGTTATGTTGGCTACTAGGTTCCCCTAATAGTATGAAAAGACGGGGGAGAGAGGGGGGGAGTTGAGACAGGAGGACGATACAGGATAGAGGGAGGATTACAGGAGAGAAACCCCAAGAAGCTCAGTGCCTGCCTTCCCACACTACCATTCACCTTCATTTTCCTCTCCTTTATATTCTACTCATTTTTACTTGCCACCCCCATTATTTAGTCATCTCTTAAATGCAGTCCTCTCTTCTTTTGGATCACGAGAAACATATTAACTAGACCCAGGACTCAGAGACCATTGCCTTCAGCACTTCAAAATATACCTCCAGACCACTCACTCCTTCATGGCGTTAATGACCAGGGGGAAAAAAAAATAATAAAATAA
>VXAY01000173.1:896-71110 GCA_013399855.1 Oxyruncus cristatus
GTCCGGGGCGGCGGGAGCGCAGCGCCACCGGCCCGCCCGGGCTTTATAACCCCGTCGCCCGCTCCCGCCCGGGCGTCATCCGCCCTCCGGTGGCCACGGCCAATGAGGAGTTGGGGCCGGCGCTGCCGGGGCGGGAGCGCTCGAGCTGCGGGGACGGGCGGGGTGTCCCGGGGCGCGCAGCCCGCGGCGCCCTGCGCGACTGAGTGGGATACGGGGCCGGGAACGGGTCATAGACGGGAGAGACCCTGTGCTGGGTCACGGCCGTTGCCCCTCGGCAGAGCGGCCGGGCAGGGCTCCGCAGGAGCGCCTGCCGTGGGTGTTTGTGCCGGAGCCTTCATCCGCCGCCGGGGTCGCGCGGACCGCCCCGCACGCCTTTCTGCTGAAGGCAGCCAGACTGGAGAACCGGCTCCGTCCGTCTGCACCGCCACATCGGGAGTTTTCCCTCAAGTAGCCAGAAAGCTCTGGTACTGCGCTGAGCTCCCAGAGCCAGAGGAGGGCTGACACCTCCACGTAAAATGATTTAGCAAATCACGGCTCTGCGTAGTGGCCGTGACTGTGGTCCCCTGGCAGCCTCACCCGCGGGCAGCCTCCCGAGCCAGGGGAGGAAAGACTGAGGTGTGATGCAAAAGCTCCCGAACCTCCCCCACAACGCCGCCCCGATGTAACTCCCGGCCCGTTCGTGGCTACCGAGAGCCTGGTGGCAGGTGGTGCGCCCCCGGAGCGAGGCAGGAGTTGTGTTTGCTAAACCACCAGTAGCCTTTTTAGCAACGCTGCTGTTCCAGCGGGCAATGAAGCATACTGGCAGCGGCCCCACCGCGCGGCACCAGCATCTCCTGTTGGACCGCTCATGAATACGAGCCCGGATTTGGAGGCAGGACGGTGCTGTCCCGTCTTTAGACCTGCTGCCCCCAGTATACACGAGATGGCGTGCCGCTAGAAACGAACGCGCTAAAGCTCGCTCCATCCTGCCCAGGGACAGACATCCCTTGCCAGCGTAGGACAGTGGGACTCACCGTGCTGGGAGCATCCTCTAGCCGGAGGAAGAGAGAGCACCAGGAGAAAGGGAGAAACAAGAACTTCTGGATAGAGAGTCTTTCCAGAAGTGGCAAGAAAGATTTGAAGCCTTCATGCAAGACCAGAACTTGCCCCACCTGCTCAAAATACTCATCCACTTGTCTGTGTAAGTGGTCTGATTATATTTGTTTAGCCAAGTCTTAATCATGTTTTACATTACCATTTTCCTCCATTTTCATGGTTGCACTGAATCTTAGATTAGATTATGGACTCCACAGGCTAGAGATCACCCTTTGTTAGTACAAACCTCTGTAACTGGGACCAACAAGCCACACTTTTGTGCAGTTAGGTCACTCCACTGACTGGCTGCATGATTTTTGCCTAACAGTTTTTAGCTTTGTAACTGGACTTCCCAGCTACATTTTTCACTGAATAACTGGATCTCTGGTTACAGATCCACTATTTTATACTGTTCCTCCAAGCAATATGCAAATAATTCTTTCAGTTTCCCCTTGTAAAAAATGTTCCTATTAAAGTTCCATTTGCTTTTGTCATATTGCAAAAACAGTCAGGGGTAGGAATGTCCAGTTTTGAAATGTCCAGTTCTGAAATGTCCAGTTCAGCCTCCAATCCCAAGGGGTGAGGAATCCAGTGATGCCTTTTCCTTCACATGAGTAGCAGGAGACAGAGTGCCAGCTGGAAAGAAGGGCATTTATTTGCTGGAACTCCAAACATTTTTCCAGTAAAATCTGTAGGCTGGAGTTGCACTAGGGAGTTTATTTAGGCCCCATGTCATGGTCTGACATGGCCCAGACATCACAGGAAGGGCTAGGGGGTAGCTTAGAGTCTCCCCTCCGGAAACCAGACATGTGGAATCGCTGCTCCACCTCTCCATCCACTGCCCTTTCAGCTGTGCTTCTCAACTCTTCCCTGTGATTTGGTGCCCGTCTGTGCCTCCTTCTTGTTCCACAGTGCCCTCCAGCACAGCCTTTTTTTAGCCTTCTCAGTTTGCCTCCAGTTTACGATCAGTTTGTAAGGTAGAACTGATCATCTGTAGAAACTGTAGAACCCATCATCCCATCCTTAGTCTTGTTGCAGCATGTGCCAGTGCCCACAAATCTCTGACAAAAACACCAGCAAAATTGCACTGGGATCCAAACTGTTACAGCCACCTCGTGACTCATTTCTCTCAACAAACAGTGGTTTCCTCAGGCTGTCCCTGCCCCAGTACAGGCTCTCAGTCCTCTGGCTCCCACTGGAAGGGTCATTATTCTGTAATTACAGATTAATTCCCCTCCCTCCCCACATTTACAAGAGAGTGTAACCCCGGCGACTGGCATTAACACCCAATTCTTGCAGCTTCTAAGCTTTTCGAACTGTTGGGGTTTATCTTCTTGCCTTCATCCTTTACTACTTCAAAAAATTTTATAATTAGAAAATTCTGATAATTTATAAAGATAGTTAACAATTTTGTGTGCGCACACACACAAATCCTGTAGAAATTTGTTGTATTTTTTTTCCACTGAGTTATTCCATTCCATTAGTCCCATCACACAGCTGAGAGTGCAGCACCTCACCTTCCTGAACATTATACAACAGAGGAACTTTCTTTAATGTTGAAGCTTTGCTAAGCGAGGAACTGAACGATGTTATTGCTCCTGACCTTACACTGCGTTCTCTACAGCCTGATAAAACCAGGTTGGCCTTGATTAAACATATTGGCCACTTACACAAGAGTCATCCTTAGATGACCTTAGATTAACCAAAGGGTTAATCCCACAGTAAATAGGAAATCAAATTTCTAGTGGAAAAATGCAGTAGCTGGTTGGAAACTGGCAGAGGGAAAACAAGAGGAACCAGTTCTTCCTCTTACATCCTTTGCTTCCTCAGTCCATCCCCTCATTTCTGGTCAGGGAACAGAAACAAGAGTACAACAGTGTTCTGCCTCCCTTTTGATGCTGCCTTTTAGGGACATGGTTTAGTGGTGGACTTGGCAATCCTAAGTTTATGGTTGAATTCAATCATCTTAAAATTCTTTTTCAACCTAAATGATTCGATGATTTTGTGATTCTGAAGGATGCTCCATCTGACTGCCCAGGCAGCTCCGGAGTATGGTACCAGCATCTCATCACCCAGGTCCTTCTACATTCCAGCCATCCAGGGACTATCATCTCTGGCTGTGATGTAGGGATCCCATTGCTTTCAGCCCCAGCCATGTCTGCATTAGCTCCAGGACACCTGGAAGCCTGTGCAGACACTGAAAAAGAGATGTAACATGGTTCATGAATAAGCATTGTCAAGAAGTAGGCAGCTGCATTTATGTTTCTGAACAGTCTTGGGGCATAAACAGCAAAAGGAATGTATGACAGAAATTCCAGCTGGGAGGGAGAAGGTCTTGGGTGAGGTCTGGTTCTCAAAGAAAAACCTTCTGCAGGCTGAGGGGGCAGAAAGAAAAAGAGAAATGCCTTTTCCCATTTAGTAAAAGACAAAATAACCACAACTTTAAAAAATAAGAGTTAAAAATAAAATAGAAAAGAACTCTTAGCAAAGGATTAAAGAACATTCCTCTCCTTCATGTTTCCCCTCCCCACCACAAAAAAAAAATTGTTGTGGTTGAATTTTTTATATTGCAGGATTTCAAATAAAGTTGACTTTTAAATCTTCCCCTGACATCTGGTTTGTAATTAATGGAGCAGTAAATAGGAGGGAGACAGAAGCCACCTCAGAAGCCTGTCCTTGATACATGACTCTCCAGCAATGTAGCTAGATGAGCGATACCACCCCCAGGCTCCAACACTTACACAAACAAAATCCAGGCTGATTTTGGTGGCAACACAAACCGTTTCATCTTCTCTCAAAATGAGGCTGCCAATTATCTTGCTGCGGTTGGGGATATGATGCGGGTGACAGACATTGAAGGAAATATCTGCATTATGAGGATATGGATCGTCTAATGTAACTGACTTTGCCAGTACCTTAATTGTGTTTTGTTTTACCTGAGGACAATCTGATTCAAGGGGAAAATGATGTTAACAGCTGCTGTGTTTTCTTCATTGCTCAAATATTAACAAAAAGCTTTCCATAAAGGAAGGTAGAAAACACTGTTCTGTGAAGGTAGTTGGGCTAGAGGGATTTGAAGGGATTTGAAGACACTATGAAAACATTCAACCTTCTTCTTCGTTCACAAATGAAGTGATGCTGTGAGTTCACCATGCTGCTGTCACTAAGGTGATAATGGGAGGACAGTGATGCTGTGACTCCTGTCCTTACTTTGTGAGTGAGCAGCTGCGTAAGGGCCAAATGAGCACTCTCGTGTTTTGGTTCTTCCCCCCCTCCATCTACATTAGCCCATCACAGGGACACTAGATCCTCTCCAGGGAGCAGCTTGACATTCCCAAACCTATACAAGTTACCGGAGAGCCTCAATGAGACCATTATGACTTTTGTTACTTCATTACAGATTTCAGCTGGATTTCAGCTTGTATCCCACAGGCTGAAGCCATTTGCCACGACAAATATGCCTGCAATGGAGATATTTATTGATCTCACCATGTCATAAAAGGAAGATCTGGCTTCCTTCAGCATGAGATACTCAGCAGTCTGTTCCCTACAAGCATCATTATATGTTGCAACTCACTGAAAAAAAGATCTCCTTGTACAGAAGGTTGTGTTTATTAATTATATGGATAGCAATAGTGGCTTTCAAGGAGGCCAAGTCCCAGCTGTGATCAGTGCAGATGTACGTGCTGACAAGTGGACAGCTTTGTATGCAAAGAAAGTGACAACTGAAGAGACCAGAAGACAGGACAGCAGAAAGGTGCAAGAAATGAAGCTCCTGAGTGGTGCCTATGATACGTGCTAGGCTGGGCCCCATGCCTGCTTCCAGTAGAGTTCAGGCAGGACAGAGAAACATGTGGTTTGCCTGATTTCCCAAAAGGGCTCAATCTAGGAGGCTTTTAGAGGGCAGAGACCAGGACCAGGTGAATCACAGCCACAAATACCCTAATTTGTCATGATCACACTTCATCCTGCTCTTGAGCTGGCACTAGAGCACATTCAGTTCTGCAGGCATGTAGTGCAGGGATCTGAGCAAACCAACATAGAAAGCTGGCTTGAAACAACTGGGCAGAGCAGCACCCTAAAGAAACAAGCAGGAAAATTGCATTACAAGGAAATAAAGCACATCTGAGCTGGGTGCCTGCATCTCAGAAAAGCAACAAGGAGGGTGATAGCTCCCAAAACGAAATGGTGATTCATCTCTTTGCAGGAAATGTGAGGGAGAAGTGCAAAGGCAAGGCAGCACTGAGCCAGACCTGCTGCTCTTTTCTGATAGTGCACCTCCACCTTCTGAGCCCAGTCACCCTGTTCATCCCTAAATGAAACCTGGCAAATTCCCATTGTGCACGAAGCTTCAGAGAGGCGAGGCTGCAGCGCTGGCTCTTAGCAGGTGTATCAGGCTGGAGACACTGACTGGTTTTGGTGGGCAAACACTCATGGGCAACCCTGGGGGGCAATGACAAAATGCTCTGCTGGCTGATGAGTTAGGAAAACTAAAAATGCAGCAGTGCTTCAGGATGATCCATAGCCAAAGCTCCTCTTCAGCTGCACTCCCCCCTCCAGGAGCCAGCACCTGCACAAAGAGCAAGGGCAGTGGTGGCTGGAAGGTGTCTCCTTCCCCTGGTGTCTCCCTGCTGTTCCCCCAGCAGAACACAGGGGGAAAAGCAGCAACAAGACAAAATCATCAAGCATATATTTCATTATTTTGAAGATATTTTTTTCCTCTTAGGGCTTAGCTCTGTTTACTCCAAAGTCAGGCGGGGGACTCAAAACCAGAATCAGGCTCCAAGTACTGCAAACATAAGTGATCCCTAGCAGTTGCCATAAAGGATTCTCCATGTACGTTTTGCTTCTTTCATGACATTTGATTAAAGTTTTGCTAACCTAACTATTAAAGTGCTTGAAGGCAAAGCCTAAATTTCACTTCACTTCCCAAGTTCATTGGCTCCATCCTCCTCCCCTCCTCCTCTGCCAAATATGTTTTGCTATAAATTACTGGCACTGTTTCTGTTGATAGTCAACATAATCAAACATTTGTAAGCATGCTGTCTCTTCAATCTGTTCAGTTGATGCACTTTACCTGATCTTTCATTAAAGTAATCAAAACACTTGCTGTGCCACGTCTAATGAATGTTGCATGTATGATTAAGTACTTTCATTCATATTGCAAGTTTGATTTAATGTAATCTGCCTTTCAGACAGCCATTAGCCTAGCTCCTGCATGAATTCGATTAATTGGCTGAATTCTTCCAGATGTCCATTAAGTATTACAGGAATTTCTATGTAAAAACAGCAGGGACCATCTAGCGGAGAAGCAAACAATGATACGTTATATTGCTGCCATGACTTACAAAAAGCTGGATTCATTTTCATTAATAAAACATCTGTACTGCTGCA
The DNA here is from genome assembly GCA_013399855.1 of Oxyruncus cristatus. Classification (NCBI taxonomy): domain Eukaryota; kingdom Metazoa; phylum Chordata; class Aves; order Passeriformes; family Cotingidae; genus Oxyruncus; species Oxyruncus cristatus. Next base: position 7,365 of record VXAY01000173.1, read on the forward strand.
CAGCTATGCATCAAGATGCATTTATTTTATATGTTTATTTCTCTTATGACTATAAATAGACAGTTAAACAGTAGCACAGTATGTTCAGCTGGAAGACACACAAAAAAACCTGTATCAGAAATGAAAATTGCAATAAGGAATACTGGAGTTGAAGCAAGGACTTGAAATAAGTATTGGGTGTTGTAGCAAACATGGTAGTAACTCCTATGGCTGTGTGGTGTTTCTCAGCATAAAGACATTTTTCTTAGACCTTGATGAAATTGAAAATCAGTTGGATCCTTGGTTGAAATGTCCTGTGCCTGGTTTATGTTTATATGGCTATTTTTACCTTTAAGTGGGAGGAAAGATGTAGTTTGGCATTTTTAACTGGTATGGGATAAAGAGAAAAATTGCCATTAAAATAAAATTTTTCTTAATTCTCAAAATGAGAATTATTTGATTTCTACCACCACCACCCCCCAAAGTTTTACTTCAGGAAGGAATCACTTTTTCCTAAAGAGTAAAGCCCCAAGAAGCCAGTTTGTGTTTCAGTGCCTACTGTACCCAGCCCATGCAGGAGGTGGCAGGGTTTTGGGGAATGGGGAGGATGGCACCACAAGCAGAAGTAGCTCCCTTCACTTTCTGTTGACTTTGCTAGATCCAAGAGCACCTTTCAAAGGATCAAGTGAGATTTCAGGACCACCCTGCCCCTTTTGTCCTCTCTCCACCTGCTTATGCTTCTCATCCTTGGGAATGAGCCCATGGGGCAGACTGGAGAAGCCTGGCAGTTGTCTGACGCTGACCTTGAGACCCTGAGCTCAGCACAACTTCATTTTCATGAATGTGTGGCACATCTCCTCCAAGTCAGGGAGCTGCAGGGCTGTGACCACTCGAAATCACATGGCTCTGCTGAGTCAGGAACTGAGGAAGGCAGAGGAGCCACAGCACTGCAGCAGCGTTGCAAGTCTCCCTAGTGATGCTCGGGCAAGTGGCTCCATTCTCACTCAGGAAACAGCCAGACCTCACTCTTCCCTCTCCTCCCTGTCTTGGTCTTTCCCAGGTGCTGTACAGCCTTATAAATGTGTTTGATCCTTGACATATCAGTCCTGTGCTGGGGAGATTATTGCTGCTTTCCAAGACTGACTACCCTGTCCAAATTAGCAGCAGCTGGTGCAAGCCAGTTCATTTTCAAAGGCTGTTTAATAGATGATGGATTTACAGGAGACATCTGAAATAATATCATCCAGCAAAACTCGAGCTGTACAACAAAAGGGATTGAGATTTACTAAACTGTAACTTCTTTTTTTTTCCAACAGAGTCACTGCACTGGTCAACAGCTTGCCTCTTTATGCACACATTCTCCTCTGCTTTCACATCTTTCTCTGTTTCTTGCTTTTGTTGCTGTCTTCTCTATTATCCTCCTATAGGAAAGGTAGCTGTAGAAATTCTGTATTATTAGAATACTGTATTATCAATATTATCTGTATTCTGCTACGTAAAACACTCTAAGACAAATTTTCTACCATAGTTGTGCTGTGAGACTCTGCTCCAGTACCCACATAACCTCATAAAGGCATGGCCCTGTTGTACCTAAATCATTACACTAACCCATTGCAAGTATCTCCTGCCAATGACAGGGAGAAGCAAAACACAGAGAACTGATTGACTACCTTGATCTCTGTTACAGAGGAATTTTCTTAGCAGGGAGAGCAGTGGGTTGGCTGGAGAAGGGGAGCGAGTGGTAAGCAGGATGTGAGGCAGGCTTTCCCTTGCAAGCCGCAGCAGCCTCGGCGGCAGCATCATTTCACCCCTTTGAAACATCAGAAGTCTGTCTCTCAATGTAACAAAAACAGTTTCTAGAATTTTGCAGTGAAGAAAATGGTGTAAATATCATCTATAGGTGACCAGTCTAAAAATGAAATGTAGCAAAGCAAAGAAAGCATCTGCCAATTTGCAGTACTGTGTGTTTTTCAAGACAAATGTGGAAAAGTTACATCTTCTTTTGAAGCCCGAGAGACTGAAAAATTAAATCAGGGGGCTTTATTATTGATGTTTTTCTAATACAAATGTTTTGAAATCCCTGCCTTTCATGTGTCTCTCACAAATAAGCAGAAATGTGTGATGAGTCATCTTCGCTTTTAATTCCTTTAATAGATTCTTACCTCACTCACTAACGTCTAAACAATTCTCATTTCTGTAACAATCCCTTCCTCAGTGGTAAATATTGCTCTCAGACAACATCTTTTTTGGAGGTTCATTATGTTCTTTCTGTGGCTAAGACTCATTACACTCAGTTATTTATTTAAAAGAACAAAATGACAGCAAATGCCTGCATTTATCATGTCTCGCCTTACATGATATATTATATATTGCATTCAATATATTTGATATATTAAATATATTTCAGCAATGAGGCCCAGCACTCTCAGGGTTTCGAAAAAGAACAGCTGGTCTTCCTTCCTAGCCATCATTTCTCAAGAAAGGAATAGTGAAAGGTGATGGTAGTCTAACCTCGCTTGCTAAATGAGACTCCTCTGACACTAATGGGAGATTTGGCAAAGACAGGAAAATAATTTATGAACTATCTGAATATTTTCAATTATAAAACAAAAAAAACCCTCTGAGAATTATTTGAGAAAGACGCAAATGAAAATGCCCCTATAAGGCATGGTGAAATGGTATATGTGGAATCAGTCCAAGAAGTAATTGGGATACCTAAGGACATGTTTGAGTCTTTTCGAAGATTCAAAGTATTACCCATCTCACTGAAGAACTCTCCAAAAAAAGCTCACAGGTTTTACACAGGAAAAAGTCCTCAGCCCTTTAAACTAACATTTCACTAACCCAAAATTCATTGAGTCTTCTGTTCATGTTATTCCTGTCTCCTAAACCGACCCCCCTCCAAAGTCCTACAGTGGCACCCACTTCTGTTCACACTAAACCACACATGGCCCTCATAAGAGAGGTGCTAACTGGACCAGAGTCATAGTAGAAGGTTTTTGAGATACCTATGTAGATTATAATCAGCATAATTATAAAAATGGAGAGCAGTTTGGCCTCAGGGAGCTGTAAAATACATTTTTAACTAAGCCATTGATATAATAGAGACAAGATGAAAAACAAGAGAGGAGGGCAAAGGCTCAGCTGTGTGGCCATTCTGGGAACTGACTGAAAAACAAGAACAAAGCTATTCAGAGCAGGTCATTAAAGAAAAAAAAAAATACCTTAAATGAGTCTAAAATATGGGAAATAGAAATATGACATGGTCAGTTACAAAGCAGAGGTCAAAAAGACATCAGTAATTAATGATGAAAAGATAAAGAACCAAGCACTTAATTTCAAAGAAATAGTCAGGGAAGGTGTAATGGTACTGTGAGCAGGAAAAAGACTTTGCAGAAGTAAATGGAAATGAATAAGATCTCAATAGGGGGAAAATGGATAATTGAAACAGTAGAAGAACTGCAAATTGCTATAGAAATTCACCTGGAACATAAATCAGTTATTTAGGACCAAGGTGAAATACAGTTTTGAATGGATCCATTTTTTTCAAAGGGACATCCAGGCACCCACTGCCAATTTTGCTCTGATACTTTTCCATTGCAGTTTTTGTGGATGGAAAATACGGGTGAAAATGTCTACCATGTTTCAAGTTTAAAGACTACTCTCTGAAATGGAGATCAATGGATTTTACTTCCGTTTCATCAAGAGATGCCTACTGGAATGAAAGGGGTGGGAATCAAAAGCCAAGAAAAATGGAGAAAGCAAATGTTTTGAAACAGCAGAACCAACCCTGCTAGCATTTCGCCCTCTTTAGTTTTCTGAGCTTCAGCTCAGATAAGTAAAACTAGATAATCATAAAATCATAGAATGTTTTGGGTTGGAAGTGATCTTAAAGATCATCCAGTTCCAACCCCCATGCCATGGGCTTGGACACCTTCCACTAGACCATGTTGCTCAGAGCTTCATCAGACCTGGCCTTGAACGCTTCCAGGGATGGGACATTCACAGATTCTCTGGGCAACCTGTTCCAGTGCTTCACCACCCTCACAGTAAAAAAATTATTCCTAATATCTAATTTAACCTACCCTCTTTCAGTTTGAATCCATTCCCCCTTGTCCTGCCCCTATATGGTTTTGTAAAAAGACCCTCTCCAGCTTTCTTGTAGGTTCCCTTCAGGTACTGGAAGGCCACAGTTAGGTCACCACGAAGATTTATTTTCTCCAGGCTGAACAATCCCAGCTGTCTCAGCCTTTCCTCATAGGAGAGGTGCTCCATCACTCTAATCGTCTTGGTGGCCCTGCTCTGGACTCGCTCCAACAGCTTGATGTCCTGTCTGTACTGAGGACCCCAGAGCTGGATGCAGGGCTCCAGCTCAGGAGCTCACCAGAGCAGAGTAGATGGGCAGAATCACGTCCCTCAACCTGTTGCCTACACTGCTTTGGATGCAGCCCAGTTTGGCTTTCTGGGCTGCAAGTGCACATTGACAGCTCATGTCCAGCCTCTCGTCCACCAACACCCTCAAGCCTTCTCAGCAGGGCTGCTCTCAGTGCGTTCATCCCCCAGCCTGTATTGACACCAGGGGTTGACCTGACAAAGGTGCAGCACCTTGTAATTGTTCTTGTTACAGCTCATGAGATTCCCACGGACCCACTTCTTGAGCCTGTTTGGGTCCCTCTGGATGGCATCCCATCCTTCAGGTGTGTCAGTGGCACCACTCAGCTGGGTGTCATCTGCTAATTTGCTGAGGGTGCACTCAACCCCTTCATCTGTGTCATTAAGGAAGATGTTAAATAACACTAGTCTCAGTAAGGATCAGTGAGGACACCACTTGTCACTGATGTCCATTGGGACTCTGAGTCGTTGAATGCAGAGTGCAAAACAGCAGTGGACAGCCTACATAATACAGCGCCAGTTACTCTCTGAAGTTGTAACAAGAGGAGTTCATCTCAATGCAAAAAAAAATATAAAAAGATGAGGTGAAGGTATGACTTTCCCACAGCCAATGGTGCAGGAGATTGTCCCACCGTTCCCACCTGAAAAAGACGAGGAAGAGAGAATAATCTATGTTACAGAATTGTTTATTTCCCAGTCAAGCTCTTTTTTTTTCCCCCAAGAACTGTATGGAATGACTCCTTTACAAAAACCCACAGTTGTGTTAAGCGGCATCTTAAGCCTGTCACATTTTTCAGAATAACCAAACCTAACATTCTTTTCTCTTAGATGAGTCTCCTGATGCTGGTGAGCAGATCCCTGGTATGTGGAATGGCAGAGCCCTGCACAGAGTCACACAGGGCAGTGAAAAATTTATCTACTCTTCTGAAGAAGCTGCCACACCAGAGGTTTGATGTATTATGTATTACGTATTAATGCACAAGCCCACCCACCAGACTGCTCCAGCCCTATCAGAAGAACTGATAACCACATCACCCCTGTACTGCAAAGCCAGCCACTGTAATTCCCAGGGGCTGGACCCCAACACTGAACTTTTACATGAATGAGTAATCTGAAGTGCCACAGACTGTAAAATACAGTGAGGCTGTTCTGGGAGAGGATTAGTGACAGATTTACCTGGTACAGCTGCGAGTCTCAGGCAGTAAAGGAGGATACACATGGTAGCTGCTCTGTCTAAAGGTAATCAAATTCAGCAGAAAAGACATGGTGCACTTTTTCAGTAGCACATCTGTTTGCAGATCCAGGGAAAGAGAGTCCATGAGGATATGCATTTCACTGGGACCTGGGCAAACTACATCTGTCCTGACATTTCCAGAAACCAAGCAAAAGAAATCCTAACAGCTGCAGGTGTTCAGTGAAGGCATAAAGCCCTTAAACACCATAAGTCACTTCGGGTGCATTCCTCTCTGGATGCTGAGCCATAATCCCTGAGTGCCCAGTTCTCAGAGAGGCTTAATCCCTTTCAACAATGGGATGAGGTGGAGGCTGTGTCCTTTCAAGATTTACATAACATCCCAGCACACATGTCTTTTGGGAGGATAAGAGCTGCTTAGTATATCCTGCATTATTATTTTTACATGTCTCTCTCCCAAGTGGGAAAACCCAAAGTTAACGGCATTGCTGTCAACCCACCAGCATGCTGGTTATGAGCTTCACTGGTGGCTCAGCCCAGCAGAAAGCACTTCTGCATCCAGTGTCCTGGGTGTGGCCCTTGCCCTGTCACACAACGCATCTTTTTGTGGCCACCTCCCTGCGACGCCACCAAGTACACACAGGTTTTGTGTCCTCTAAAGACACCACAGAAGAAATGTGTAAGATGATGCTTGAGTTGGAGGCAGTTGTGTGCACAAAGGCAGTGGCTACCTGGTATTTCTTGTGAAAAGCAAGCCACAGACGTGACGTTATTTAACCTTGTCTCATCCTTTTTTGGCCTTTCCATGGGCAATTCTTCTGCTGTACCATTACCTTAAGGGTGATCTCCACCACAGTTGTGCTCCACAGCACCACAATAAGCTGTATTTCAGTTGGGTCAGTATGGGTACTGTGCCCACTGGAACGAAGTTTGCTTGCAAACAAAACTGTTTTCTGCTGAAGTTCTTAGCTCCTCTGAAAAGGAGAAGCAAGCCTGACATCAGCCTTCTTCACTTTAATTGCTGTAAGTGGTTTTTTCCTGCCAGAAATCTCCCATGGATGCAACAATCAATTCTCAGGAAAACGAAAGGTGAACAACTAACACATCTGAACTGAAAAGAGAAAAGAGATATGAAATAAAGGGAAAAAACCAAACTCTACAATGAAAATTAGCCCAATTTTTAGTTATCAGTTGACATCCTTGCATCTTCTTTTTTCCATCAACTGTATTTCCTTGCTCTTCTTTTGCAAGCCCTTCAGCAGCTTCTTCTGCAAACTGGTAGATACACAGAACTCCCTTGGCTCCTCTTTGGCAGTACAAGGCACTTGTCTCTAGCTGCAAAGACTTTCTTTCACTTTGCCAGAGACACATTCCAACATTATTATGTTTTCAGTGTAAGTTTTAGCTCATGACACTTCTACAAATCGACAGCCGCAACACTGTAAAGTCCACACACATGCAGATCACCCCCGAGCCCTGTACCTGGGAGAACAGGGCCCTAACGAGAAACTGAGGGAGAAACTTGGAAATGTAACAACATACAAATCAGACTGGACACTATTAAAGTCCATCCCAAAAATGTAATTATTTTTCCTTGTCCATTTCCTTGTCCATATAATATTATGGACATAATATATGCATATAATATTATCCCTTGCATCACAGATATAATATTATCCCTTGCATATAATATTATCCCTTGCATCACAGATATTATGGACCGACTTGTTCCTCTTCCCTGCCTGCTTCAGCTATTGTACAAGCAATTACCTCTGCCTCTGAGAAGGCTGCTGAAAATAAAAAAACCTGGCACTTGCATGACAAATACGTGATGCTGCAATGATGAAAGTTCCCTGGATACATCACCAGAGCCATTGCACAAAACCAATTCAACCAACAGAGGAAGAGTGCAGGCACAACCTTAGCAGCTAGACCTGGGCACTTACTGTGTTTATGCAAACCTGGTAAATGAGGTAGAATCAAAATCAGCATTATGGTAATCTTACAGAAAAACACAAAATGTGCTTAACTTGTTTAACTGCTGTCTCAGTTAAACCACTGTCTGCTTGGGGATGAGCCTATGCTAGAAAACTGGTATTGATTTTCCATCCCTTGCCCAGTTAAAAGTTTCACCACAAAGTCCTGCGAACACCTGGAGTACTGAAAACATGCAGAGGCCAAGTACCTACTGCTGGACAACACTTCAGAATAGGCAAGACCCAAGAAATTCAAAAAGCCCAGAATCCCTGAGTTCTCCTGACCACACGGGGAGTTTAGACTCCGTCAGTCAGAGAACAAGTGCCTTCCAACCGTGTTCCACCTTCAGCCTCACCACTGGAAGTCAATGGGTCCAAGGGGGTGTTCTCCAAGTACTTTGCCTCAGCAGGTCAAATAGATACCTACTTCACTGTACAAAGACTTTGGTTCTCTTAAAATTGAGGGGAAATCTCCCACAAATACTTTTGTACAGGAAAGTAGGGCAGAGCATTAGCTTGCTCAAGATAACCAGAGTGAGAACCAGAACCAGACCAGAGGTTTATTTAGCACCAGACCTGCACAGCACCCGTGGTGCCACAGGCTCCAGCCTGTGCATGATATCTGATGAGGCGTTGCTGGCCTCCATCCCAGCCCCCTGGCTCTTCAGAACTATGAGCCACCCAATGGAGAAGAGAGGTACATAAAAAGGAAAAACTAGGATGAAAATTCATATCTTAGCTTTGGGAGAGCCGAGGGTGTACTCAGATCCCTCAAGAATACTGTGGCTAAAACATGCTTACAGCAGATACACACTAGAGCACAGCCAGGGAGACACACATGGACTTACCCAGAGCTCAGCACAGAAACATACTCAGGAGACGAAAACAAACATACAATGGGCATTTTTATCATTCAAAAATGCTGTCATAGAAAAGGAACCAAAATGAAGATGGATACTATTTGTCCCCATCATTCCCACCCCCCCCCCAAAAAAAAGGGATGGATGATTGACGGATGTCAATCAGTATCTTTCAGATTTAGATTCTTTTTTTGGGGAGTAGGGGGAGGAAGGGGAGAGAGGAGGGTAAGCAAGCCAAAACACAAACAAATACAAATTTGCATTTGTTTGTCAAGCTAGTTTTATGTCCCATAATACTTCCCATTAATCTTAAAGTGAAATAAAAATTGCCAATAAAATAAGAGTTTCTGGATTGTTAGGAAGAATTTTGTGACAGCTGACTTCCTCCTAATAGCCCCTTATACACAATGTTGTGGAAGAGAAAGAGGTGGAAAAACACTGCTATAAGCACTATGACCGTTTAATCCTTAACATGGGAATGTATTTCTGCTCTTTTTCCCTCCCTAGATTCATTTTACGTTCCCATCAGAAGGTTAATTGTGTTAGCAGGAGTTACAGCCTCAGGGGAAAGATGTGATTGAATGCTGAGTGTAGTTTTAGCTGATAACCTCCGAGTGAGTGAAAGGGCATAAAAAGGGGTTGATCTCCTCTAAAGGGGTTGTCAGTCATTCAGGAAAAAGTGCAGCTGTGGGAGAAACAGCCTTATGTCCCAAGACATGAAGAAGAGAAGCTATCAAATAATCACAAAGCTACACTCCTCCCAGGCTCCGGGCCTGTCCCTGTGGCTCTGACAGTGGAGTTAAATGCGAATAACTGGTTTTTTTGTGTGTATGAACAAGCAGAGCCTGACTTGATGCTCATTCTTGAAGACTGATTAGATTGCATAAAAATCTGTAATTAACAATAGATCCCAAATAATTATAGCTCTAAAAAGTTGGCAGGAAATCTTGACAACTTTTAGCTCGATAGCACAAATCCCACTTGCTGGATTGGGGACGTGATTGTATTCCAAGGTTTTAAGTAAGACTAGTAGGGAAATCTTTCACATACATTTAAACTTAATGAAAAAGATCTGCATGTAAAATAAGGACTTCTCTCTCTTTGGTCATTTCAGCCCATGTCTGAACTCATCCTGAAAAATCACACAGGATTTATAATAAGTAGCTTGGAGAAGAAGGATTGGGGTTTTTAAAAATTAAATATTTCCATAAGCAGCAGTTGATGAGATCAGGCATTTATGGAAATGTTTGCACCCACAGAGACAGGACAAAGGACCAAGGTATATTTCAATGCTAGAATGCAAGCAGTGAAGTTTGTGTCTGATTTCTCAAAGGTGCAACTACAGATTCCAGAAACAGAAAGCCTTCTCCTCCTTTGCACTCCAGGACTACCTTAGAAATATCTCGTGAGCACTCCAGAAATGGTTTTAGGTGCTGTTACCAGCTGAATTTCAATTGTCCTTCTCTACGTTGACAATGGAAGGGATAGTAAGCCTTCAGAAACTGGCAGACCCTTCCTGTTCAGACTGTGGTTCTGCTGCCTTTACAATGAAGATCCTTTTCACATATGCAGAGTTTGTCCAAATATGAGGCTTGTCCAGTTAAAGCCATAATATAAAAATGCGGTCTTGCAAGAGAGAAATAAGTAGATGGAAAACCAAAGGTGTAGACTTTTGCTTTTAAATGCCCAATTATAAACCTGGCAATCTTTTCCCCCAAAGCTTCTAACTGCAAAAAAGTTCTCTAATATTAACATCCACAGTGCAACTTGAACAAAACAACTAAAATGCTTATTGACTTAGTCGCAGGGAAAGCCAGTTTGAAATATTTGATCCTAACACCAGCTAAGCAAGTATGTGTAAAGTGTAAAGCCTGCACTTGTTGATTTCTGAGATAAAAATCAATAATACTGTCCATAACCTATAACTCTTTGGTTTACCTCTCCATAGAGATCAGAAGAGAGTAATTAGATTTCTGCCTGACTAGCAGGGGTAGAAAACTGTTTCATTTCAGATCAAAACCTTCCCAGTGGATCACACCTTCTACCCACTGCCTATCAACACTTAACAATTGCTTCTGTATTTGACTTTGACAGAAGTACTAGAATGTTACTATCTAATTTTCAGTGTAGTTGATACAGGGCTTTGATGCTTTATTCTCGTGACAGATTTTGAAATTAGTTCTTCCCACTTTGTATTTTACATCTTTACTCTGCCTGGTGTTTTGTAACAGCCAGCCCTGCTAATGTGATAAATAATTAAAAACCAAAACTACAATACCCATCCAACCTCTAATTTACAACAGGCAAAAAAACCTTAATCTATTATTGATGATCCAGCCTTTGGATTTAGATATCAGTCTAAACAAGCAGTTGTCTGCCTTGGATTGTCTTTGCATTTCATATTCAAATGAGGTGGACCCTGTTGCATATATTTTCATCTGATGACATTTTAGTATCACCAGATGCTATTGCCTTCCTAGAAGATAACTGCTTCAAACACAACCTCCTTCCCCCTCTAAGCACAGCGATACTAAGAGACAAACAGAGAGCTGGTCATGTTTTAAAATAACTGTTTTATAACACTCATTAGTATCACGGTATTCTCACATTTTAACAGCCCCAGAGTCTTTCTGTAATTATGCTTTTTTAAAGAGAAATGTCATTCTGCAATTTCATCTTTCTTAACAAAGCAGATTTTTGAACAGGGTGAGAACATGAAATATCAAATAACAAATAGTACTCACAACAACTTAATGTGTTAGATAGAGATTAATGTGTTAAAAAACACGTGACAATTTAAGTTCAAATTAAATGTAAAAAGCTGTGGTGATGGACAGTTGCAATAAATTCATGTGTTGATGCAGAGGGCTTTGTCAGATGAAGTCCAGATCACAGACAGCCACCTGCAGCCTCCCAGCACCTCCTGTTCTACTCAGAACAAGCATTTGGGGGCATTTTGCTTACTTGCTTACAAGATTAACAAACCTTCCCATTCTCACAGCTCTGAGCCTTTTAAAATGAAAAATTAACCTCATTTTTAAAAAAGAACTGAAACTTGCAGTATTTGAACCTGCCCATAACATATATTTGTATGAAAGTATTACATAAGATTTGAGTTTACAGTAAGTGTATGCATTTAGACTGAAACTCCCGTAAGCTGGAACATTTTCCACTATATCTTGGGCAGGATAAAGTACCCTAACCTCTAAAAAGGAATGTATGACTAATGGTTACCGTTTTTTTAAAACCCATGGTTTCCCTGTCCCTGCACAATGCCACACAGACAGTTGTGTGAAGTTTTGGAGGGCTTTTTTATGCCACTACACCTCAACACCAAGAAACCCTTCAAATGGTGTCAGAAGGCTGGAGTTAAGGGGTGTGTGTTCTGCCCCTCTTCTCCCAGTGACCACTGTAAGGGAATCTATGAAGACTTACATGGAAACAGGCTGCTTAAGTATAGTCCACCCAGGCTGCAGGACCCCTCTCTCCTCTGCAAAGGGAGTTGAGTAGGGTGGTAGAGGCAACTAGCTAGTCCAGGATATGTCTTGCTGTGCCCAAAGGCCTTCCAACCCTCTCTTGCTTTATCACAGCAGCCAAAAAGAGCAAGTGTCCCATCAGGGTCCACCCAGACCAGAGCACAAGGCAGAGAGCCCCAAGCTTCTGACCATAAATCTACACTGTGTGACCAGTTGTCATTGTGCTTATGTTCAGAAGCAAGATGGACAATTTCCTCTCCCTGAAAGACATATAAGTTAAAACACAGAGTCATGCTGACATAGCTGTACTACTGCACTTCAGCTCATTCACGTGGCCCTGGCTCAGGCAGGGATTCTGACACTGTACTCCCCAGTATGAGATTAATAGATCCGGGAGAGGCCCAGCACGTCAGTTGAGGAAGCTCTTTCCACCGGGAAAGTTTTGGGTGTTTCCACAGGAACAGTTTGGATGCATGCTCTCTGCCATGCACAAAATGGGGACAAAGGTCTGTGCTCACCCCCAAAGGCAGAAAAAGGGCTATGCTTTGTGTTTGGTGATAATTGTGCTCAGCATGCCAATTAACATCACAAAGCAGCAGTGAAATGCTCTGGTTTTGCAAATTCATATGCAAGATGGTAGAATTTGCCCCACTTGCTTCATCCCTGCCCAGACTCACATCTGATCTCCAAATCCCAAGAGTTTTCCCTGCAGAGACCAGCCAACACAATGGCTGTAGTACATGCTGAAGTGCTGGTTCATACACTCAGTGGATTCTGGTGGCTTTGAATAGGGATGTGATTGTTTGTGAACTGTGGTGGTAAATATTGTTAACTTAAATACACACTTTTGAGAGCCTTTTTCTTTAACCTCAGTATTGTCAACTCCTTTCCCTACACTCTTATCCATTTAAATCAGATTTGATGCTGTCTGTGGTTTTATTTTTCCTCAAGTGAAACATCTCTTTATCTAGTTTTTATCCTTCATCAATTTCTATTAAATCCTGCTGAAATGCATTAACATTAAAAAAAGAGTCAGTAGAGATTTTCTGTGTTATATCCATTGAAGAGTTACATAGGTAGAAACAACTTTATGTGCGGCTCCACAGAACAATTTCCAAGTGGTAAAGCTGATTTAAGGCAGTCCCACCTGTCTTGAGGCAATTCACTAGTTTCACCCATTCGGGTGACAAAGCAATAAAAGAAATGTGCAATAAATTGCACCTGTAAAAAACAGACATAGGTCCTAAAAAAAATAATATTTTTGGAGAGTTACTGCATTGTCTTAAATGTTGTATTTTCAGAATGGCTCAGGTGGTTAAACTGAACAAGGAACACTTTGGCTACATTCATCACTTAAGAAATCATTACACAAGACAAACCTACATTTTGCTGCGGTGTAGGTGTGCCAAAGGGATCCAGTCCTCAGATGCACCCAAAAAGCAAGTCTTGATTCTGACCTGAAGAGCATAAAACAGATACTTGGGGATGGGGGAAAGACAAAGCACTCATGCCCAGCAGTAGCTTCCCTGTTTTGCTGAATTGGGACTAGTGACTTAATTGTGAAATTATTCGTATTTTATATCAATCATTTCATCAGGTAACCTTAGCACCTAAAGAGGACCATTAAGTTATAAGTGGTACTATATTAGCACGAAGCCATTATTCACCTGACATCTCCGGAAAGGTGTTTGGGCACTTCATGTTCCTTCCATTGATTCCAATTTTGCTGGTGAGAGGACTATTCTGGCCTCCATCACTGCCCCCCATTTCTCCCTTGCCTCATTCTGTTTTCTGCTCTGGGAAGGAGAAAGCTTTCTGTCTTTATTAAAGTCACACCAGTCAAGAAGTACTTGCTTGACATGTAACAGGCTGAAACATAACAGACTTGGAAGAGTCAGCAATTGCACGCTGTTCTACAGTGCACCTTGCTCTCCACTCTGCCTTTGGACGGCAGCTGTTTGTGTGACAGATACACGCTCTTCCTTTTCCATGGGTACCCAGGGATGTATGGCTGCCTGTCCGCCTCAGCCTCGCAGGCATAGGAATTGCACACAAGCTATTTCCAGGCAGGCAATGTTCTTAGACCTTTCTCTATAGATGCCAATTAGAAGATTAGCGTCTTTTCTCTCCCCCTCTTTGCTATTAAATAGTCACACAAAAGCTGAGCTGACAAATTGCTCTCTCTATGGTGTGGGACAAAGACAGACAATAGATCAACATCATTTACTATACTCAAATCCTATTAATCACAGATTAATGAGAACATGTCTGGGGGGAGAAATTACCAGAATCTGGGCATATTGTCTTGTTACTCATGTAACATCTGCTATGGCTTTACCTTTAGTGTCATGTCATCTTTTATCACATTGAAATAATGTTTGTTCCAGAAACATAATTATGATAATGGCTCCTTCCTTTAACAATTACTGAGGAACAGGATTATATATTTTAGCCACTTGTTTGGGGTTTTTTAATATCTCTTAACTATTTTCTGAATGTTTCTATTAGTCATTATCTGATTAAAGAATATGTATTTATAAGCATTAATAGTAACTTGTTATTCTCTTTATTAATTATAATTTTATTCATTACTCCTCTGACAAATCACATGTGCAGAAGTAATACAGAGTAAAGAGTTTACCTTTCAGTTTTTAAGGTTAGAGAATTATTTGTCTTTGGGGTTTCTCTTAAACTAATTTTTCATTAATTCACATTACAACAGTATTGGACCACGATGTTTGTTTTAAAAAATATGCACTTTTCTAACAGTCTCCTTAAAATAATTCTATAGCTGAATTGCTTATCAGTTTGTTTCCCATTTTCTCTTCTGCTGTTGCCATTGGTAAGGAATATTGTTCAGGTCAGCAGCCTAGCACATATAATAGTCTCAGAGCATTGCGCTGCCTAGCCTGGATGGAAGCTCCTTTTTTAATCAATTCTCTCATCTGCTTTTAAAACCTGAAATTCAAAGTTTTGGATTTAACTAAATAGAATTCTTCACGACAACTCCTAATGTTGCTATTGTCAATACGAAACAAACTGCTGCATGGATAAACAGCAAAACAATTACAACTATGATCACCCGACAAATAAAGAGGGACTGCAGTCTACACGTGGGACCCAGGTATTTAAAAAACTATTTGGATCTTGCTTATCACTTCCCGAGTCCTCACCGGTCCCTGCTGGGGAGCGGCGGTGAGCGGGGCGGGGCACGGCCGGGAAGAGCCGCGGCCGCGGCGCTGCCCTTGCGCGGCGTTTCAGCACCACGGGACCGGGACAGTTCCACAGGGCAGGCCCCGGCTGCGGCACCGCCCCGGCCCCGGCCCCGCCATCGCCATCGACCCCGTCATCGGCCCCGCCGCGCCCCTTCCCATCCCGTCCCGCCGCTCCACGGCGAGTTCCTCTCGCCTCCCCTACAAGCCCGGCGGCGCGGGTCCCACCGCTCTTGTTACTGCCCCTCCAGAGGGAAGGAGTTGGCAGAGGGCTTCAGAAAGGGCCCGCCGTCCCGCTAGATATGTCTGATCTCTGCCCTGCAGTGCCTAAATGCCTTTAGAATCTGCTCGTTAATTAATGTCAGCACACCCGGGAGGTGCTCTCTCCGCCACTGTGCTGGCTGCCCGCTGCAGCACCCAGCCCACAGGCGCCAGGTTCCCCTGGCAGATGCACAGCCCTCACCTGAGTTTGAGAGCCCAGTACCATCCGCAGCTGGATTCACAGCTGTCACAGGGAGCAGGGAAACATGTAAGGAACCCAGTGGGCATTATTAAGGCTTCTACATCATAACCTTCACTAGATCTTAGGCATTCTGGCACAGCACTGCACAGAAGTGCAGCGCAATCTCGAGTGCTCACTTGAGATTTGGAGACCTACACCCTCCTCTCAACAAAGGCTTCTTAGCCATGTTCTTGGATAAGCAAAAAAAAGTATTATGAGTTTCTATAATGCATTACACCATATTTTACACCCTCATACAACATGTACCCAAGACACAGAAAACCAGACTCAATGCTTTTATCTGTCCAAGCAGAGTCCACCCTTCCCCTTTCTAAGAATGTCCCTCACCATTTGATGACACATTTAGCTGTATTGTGGTACTCTCCACTCCCTCCATAGGAATAAGGTGACTATTCTTGAATTATTTAAATCCTCCTGGAGAAGGGGAGAACAGAGAGATCAACTTTGTTGCTTGGTGTCCAAGACAACCAGAGGAAAACCTAACCACCTGTTCCAGTTCCAGTCCCTGCTCCAAGAATGGCTCATACTTCTTCATCCAACAGTTGTTCTATATAGAACCCTATAGCAGGGCTGCCTACAGGAATTTTTTGCCCAGACTACAAGGAATCTATCACAAAACCCCATATTTCTTACCCATGTCTGAGGAAAAAGTTCAGCAGAGTGCCCTGGTTGCACCTAAGAGGTTGGCATGCAGAGACAGAGGTGGTGCACTTCATCTTCACGAGGCCTTAGCGAAATTAGTGGATCTCAGTAAATTGAGAGTCCTACTTTTCAGCTCTTGCCTTGGGCAGTTAACTGAAAGCATGCACACAGGTAATTCACAAATAGTCTGCTGCTCTCTCAACTACATCCTGCATGACTGATCTATTCATTCAACTACCAAATATAAGACCAGTGAGAAGGCTGCCACAGCTTTTTGCATCTGGGAAAAGGGAAGCTAAAAAAGAAAGTAACTCCACTGGTGTTAAATGTGAAATCTGTCTGGAAGATTTCAGCAGACTCCAAGTACATAGGGGCAGATTCACTTTCCAGTGGATAGAGTCCTGCTGAGGCCACTTTCCTCTGACAGAGGAAAGTTTAGACAGGCAGCTGCTATGACCTGACAAGATCATGGTCCTTCGAAGTATGGTCAGAAAGAAATCTCCAGGTATGTGGGGCTCTAATATCCATAATAGAGGCACCTTCAAAGTAGGGAGACTTTGGCTAGCAGCTGCTCAAAAAGGTCTTGAGGATTACATTTGGATTTAGACTCCTAATTTCTGCACAAATTCTGCCTTTTGTGGCTTTGGTCTGTAAAATGGGGATATACAGCATTTCCAAGTGACTGTGAGGATAAAAGTATTCATGGTTTTGAGGTAATGGTGTTAAAATTCTGGTAATGGGGAACCAGAGATAGCTGAGGGCTGCTTACTAACACTGTGCTTCCTTTCTCAGTAACTAATAGCATGTCTAGGCTTTGATGTTGATGGGTAGGCAGAAGAGAGGTCTTGATTAAAAGCATTAATTTACCTCGCAGATAACAGATTCATATACACAGGTCTAAATTGGGAGTAGCTGCATCAAAATAAACAGCCCTTGGGTAAAAGAGGTGTAAAAGAGAAGAGAATCAGCCCCTGCATCTAGCAGATATATGACAAGGTAAATGGCGAACACAAGGAAAGTGAATTATTTTTATTATATAGACGTTACATTTAGTACCATTAAAATCCAACGCTACAAAGAAAATAACTTTCAAGGTTGCAAAGTATATGCAATAGGGGCTGTCAAGAACTCATCAGAACCTGGAAATGTTTCCTTTGTATATATTGCCTTCATTTCAGCATTGACATAAATCAGGAGTAGCTTTATTGGCAGAAAAAAAAAATCAGGTCCTTTAGCTTTAAGAAAATTAACTGAGACCCATTGACTCAAGAAAACCTTTAAAACTTTTGAATTACATTTTAACTGAACATTTAATTTTATAATTTGTCACCTTAGATAATAATGTTACAAGATCTATGTTGATAGAAACCATTGTGTTAATTACAGTAAAAGCCATCAAATTAAATTCAATTTCTGGAATCAATAGCATTTCTGCAAGTACCATGTCTAATTATGGCCATACCTTTCATTCAGAGTTTTATTAATGCATATGTTATATCTGTCACCTTCTTCAGTTGTGAGCAAACTCACTGTATGTTAATTCACACCTGATAACAATGGTTTTTCTTGTATTTACCTTCTAAACTTGATGAAAGGATATGTCAACACCCATGTGATTTTTTGTTTTCTTTCAGAAATTTGTGCAAGTTATGGGGTTTTTTTTATTTTAAATTTGCTGCTAAACAGTTCCCAGTGATTTTAATTTAAATAATGGACAATAAAAATGAAGAAAGAAAAACTTTACTCTCTTTGATTCAGTCTCCACTGTAGCCTCTAGACATGTTGGGAATTCACAAAATCTGAGCACATCATATTTTAAAAGCTGTTATTTCAGAAATTTCTCTTCTCACTTCAAGGGGAAGTTCTCTCATGCTTCCACACAGATAAACAATGCCAATAGTTATTTACACACACTTCTCCTCCTAATAATCTGTTTACATTAAGTTTAGACCCAATACTCCAGAAAATTCCCCATTGCACCTGCCTTCCTGTTTATTGCATGTTCTCAAGCTGTGTATCACAGTCAAAGCATCACCTCCTTCAATAGACACTCTCATGACAAACTGGCAGGACACAGTAAAGATTGCTGTGAGTGCATAATACCTCATGCTAATTTCCAGCACATTTCAACTCTGCAGTCTTGCCTCTCTTTACCCGCCACATCACCAATGAACTTTTCCAAAGTGACATAACCTTAATTACATTTTAACTTCAACACAGAGGGAAGTGATAGCTTCATTTCCTGTTGGGAAGCAATTTTCAGGTCGAGTTGCAGGTGTATTTTTTCATGGATTAGTGTATTTTTTCATGGACTAGTGTTTTCAGGCAAGGCACAACTACAATGTGTTAGAAAAATACACACTTTTCTTCTGCTCTCAGTAACCCTTAAATAGATTATGAAATCAGTTAGTATTTTGTTGCTTGGGTTTTTTTTATTAAAAAAGTACCTTTCATGTGACAATAGCCAACACTAGGAACACAAGGTCAAGATGTTCCTCTTTATGTCACCAAATGTTAGCCACTTTAAAAATAGGTGTGTAATCTAAATTAGTTGGCTAAATGCCTTTTACACTCGGTGTTGAGACAGGCACCTTCAGGGGCAACTCATCATAGTCTAAATCAAACCTTCTGGACAGCCTTCTTGGTCTTTATATGTACTTCCATGTAAAGCATTAGGCAACATTTTGGTTACCAGTGCTGTTGTCATTAAAACACGTGCTCTCATTTTTACAGTGAAGTACCTAACTATAAATGTCTTCATGGACACTGCTATAAACAAAGATACATCCTTCAAAATATGTACTTATATATACTATGAGTTAATCCTGCTTCATGTGAAAAAGAAATTTAGAATTGGGCCCTAACATAGAAATTTTGCTGATAATACATGGAGCTGTCAGAGGTGCACAGCTTTAGCTGACCTGAGGTGAGGTGAGGACAAACGTTTCTACAGCTAAGCACCAGGTGCCCTCAGTCAGCACCGAGAAATGAGCAGCCATCTAAGCTCTCTGTTGAAAAATGTGATTTCACTGAAGGCATACAACATTGCACTGTCATGCTCTCAGGGGCAGCATCTCATGGCACTTGATGACCATCCACAGCTTTCACCAGCAGTTCCTCTCTCTGCTCACGAGCTTCTGCAGGCAGGAGGAGAAGGAGGACTGTGCAGGCTACCCTCTCCTTCACCCTGTGCTCCTCATTCAATGCTAGTTACCCTCCACTCTGTGATATGAACTATGTTAGAGTGCTACTGTGTAAAGTAAGTCTATCTCCTAGTACACAAAGCATGGCATTGGAGTGGGAATTTTCAAAAAGTTACAATCCTAAGATTACAAGTCCCCTTATGTTAACATTTTCTTCTTTCTAAATGCTTAATTTTGCAATCTTAATGTTATTCTCATTTTCATTACTTTATTTCTGATACAACCAGAATTACCACTGAAGACTCATTCATAAAAAACTTAGGATTTTGTAAGATGCTACTAAGAAGGCAGCACAGAAAGGCTTCTGTTGCTTTATAAATACACATACATTATATATTTTATAGATATATTTTTATAAAAATATCCTGTTTGCTTGCTGAAAGCCCATCTAACCTCATATTTTTGTCTGCTACAGTGGCCAAAAGCAGGTGCTTGAAAAAAAGTACAGGAACAAGAAAGCATAAAGTGGTACTGTCTCTAAATATTCTCTCAACAGCCATATTTGGCTCAGGCAATTCCTGAGTGGTGTCTTTTTATTTAATAGAGTTAATAGATTGGGTTTTCCAACCATTCACTTTTGACCTCTTGCAAACATTCAGCATCTTCAGGAGATCGTGAAAGACAATGAAGACATGGGAGTGCTCGCCTGGGGAGCAGGATGTCTGGGGCTTTAGGCCATGCTCCAAGGAGAACTTGTCTTTCCCATGAAATAGCCACTGAGTAGCTGTGTGCAGGCACTGGAGCATAAATCTTTTCCCAGTTATTCTTTTTTCCACAACACAAGAAATTTTGAAGAGTCTACACGAAGCAGCACCTTACCAAAGGTGCAGCAAGGGAGGCTCACTGGCCTAGGTGCTCCCAAGGCACGTTGTGAGGAAGGGATGCAACCCAGGTCCCTAGTGCATTAACCACTGATATGTTGAAAAAAAGAGCAGAGGTTGTTTTCAAAGAAAGCACCAGTTGCCTCAAGCCCACTCCAGCCAGGCCCTGGAGGATAATGGGCTGAAGATCCCCAAGAACCTTGGGTCTGTATTGGATGCTTGGCAGCTGAAGTTCTTTGCCACATGAAAGTGGCAAAGGGTCAGACAGCTGCTGAGAGGCAGTTCTCATCATCACAGCTTTGAACCAAAGTGTCTGAGTCCTGCCTGAGTCCTATGATTGCATCCCACACAGAGCTGGATGCACATCCACAGTCACTGCTCTGACGTTACCAGTGCTGATGCTTTGCCTTAACAAAAAGCTATTGAAGAACCTTTAAAGCTGTTCCTACAAGACTTAATATAATAATATTTAAAAGATATAACATTATTGAGCATGAATTAACTATTAACATTACTACTTCAACACACTAATAACATTTTAAGGAACCCATAATAGCTTTTTCATTGTAAGAGCAATAATCAGAAGAATCACCTGTTTCCTCTACCAGATATCAAAGAACAAAACGATGTTTCCTTTTCTCATGACAAGACCTGCGTACGATGAAGAGTCCAGCCCTTCAATGGCTTCTAGCAGCTGCTGCTGAAGGGACTGAGAGGGAAGGAGATGGCAGGTTAGTGGGAAAATACATGGAGGAAGAGAGGCCAATGGCTGGAGAATCAAATTGACTGGAGAATCCAATTGACACTGCCAGAATGAGGATCTCAAGATGGTCAAATGTGGGTCAGCAACAGGTGACATTCCACCAACAGTCTTGCTTGCCTCAGAAGAGAATGTGCAGTCAGACTGAGCAAGGGGAAAGAAATACAGTGACATAATGGCAGAAGGCAATGATGCAATGCAAACAGACCTAGAGGCTTGGGTCAGCAGGTCCTGCATCTTGCTCCTTCCAAGTCTTTGGTTTGGTTAATGGCACACAGGACAGGTTACAAACATCTGCATTGGGATTTCTAGCATTCACAGTCAATAGGTAATGAGGAGCAGGCATGATGTTTGCTGAGAGTAACTTCAAACTGCTCAGGAAGGTGGGGCATTGGATATCTCATCCTTGTGCAGCACACCCTGCAGGCAGGGCTCTCCCACTTTCGGGCTCAAGCCAGCATGCTCCATACTGCTCTGAGCTCTTGCCATTAAGGATCTGTGCAATTCACTTACTGATGACATTTACATTAGATCTCATAGGAGCCGGAGGATTAGCAACCCACTTCCAACTGTCTTGAGACGTGGGATATTTTTTTCAAAGAATGAGAAAATCCCTTACCCAAAACACCTTGAGAAAGCTTGAAGGCCCTGTAAGTACCTGTGGAGGAGGAGATTACTAGAAGTTTATGCAGTGGCTAGAGAATATTGTTGGTTGTTATTTGTGATGAGTTTCTTGTCCGTACAAGGGTTTTTACCTCAGTTCTGATAAATTTAATGTTTTGTTTTCTGGAGATTTAAAGTAGGGTTATTTTCAACAATTCTACCATTACTTTCACCAGTTTCTCCCAGTTGCCTTTAATACTAGATAGCAGCAAATCAGCAAGAGAGTCACACAGCCTGACACTGGCTTCCCCAAAGAGGCATCAGGTGCCCAGGAACAAGCTTGATGCTTCAACATCCTAATTCATCCAAATATAGATTTCTGGAAACAGGCTTTTCAGCTGTGGCATGAGTACTGTGCCAAATGCCATTGGACTTGGACTGCATCAAATAGTGCCATTATTGAACTAGAACACAACGAGAACACTGACTTCACACAGTCCAGGAGAGAAGATGCATCCTTCATAAAGACATACCTTAGGAGCCTAACGAAGGAAACACATCTATACTGTTTTGGCTGTAAAGCCAGTGCTGTTCTGCTGGAGGCACACTGCAGGAAAGGTGAGCTTGGCGAGCTCTGAAATCAGCCACTCCCGCCAAGGAGCGACGGCCTTCTGGCGGGGATGCTGCATCCTTCCGCAGGGCTCAGGCACCACTAGAGGGAAACCCAGCACCGCCTCGGCCCTCCCCTGAGCTCCGGAAGGAAAGGGGAGAGCGGCGAGAGCAGCGGCGGGGACAGCAGCGGGCTGCAACGGGCGGCCGGGATGCTCCCGCCGGGCTCCCGCGGCGGGGGCGAGGCGCCCTTCCTCTTTCCCTTCCCCTTTTCCCTGCTCCGGCACCGCGGGGGGAGTGGGACGAAGAGGCGTGCCGCATCAAAACCTGTGGGAGGAATAAACGAGAGGGAAGTAATGACAACCCAAACTAAACTAAACTAAACTAAACTAAACTAAACTAAACTAAAATAAACTAAACTAAACTAAACTAAACTAAACTAAACTAAACTAAACTAAACTAAAATAAAATAAAATAAAATAAAATAAAATAAAATAAATCAAATTTGTTAATTAAAATTAAATACAGTCCGAATAAACAGAGAAGCAACTGTTGGGAGGGATGCTAAAGTTTCCAAGGGTACTTGAGTCTTCCTTTCAGAGCAGTAGGCACAGGTCATCATTTTAATTTAATTATTGGCCAAAACTGGCTTGCTCCTGGTTCTCTTCATCTTGCCAGTACAAAAATTTCACGTGCTGGCAGAGACCCCTTGACCCATTTAGTTTCTGAAAAGACAGTAGAGTAGTCCTAAACAGCACCTGAATTGTTTGTTACCAACAAGATAACTATCAAAGGACAGAGAAGTGACAAAAAAGTTTATGAGAATTATCATTATCATAATCATCATTGTAACACACTACACTTAGCTTGTATAACAGACATGTGTCCTCCTTCCCGATCTTGTCTTTCAAGAAAACAATGCCAAGTTTTTTACCACATCCATAAATGATCTAAGTAAACGGAGTGAAGGGCAAAGTAGCAAAGGCTGCAGTTGATACAGAAGTATTCAGAAAAGATTAAACTACATTTAAGAAGTGCAGAAATATTTCATAATGAAATATTGCAAAGCAATAAGAAGTCAGATTTTGCATTAAATTCCACATGAACAAATGCACTATACAGCACCTGAGGGGGGAAATCTATATGTCACAGACTTTAAATGAACTGGTTTTACTAGGAAACAAATCTCAGAGCCATGATGGATACTTGAGATCAGGACTCCATGGTGGGCAAAACAGAAAGAATTATCAGAATTAATAGGAATAAACAGAGAAGAAAACAGAAAACACCACTTAACCATTTTATAAATCCTTAAAAAGATGGCAAAAAAAATTTAAAAAGAAGGTTCTGTAAAAGATGATGAAGTATGGAAAGGCGCTCATTTGAGAAAAAAAACTAACCAAGTTAGAAGCAGGACTAACTGAAGCTTGGAAAGGAGACAACAGAGGGTGGTGACAGCTCAGTCATATCACAGGTGCCCTAAAAAGGTGGAGAACAAAATCTCATTCCCCGTTTCATTTAAGAGAAGTATTAATTTTTCTCAATTAAAATACCACCTAGTGGTTTTTAAAAAAAACAAAAAACAAAACAAAAAAACCCCAAACAAACAAAAAAAACCAAAACCAAAAACAAAAAAAAAAAAAAAAAAAAACCCCAAAAAAAAAAAAAAAAACAAACAAAAAAATTAAAATAAAATAAAATTAAAAAAAAAAAAAACACCAGAGAGTTTTGGTGAAGTTTTCTGTTTAGAATATGTATGATTAATCATTATTGCAGGATATTGTGGAGATCGAAGTCTACCAAAGGATTAGATAAATTCACTGCAACTGCTAAACAAAGGTGCATGGAAAGCTCCTAAAGCTCTGGAAGCTGGATGCACAGTCCAGGAGAAGGAACATTATATATTAACCTGCTTATATTTTTTCTTCCCTAGATGTCTTCAATTGGCCAGTGTCAGAGAGGGATTGCTGGACTACATGACCTAGCATGGTGTTAGCCAAGTGGGAAAGCTGGATCACAGCAAGGCTGTGATTCTCTGAAGTTCATATGAAATTTAGGTTGGAGCTGGGAACTGACTTCACACCTACAAACCATCATATCAGGAATACAGAAATACATATCTGCAGGGGCAGTTTCCATGCACAACTGTGTGCCAGAGTTTCACTTGCTGGTCTGGAAATGAACCAGGCAGTAAAAGCGATTAGCAGTGGAAAGACACTAGACAGCTGTAATTATCTAAATGCCTTCCTATTAACCATGTGAGAAACTAAATCCTCACAATCACATTCATTAGTAAATGCTAAGGACAAACTAACTACATGAAGTTTCATTTGATTAGGCAGAATAATTCTACTCCAATATGATTATGCTACACAGAATGACCTAAAAAAAATATAAACCAAGTCTGCTTCAGCAAGCAAATGAATGTTAATACAGGCAGAGAAGAGCTGCTCCTAACCAACAACATAGCCAGGCTCCCTCAGCTGATGGCAAATGTTCCTATCTCCCTGGGATGGCTCCTGCTCTCAAGACCATACCTGCTGCAGATGGTGAGTGCAACAGGGACAGAGCCAGACCTGCTGCAGCCCATGGCAGTGATTCACCTGCATGTTATCCCCATTTAGAAAACCCTACAATGTCATAGCAAGAACAGGTAGCAGGCAGCGGGAGAAATTCATCTGAAGCAAAAACGTGTTTCCCTGGATGGGGCATCAGCATGAAAGGCATGAGCACAGCCTGCTTACCTCAGAGGTGCAGGTTTTCACCCACCCTGGCACACCATGTTGCAGAAGTGCATTACCGGTCCCTATGCCAGACATGCTCACTCCTTCCTGCATTTGCAGAGCAGAAGGAGAGATAAACATAATGATTTCTACACAGATGTGAAAATAGCATGGCAGACATCAGTTTTCAGGGCAGGCTGCTTTCTTGGTACCTTTGTCGCCTCCTTTCTTGAAATACTGGTAAAGAACAAGCTTTTCTAAATTAATCTCTCCCAAGAACCTACAGATATGGGCTAAGAAGGGTGGGTGTGTTGGCAGTGGGGATGGAGGAGCTTACTGCTCCTTTAAGGGGAGTGTGAGGGCAATTCCAGCACCAAGCTGAATCCCACTGGATCTATAACATCCATAATTTCTAGGTATCTATGTATGGTGGTGGCAAGCATCATGCCAATGTCCAGACACAACAAAACTATATCCATATGTAATGAAATGAACTACGATCACAGTCCATCCAGAGCACGAAGCATTTTGGGGAAGACCTGTGTGCCTCCAGAGCCTAGGTACCGGTGACGAGGACAGGAGACAGAAAAAGCCTGAGCCAGGGGGTCCATTTCGAACATGTGACTTGCTCTTGACTAAAACTGAAATCATCCGTGTTAAGCATGAGTTCCCTCCATACCTCTTTATTTCGAGGCAGACAATGTAGATTTCTGGTGTTTGTGTGACTTTGTCCAGTCATCCCACTTAGGAGATTCAGACCCTTGCAAAACCTTCAGGCAAGAAGGAAGGAGAATGTACCCTCTCCTGAGAGGCATCACCACAGAGAAGCCAGTTGATGTAATCTTTTGGATTTCAGTAAAGCTATCAGTACTGTCACTCACAGTATCCTTCCGGACAAAATGTCCAACACACAGCTGGATAAACACATCATGTGGTGGGTGAGCAATTGGCTCACTGGTTGAGTGTGGAGGGTAATAGTGACTGGAGTGACATCAGACTGCTGACTCCATCTTGGGCCCTGTGCTCTTCAATATATCCATAAATGACTTGGATGCAGGGCTGGAAGGGACACTAAGCAAGTTTGCAGATGACACAAAACTGGGAAGAGCTCTTGACTCCATTGAAGGCAGGAAGGTCCTGCAGAGAGACCTCACCAAATTAGAGGACTGGGAAACTACAAACCATATGACGTTCAACAAGGGAAAGTGCCTGATTTTGCACCTGGGATGGGGCAACCCTGGATGTTCATACAGGCTGAGGAATGAGATGCTGGAAAGCAGAGCCATGGAAAAGGACCTGGGGGTCCTGGTTGAGGGCAAGTTGAATAGGAGTCAGCAGTGCCCTGGCAGCCAGGAGGGCCAACCGTGTCCTGGGGGGCATCAGGCAAAGCATTGCCAGATGGACAAGGGAGGGGATTGTCCTGCTCTGCTCTGCACTGGTGCGGCCTCACCTTGAATATTGTGTGCAGTGTTGGGTGCCACAATATAAGAAAGACATTAAGCTCTTAGAGAGCATCCAAATGAGGGCAATGAAGATGGTGAAGGGCCTTGAGGGGAAGCCGTATGAGGAACACCTGAGGTCACTTGGTCTGTTCAGTCTGGAGGAGACTGAGGGGAGACCTCATTGCAGTCTATAACTTCCTCATGAGGGAAAAGGGGCAGACACTGATCTCTTCTCTGTGGTGACCAGTGATAGGACCTGACAGGATAGCCTGAAGTTGTCTCAGGGGAGTTTTAAGTTAGATACTAGAAAAAGTTCACCCAGAGAGTGCTTGGGCACTGGAACAGGCTCTCCAGAGAAATGGTCACAGCACCAAGCCTGACAGAGTTCAAGAAGCATTTGGATACTTCTTCATGCACACTCTCAGGCATGTGCTGTGACTCTTGGGGATGGTCCTGTGCAGGGGCAAGAGTTGGACTCGATGATCCTTGTGGGTGCCTTCCAACTCGACATATTCTGTGATTCTTGTCCTGTCATTCTGTGTGGGCATAAGTCCCCCTGAAGTCCATGAAAGCTGCTGCCTGCCCAGATGAAAAGCACCTAGACACCGTCTCAGCACTCCTCTTCTGCTCTGCAGAGTAACTAGGGGATACTGTATGTGCTGTTGGCAGGTTGGGGACAACGCATGCACAGAGTCCACAGGGTAGGCAGACGACTAAGCATCCTCCTGCTCTGCAGCCCCATCCTGTCCAAAGACTGCAGGTGAATTTTGTATACATAATCAAATAAACCAGAAAGTTATTATATTTGAATTAGCATTCATTAACACAATTGATTGTGTTGATTTAGTCATCTAAATGGTCAATGCTAGGACATTTGGATAATTATTACTGTTTAGTGATATTTCCTCAGCTAATTGTTTTTATTGAATGACTCACTTTGATGATGCAGCTGAAACTAATGTGCAGCTGGGCTCCTGAAGACAGGCTTTTATCTGCCCAATCCACCTCCCAGAGGCTCCATTCTTCCTGTAAGACAACGCATTTTGGTCCCTCTGGATGGTCCTTAGGAAAGAAACCATTTGGGACATGCTCCTATGTCTGCCAATGCATGATTGATCCCATGTGGTGCTATTTCTCACAACAGCTCACCCCAACAGGGTTAAAAAAAACAGGGCTAAACTAAGCTGAAGTGTTTTTTCTCCAGATTTCGCTTGAGTGGGTGCCACCTGTGAGGGCAGCAGTGCAACAGCCCAGTAAGCTATTTCCTCCTCCACCCTCTTAAGCACACCCCACCCTCGCCCTTACAAGCTAAGACCCCACTTGTGTTGCCCTCCTGGCCCCTCCTCCACAGAGAGGCTTACCCCACTGCCCCACTCTCCCAAACTCAGACTAAGCCCCATCCCCACAGCACGGCCTGCCTCCATGGGAGAGCTTGTGCAGTGACCAAGCTCTGGGCGTCTCCTCACGGGTGTCCTTCACCACATTCAGAAGGTCACAGATAAGGTTCTGCCTGCACAGCAGCATGACAATGTAGAAAGATCAGACCTGATGCTAAAGTTTTCCCATCTCTAGCTATCTGGAAAAGCCCAGATGGGCAGACCACTGCTCCAGCAGCAAGAGCTTACCCATGCCTGCTTCCTTGTGATCAACACCTTCCTCCAGGTACAATGTCTCCCTGGCCCACAGTTATGCTCCTTGGGATCAGTAGCATCAAAGCAGTGTTTATCAGAGGTCTTTAGATGAGGCAGCTGAGGGAAGATATTGAGGGATGCAGGAGCGTGACTAGCTCTCACAGTCACATTGTGCCTAAAACTGGGTGATCTGTCTTGATTTTCCTTCTACTATATGTTGTCATTTGACATTTACCTAATCCAAAGATACGAAAGGAGTCACAGAGATCTGCAGGTGGAGCAGAACAAAAGGGAAGCAAAGAAAAGTTTTGTTCCCAAACAAAAGGGGAGCAAAGGAACTGCATCCCCCGGCCAGAGAGCGCAGACCTCAGCCCCACGCTGGAGGGCTCAGCTTTCTCCATGGTCAAGCAGGCTGCGTGACCATGAGGTGACAGGGACTTGATAATGTTTGTTAGGAAGGGGGGGAAAAAGCACACAATCCCCAAATGCCCTTTTGCTGCTCATCACCCATGAGAAGTTCATTGCCCAGAGAAGTTGTGAATGTCCTGTCACTGGAAGTGTTAAAGGCCAGGTTGGATGGAGCCCTGAGCAATCTGGTCAAGAGGAAGGTGCTCCTGCCCATGCCAAAGGGGGTGGAACTAGATGATCTTTAGGGTCCCTTCCAACCCAAACCATCCTATAATTCTGTGATTACCCATTAGCTAATGCTCACACACATCACTGATATCATAAAGAAGCGCAGGACTGCATGGGCACAAAGCTTTGCAGAGCAGTGCCAAGAGTCTGTCCCAGGCAGAGGCCAGAGCAAAGAAGTGCCAGTGGGACAGACAGTCACTGAGTGACACCACCATGGCAGGAAAAGCAGAGAGTGTGGCTGAGGGAGGATTCTCCTTTGAAGGATATATATGAATATAATGTGATAGACAGGGTGTTGCTGTGAATAGAGGGTGAGACACAAGGTAATAATACAGCCAGCTGAATCCTGCAAGGGGTCAGGTTCCTGTAGGCTCCTGGGACACAAAGTGACACAGTCACATTGACTGTGATGACCTCTACCTTTCAGGTCTGCAGGGCCAGCTGGTGAGGATGCAGGAGTTAGCTGCAATGGCCATAGTGGGATGCTGGGCTTTGGGAGGCACAGGATTCAGCCAAGAAAAGGGTTCGTGTCTGTGAATGCAGGCAGAAGAATTAGAGTGACTGTCAAACATCTGTTTCAAAGTGGGACTGATACAGCTTCTCTTCAGTGTTCTGGGGGAAAATCACTCCCTTCAATCTCCTTTCCCTTGCTAGCTTTTCCACAAGTGAGTTACAGAGCCTCCACAAATCTTCTGTCTCAAGCCTGTGGCCCTAAGCCTGTTACCAGAGGTCAGCGTTTTCCCAAGCAAGTTACATTTTTCCCCGCTCAGAAATTTGGCATGGGAAGAACTCAAACATTAGTTTTCCCCCATTTGTACAGTGTTTCTAGACATACAGACATGTCCAGCACCTCGTGCCCTCCAGAATATACCCTGTGCAGGCCCTCTAGATGTCACCACAGCACACGCACAGGATGGGGAGTTCATGGAAGAACTGAATTTACTGCCTGTGCACAAACCACCTTTCCAAGAAAGGCAGGAGCTTATCCCAGAGAGATATTTCTGCCTGGGAAACACTACAGCCACAAGGAAATAACTTCCATGAAATCTGAAGAAATCAGAGCCCTAAAAGGCATATGCTAAATGGGAAGTCATCCCAGGAATGGATACAACCTTGGAGAGAGATAAATTTAAACTCCTTCCAGGCTGGAAAATCTGTGTTGCAGTTTTCATCTGCTTCCTCTTCCTTCCCAACACAGCTCCAACTACGAATCACTCATCCCAGCTCACTCTGAAAGATGCACTGCTGCTTTCAGTTCCCCTTTTCTACGTGTAGTTCAGGGACCACCAGACCAGCAGGACCAGCCACCTTCCAATCACCAGGCAGCAGAGGTGAACAGCCCCCCAGGATGGCACTGCTCATTCCCTGGCTCCCACAAGTGATGGTGGCCCTGAACTTGCTGCCAGTCATCACCTGCCCTGAGAAAGGTCATGCACAGAATAAACAATTGACTGCATGAAAATTAACGGGAATACAAGGGAACAAGAGATGTGTGAGGAAAAGAGGATTGTATTATAATGCAGTCTGGAGAACCTGTGTCCTAAGAATGCAGAAAATATTTGGAGTGTTAGGGGAGTTTGGAAGTTTGGAAGAATCTGTATATAACACCTTTCAGCCTGCCTTTAGCATCTCTCAGAGTGTAAATCAGAGCTCACCTAACACCCCTATAAATGTAGCGTCTTTGCTGTCCCTTGGAGCTATTCTCCCAGCTTGCTCTCCTGCAGAGAATAACTGAGACACCCCAGGCACTGCAGCCCCACTCTCATCAACATCCACTTGTATAGCTAGAAGAAGGATGGGCTGGAACAGGACGCTGCACCAGAAGCACATCCAGCCCTTGGCAATGCTGTATGCTCCCTGCTGGCGCAGTCAATACTCCAGCTCCAAGCACAGCCCACAGCCATCCCAGAAAAAACATAGGTTAAAACCTTGGGAACTTCCCGAGCAGAGCCCCAGAACATACAGGTGGGTGTTTTTCACTGAGATACCTAAAGCCAAACCCTGCATAGAACTATATCAGCAGCAGCAGCTGACACCCCTTGCCAGCCTCAGGCAAAGTGAGAGACAGATCGGGGGTGGCAGATTGGGGTTATCCCTTCTGGAACCAGAGAAACAGCAGAGAGCAGAGGGTCTGCCTTCCTTCAAAGAGGGTATGCACAGGAGGAGCTGACCTCGACAGTCCCTTGGCTGGCTGTCCCCAGGCTTTTTCAGGAAGCACCCAGCCCAAAGTTCATCTTCTGTTGTTGTGGGTTTTTTCTCTCATGGTTATGTTGTTAGTATTGTCTAGTATTTCCTGCTTCCTCCCCTGGCAGCTCCCCTGCTAGCTCAGACAAACAGCTACAGCACTCAGTTCATTAGCCCCTGTGTTAGCCACATCCGTCCCCAGGGAAATCCCTGGGCCGACATGCAGTTCAGCTTCTAACTGAGGTTGCTGTGCACCTGTCTACTGCACCAGGCTCCCAGTGTGCACAGAAGAGCAGTGTGCTGGCTTTTTACATTTATCCAAGATTATTTGCACCCACCAACTTTAGGCACAAAGGTTGCACAGGAGCACGTAGAGGTTGAGAGCAAAGCGTGTGCTGAGACAGACAGCTCTCACTGCCCATGTGCAGCCTGGCTGAAACAGCCCAGAGTAACTCAGTTAAGGTCCTTACTTTGCTCAAAATACCATCCAGTACCACAGAGAAATTTGTATCCAGATCTAGTTTTGACATTCCATATCCATAATCTAGAAAGGAATAGAAAGGAAAAGGAATAGAAAGGAAAGTAGCTCCCTCCTTTGCACAGCCCTGCTGGCTGAGCATGCTCACACTGTGCCAGACTGAGCTACCCCTCCCGAATCCTCACCAGCTCAGTTTTCTGCATGGTCCCACTCTGCCACTCTCTCCACCTTTGCAATATTCCCACTTGCTAGGAAGAACTACAGACTATAAAATTACCAAATATCACAGCTGCCAGTAGGGGGAAAGTCCCTTTTTAATTATTAGCATGCTCCCAGTTCATATTTTACCCATCAGGTGCTTCCACTCTGTCTGCAGCCACAGAGGGGACCATACTGATGGGAAGCAATGTCATTGCCAGAGGGAAAGTTGTACAACAAGCTCAAGAGATCTGCCTTTATTTCTCTTCCCCCTGCCCAAGACTCTTTCCTACATGAAACACATGCGGCACCAAGCTTCGCTGCATCAGGCAGCAAGCATCAGTTTAAAGCTTTTTGAGCAACACGCTTTAACAAAGCTTCCACATGAGAAACGGGAATGACACCAGAGAAAACTTGTCATCCAAGTGGTAGCTTATTTCAATGACTTGACTTGTATTTACCCTGAAGGCATAATAATAAAAGCAGTTTAAACATGTCATCCCTAAGGATACCCAAAATGCAACCAGTTGATATACAAACAGCTCACAGTTCATTCAGAGAAATGCAGATCTTCCCAGAGATGCAATTCACCAGTTTAAGAGATGCCAAAAATAAGCTGCAGTCAAAAAATAAAACCAGACTAGAGTAGCCAACCAGGAATCTGTATCTCTTAGACTCTGGTCAGGACACCCCAGCTAACTCTATTTTTGTGTCTGTGGGACATGCGTAGGATTCAAAATGTCCTAATTTGGATCTTGGTTTTATGTGTCAAAAATTACCCTGCGCACGATTTGCTTGGATATTATATCAGCTCAAATAAGGTAGAGATATGTTTCCTACTGCATCCACCATGCTGCTCTTTGGAGTATCCGACTGGAGGATCTGCCTCTGATGAAAGTTTGAGGAGCTAGGGATACAGGCCACATGGCACATGTAACACCATCAGCCCTCATCCTGGCTGACAAAAAGTGACTTTGTGTAACTTTCCTTCCTCTCATTTAGCTGTTTTTTAAAAGCTTTTAAATTAGTAACTCATTTTTATTAGAAAGCAGGAGGGAAATATGTGATCCTTGTTTACCACTGGACTAATTGTTCGGAGCTGCATGGTTCTTATCTCTATAGCAGCTGTAAATTGGAGACTGAGATATAGATTTTCACTGCACAATGTTATCAGAATGACAGCATTAAGTGTCCCCTGGCTTCTCTCGCACTAGCAAAGTTCATAGACTTCTAGAGCAACAAACCAGAGTCCTATTCCAAAGAAGTATCTGCACATGCATGTGCATGTACAGACAGCAGGTCTAGTACACTGATTTGCTTTGCTTTTGGTTGTAACAGTCCGGGCCAAGACCTTGCTGAATGTTGTTAATTACCTTTCCTGGTATATTTACTGTGAGCCGTGCACAGTCCTCGAGATTTAATAGGAGGAAACAGTTAATAGGTATCTGCAGCAGCAATCACAAAAGGATGAAGTTGAGGGACGAACTCTGGTAAATCAACAGCACTGGACACTTCTCATGATTAGTGTGGCAATCAGGAAATTACAATTTAATGTGTTTGCTGGAGAAAGGAGCACGAGAATCCTCCATGTACTTTAAAAACTAATTAAAACCCTACTGCCCCTTTTCAGTATTCAGGTACTCAAGGCTGCTTCTCAGAGCCCTGCCAGCTGCTTTCTGCAAGGTAGAATAAAAACAAACATCACATCCCTGCAGCCCCACAGATTCGACAATTGCGATCTCAGGGCACATAGAGTAGGGGAGGCTTTTGCAAAACCTAACTCTCAGGTATCAGGTGCAAATCCACCTCCCGTGGTTACAGTCTTTTACATCATTAAAGTGACTTTCAGGTAGTCCCTTGGTCCTGAAATGCCTGCTGGACCAGGCAGTGGAGACTGTTAACATAATCCTGAATAAAAAATGAAGAGAACATTAATCTCCTCTCAAGCTGCTGAGCACAAAAAAACACTCCTGTGAAATTAATGCAGGCATAGCAGAGATATTAAACCAGAATACACAAGCGAAAAAGAGTGTTCAGGCTGGCACAGATGACTGCATCATTCAATAAGTTTTGCTCCTTTTACAGCGGGGTCAACCTTTCTGACTGGTACAGCTGCTCCATCCCCTGGGGGGCGTGTTTGAGCCTCCCAGAACTGCAACACCTTCGTAAGAGGCCACATAGGAAACTGGAGTTGGGATAGGCTCCACCCTGTATTCAAAAAGCTGAATTTGTTTCTTTCTATTCTTCTTCTCTTGTGGACCATGTAGAAAATTGTATAGAAGAACTGCTAGAATTGGATAATTTAGAAAAAAAAAAGGGTCGTACTTTAGCAGCACAAAAACAGCATCGATGACTTCATCACTGCTCCAAAACCTTTGATAATATCTTCTATATGCCACCCCTTCAGGCAAATATTGTACAACAACTGTGGTAGCTGTGAGGAGTTACAGAGAAGACAGCAGCTTTATTTGTTAATGAGGGTTCCACTTGCCCCTGCATCTTCAGCTGGTTGCTGCTTTATATATAGACCAGGGTTTAGGGCTAAATCCCTTCTCAAGCCTTGCTTTGTCTGCCTAATAGTCAGGGGTATTGGCCCATTAAGGGGGCCCCCTGTGATGCTTATGGCTAGGCTGCAGAACACCAGCATCTCTGGGGCAGGAAGTGGGCTGGCATCAGCATGACTTTTTAATTTCTGTGTGGTTCTAGCAAAATTCCAACTGCAGACAGCATGGTCCTCACTGGGCTCAATTCCCCTGCTAGACAGAGCAAGAGATTGCTTTCCAACTCTCATCCTCCCTTTTTTGCAGAGAAGCAGGTAGGAGGATATTCATTTGTTAATTAAATCTCCCCTGCCAATTTACATTAAAAAGGGGAAACTGTTTCAAAAAAATCACAAAACTTTCATAACCCTTAACCTATAAAAGAAAGAGTTGTATGGCCCTTTTCTAAACATGCCCAAAAGCACCACTGGATTGTCCCAGGCCAAGTGATAAACACCGAAAAAAGTCCAGGAATGGCACAGCTGGGCTGAAAATTAGGAACATCTGCTCAGAGAAAGCCAGGCATTCTCCCTCTCCTCTGGCTCCTCCTTTCATCTTTGGATTTTCTCATAAATTCTTGTTCAAAGGGATGCCATCCCATGGGAAAATGACAAAAAGAAAAAAAAGCACAGACACTATTACTCAGTGAGGTCAACAATAGTTGCAAGGGAAGAAAAATTCTTCATGGGAATCCCCTACATCTGAGAAGTTGAAGCAAAAATTCACCAGGGAAAAATTCAGTGCTGTCCGCTCTGCAGACAATGTCTTTTATCCATGTGGGAGACTGCATTTATCCAGTTTTCATTACGCAGAGATAGCACAACAGCAGTAAAAAGGAGCAGAGAAGAGTCACTAGGAATGGCCAGAGAAAGTAATAATAACGGTCAAAGATGTAATTTTTCCATTATGGATATGTACCCTTTGAAAGAGGCCTGTCTAGTCCTGGACTTGAACTAGATGCACAGGAGTGGCTCAGAATTCTCACAGCACTGATTCCACAGCACTAAAATAGAGTGAAAATTTCCACAGCAAAGATGTGAAATCCTCTAAACGCTGAGGCAGCACCTGCACACTTGCAGGTGTTGTGACAGCATAAATGTCCATCATGTGCAATACTACCTGAATCTCTCCAAAAAGTGATACCCATCCCACCCCCCCAAAAACAGGGCAGATGCAGTATACTAACGCAGTAGCAGCCTCAGCATTGCTCTGGTGGTGTTTGTTTCCCTGAAATTTTAGCATGACTTCGCTACCCTGGTACTGATCGTTAGATGAACGCTGACTACTGGCTCCTACAAGAGTGACTCTCCTTAGACCTCAAAAAGATGCTCACAGGCTCAGGGATCTGCTGTTGCACAGACAGTGGAGGAGAGAGGAGCTGCTAAGACTATATGCTTACGGCCTGGGCTTCTGGCCAGAGACACCTTGGGAAACCTTACTGTGGTCTTGCAGGGTTCAAAGGGAGCCTGTAAAAAGATGGGGACAGGCTTCTTACATTGCCTGTTGCAATAGGACAAGGAGTAAGGGCTTTAAACAGGAAGGTCAATTTAGATTAGATATAAGGAATAAGGTTTTTTACAGTGAGGGTGGTGAAGCACTGTCACAGGTTACCCAGAGAGGCAGGTGGATGCCTGATACCTGGAAACATTAAAGGTCGGACTGCACTGGGCTCTGAGCAACCTGCTACAGCTGAAGATGGCAGGGGGTTTGAACTACTGGGCCTTTAGAGAATCCTTCCAACTGAAATTATTCTATCATTTTATGATTCCACAGCCCCTCTTATCGCACTGACAGAAAGCCGGTGGACGCAGGGTGCAACCAGGGCCAGCAGTGCCCAGCACTGAGGGGCGTTCAAGAGGTCCCCACAGCGTGCAGTGAGACCCGCAGCGGTGCACACATCCCCTGCCCGCCGGGGAGAGGGCACCCCAGGACCGGGCAGGGCAGGGCAGGGCAGGGAAATCCCGCCGGGGCGCGGCAGGGAACTACAGACGGGGACGGCGGAGAGGCGAGTACTTCCCCCCTGGAAAAACGCCAAGTTCCCTCTCGCGCCCGCATCTTTCCTCCCCTCCCCTCCCCTCCGACGCCCATTCTGGGCGGCCCCAGGTGCTCCGCCCTCCGTGCCAGTGCCGGCGGCGCCGAGCAGGACGAGACCCGTCGGTTGGGCTTTGACTGGCTGGAAATTCCCGTCCTCGGCGGCTCCTCCCCCGCAGAAATCCCCTGGCCGCGGTGTATATGCGAGGCGCCGCCGCCGCCGCCGCTCACTCGCAGCGCCCGCAGCTCCGTCGCCATGATCAGCGCCCGCCGCGCCGCCGAGCTGCCCGCCATGGAGGGCTACGAGCACCTCAAGAAGGACCGTCAGGGCGGGTTCCCGCTCGACGATCGCCACGACAGTGGCTTGGACTCCATGAAGGAGGAGGAGTACCGGCAGCTAGTGAAGGAGCTGGAGGACATACGGCTGCAGCCCCGGGAGCCGCCGGCCTGGGCACAGCAGCTGACGGAGGACGGAGACAAGTAAGTGGGGGTCGAGACGGGGCGGGGGTGGCTCGCACACCGTGGGGGACACGGCACGACCGGGACGGGGCAGGACGTGCTGCCGGCGGGGAGGCGCCGGGCTGGGCCGCGCCGCGGCGGGAGGGAGGGAGGGAAGGGAGGGAGGGCGGAAAGTCCCTGGAGCGGCGCCAGGGAGAGGCGGCTCCCGGGCCNNNGGGGTTAACGTGGCATTAGGGAGTTTTAACGTGTGTCGCTTAATTATTCTTTTTTTCCTCTGCAGTTTTCTCCATTTGGCGATTATTCACGAGGAAAAAGCCCTGAGCTTGGACGTGATCCAGCAGGCAGCCGGCGACCGGGCTTTCCTGAACTTCCAGAACAACCTCAGCCAGGTACTTTCACCTCCACATCCCCAAATCCGGATCAGCCCCAGCTACCCCCACACAAGGCCTCTGGGGAATTCCCCAAAAAAAGTCCTTTTAATTTTTTTTTTTTTTAATTTTAATTGATGGAATCAATTGAATCAAAGCCTACTTAAATCAAAGCCTGCATTTGGGAAAGTCCCCAGCTGGCTCCAGTGGTGTTAGTACAATGCTTCCTCTCCCCTGAGAGAGTGGCATTTAACGCCCACATTTTCCAAATATGATGCAATGAGTTGCATCCCTCTTCATTGAGATGTTAATGATACCCTTCATACAGACTGACTGTTCGGTATCCAGAGAGCCCTAAGTTCATCACTTCCAGAGGAAAGGGCAACTATACAATATCTGGGGAACCATAAAGAACTGAGTTTATGGGGCGTGTTTTAACTGGTGGCACAAATCTCCAAGTGGTTGAGAGGTCTGCTGGCCAGATGTTGTTGCCAAGTTTGCAGTGTAACTTACAGGCTGATTTTTCTTTCTTTCATGCAGACTCCTCTTCACCTGGCAGTGATAACTGATCAGCCTGAAATTGCTGAGCATCTTCTGAAGGCCGGATGCGACCTGGAAGTCAGGGACTTCCGAGGAAACACCCCCCTGCACATTGCCTGCCAGCAGGGCTCCCTTAGGAGCGTCAGCGTCCTCACACAGTACTGCCAGCCAGACCACCTCCTCGCTGTCCTGCAGGCAACCAACTACAAAGGTAGAGGCACATTGCTAAACTATTTATCTCGGTGTGCTGCATTGAGGGTAGGGTTAGTGTCCTCTAGATCTCAACGATCTCTGGAGAGGTGGAAAAGAATTATTATACCCATTTGAGAGTTGAGGAGCCCGAAGCACACAGCAATGTGTGAATTCTTTTAAAAGCCACTGTCTTGTAGGCCTCCTCAGTGTTGATTATTGTCTCTCATGGCTTTGAATTTTTCATTTTTAGTGAGTACTTTTGCCATGCTCCTTCTTTTTTTGGTTGCAATAAGTTGCAGTCAAGCACTGGAATGAAACCCCTAAGAAATCTTTTCAAAATCCAACCTTGTTATTCATACTCACTGGAAGCTGGAAAACTCTTCTGGAAAACACCCTTTTGCCACGGATGAATTGCAGATTTAAGTATCATCCTGGCCTATCATCTTGACTTTTAAAAAATGATGAGGCATTGAGTTAGACTTACTTAAATCTTCCCTTTGTGTTTTGCAGGACATACATGTCTTCATTTGGCATCCATTCAAGGATACCTGGCTATTGTCGAGTACCTGCTGTCCTTGGGAGCAGATGTAAATGCACAGGTATGTAATGTGTACCATGACTTTAACTGAGTGGGGCTGTGTAGTCTTAAGAATCAACAGATCTGGCAACGGTTCTGCCCCTCCTAACGTGCCAAACCTTCTGTTATTTCCACACAGGAGCCGTGCAATGGCAGAACAGCACTACATTTGGCTGTTGATCTGCAAAATTCAGACCTGGTGTCGCTTCTTCTGAAACATGGGGCAGATGTGAACAAAGTGACCTATCAGGGCTATTCCCCCTATCAGCTCACATGGGGAAGAGACAACCCAAGCATACAGGAAAAGCTGAAGCAGCTGACCACAGCTGACCTACAGATGTTGCCAGAAAGTGAGGATGAGGAGAGCAGTGAATCGGAGCCTGAATTCACGGAGGATGAAGTAAGTAGCTGTTTGCGACTTTTCAAGAGAAGGGGAAAATCCTGTCCTGTTTTTTTTGTTGCTGTTTTTTTGTTGGTGCTGCTTTGACAACATGCCCCAGTAACCTCTTGCTGTATAACAGGCATGGATAAATAAGGTCATGCTGTCAGCAGTCAGCAAAATGGCAGTTGGGGCAAGCATATAAATAGAGTAAGAATAAAATGTAAAAAATAACATGAGGGAATGGAGGTTAACTTCATGCAACATGGTTCTCTGCACATGGTTCTGTGGCTGACACAGAACCTCGTGAGATAAAATTCAAGTTAACGGGCGGTTTTCTCCTCCCCAGCCTTTGTTTTTCTAACATTCTGAGTGCTGTTAAATGGCAAAAGTAACCATTTTGGTGTAAAAATTTTCATACACTGCTGAAGTCTGGGCATGCAGAATTTGGCTGTTGTCCCAGAGTGGATACAATACTTCCAGTAAGATTTTTGCATTAACAGCTTTTGGGGGTTTTTTTTGCAGCTTATATATGATGACTGCCTTATTGGAGGACGACAGCTGGCATTTTAAAGCAAAACTTTCTGCGAAGTGACTAAATATGTATGTATAGAAAAAGGACTGACTTTCTTCATTTAAAAAGAAAGTCGCAATGTGGAGAGAAAAACCAGGAAGGAAATACTGCGCTGCCCAGCAAGGAGAAAGAGCTCATAATTTTAACAAGACAGTTCCAGGATCTGCCCTGTGTTTAAAGACAGTGGTGGGATGTGTAACATCAGTAGAGATATGTTATTATTCACACCACCTGATAAAGAGCCATGTAGCCCATTTTCTCAGCCCTACAGAGGTAACAGACTACACATCCAACCGGCTCATTACAGAGAGCTTTCCTGTGGCATTAAGTACTGCGAGGAACACGTGTACTTTCATGGCAAGATGGACTCATACCAACACCCCTTCTTCTCAGAGCCTGTGCGTTAATTTGCAATGGGCTGGTGGCAGTCCCTGGCCTTACTGAGTGACCTCAGGTCGGGGTCAGTGCTCTCAGTGGGGCATTCCAGGTGGAGGAGTCGGACCAAGGGACTGGTGACCTCCTGGCGTGTAGGAGAAAGTAGCAATAATGTTAACTGTGGGCATTGGAAACAGTGTGTTTCACACCATGTGTGTCATAATTGCTACACTTTTTAGCAATTGTATATTGTGTAAATTCTGTACATTTTTTGTTTATAATTATTTTGGTACATGTGAGATATGTATTTATTAAAAAAAGATTACTGTACCTAGTCTGTGAAATGGTTCATTGCCCACCTCCTTGTCCTGAGATCATGGGAATCCCTGGTTTGCTTTTTAAGAAACATTTAACACCTAGTAGACCAATGGGGTCACAGTCTCAGGGGTTTTAGGTGGTTCACCTCAGCAGTGGTAAGACATCTGAGCAGCTTGCAGCTCTCAGCCCTTCTGCTGCAGCTAATTTTGGAGGCAGACGTAGGTGTTGTTTCCTGCACCCACTGCAGCAGGCCGGCTCTGGGGCTGGGATTCCCCCTCTCGCACCCAGCACCAGGTTCCCTGCCCACTAGAGCGGGGTTTTTTAGGCTGTTTGTGGCAGTACCTGACCACTTCTGCCTTCAGAGCACCTTTTGTTCCAGCTCCAATACTTGGCAGCTCTTGCTAGGAGGCTGGAGGTTTGCAGCACAGCCCTGTATCTGCTCACCTCTTGTTTGTCTCCTGGCCCAGCTCCAGCTGGAACTCTGACACCTTTGGAATTTCCGAAGGGGATTTCCATGGGAAGAGGGAACACACCCAGGGTGCTTCCACCCCTGAAATTCAGGTAGGGGGCCTCCCTGCTTCCCCACTGCAGGAGCTACAGCTATTCTTCACTTCAGCATTCAGGGAGACAGAGTCACTTTGCTCAAGTCCTTGCCTACACCTCATTATCTGCTGGCAGCTCATCACAGCACAGGACTACTTTCAGACAAATTTTAGCCTGTTGTGTGTCCAGGTAAAGGATGAGCTGTGTGAAGGGTGACCGTGCCCTGTTTCTTCTGTGCTGTACCCCCTGGATGGGAACAGGGAGAAGCAATGCTGCTGACGCAGGATGGAGTTCTGCCAAGAATGTTGGCCAGGGGACTTCTGTGCTGCTGGCACCTGGCTTAGCT
Organism: Oxyruncus cristatus; assembly: GCA_013399855.1. Classification (NCBI taxonomy): domain Eukaryota; kingdom Metazoa; phylum Chordata; class Aves; order Passeriformes; family Cotingidae; genus Oxyruncus; species Oxyruncus cristatus. Next base: position 48,147 of record VXAY01000173.1, read on the forward strand.
CAGGCTGCTGGGGAATGCCATGGCCCCAGGTTGCACAGGAACACCCATTCCTTTTTCTGCCCTGCTGTTCCCAAGGGGTTCCTGTCACATGACCTGCTCTAAGGAGGGGTCACTGGTATGAGGAAGAACACCACAGCTGGCTGGGTGCTTCCTAATTTGCATGGGAGCCAAAGGCCATTGTGGAAAGTTTTATATAAAATTGTCATTCTGAGTCATTTTTATTTCGCCTTCCCTTCTAATTGCATAAGCATAACCCAGGTGTATGCACTGAAACTTCCTTCTGGCAGACAAGGCCACATCTGCATTGCAAACCTGCAAAGTTTTCCAGGTGTGGGGCTGGGTGAGAATCTGCCAAAACCACCTTTTTGTTGGAAACTCACCCTGCACTCTGACCAACCACTAAATCTGAGCTGGGAGTAGCAACTGAGGGGGTTTGTTCACTTGCAGCTACAGGTTTTTCACCCGCAAAGAATCCCAAGTGATTCCATGGCTGGAAATAGAAACATCAATGCTCCACTCAGTTTCCCCTTGCAAAATGGGCTGGAAATGCTGTCAAGGTCCTGCAGAGGCATTCACCAGCTATAGCCATCAGTGCTCTGAAAGCGTTTGGGTACATGGCTGGACCTGCTATGCAAATACTTAAATAGATACCATCTGAATGCAAATACTTCTCATTTGAAGGCCAGAGGGATGGAGAAAAATGCAGTTATCAGTAGTACCAGGCTGGTCTAGTAGTTTCGGAGGCAGTGGCACGTTCTCTGCTGCCCATTGCAATATTTACACAAACAGTATCTAAGAAGGCACTGCTATAATCTTGCAAAAATTCTGCAATGACTTAATAAATTAAGTAAATGTTTTACTGTACGAGGAAGTTCTGCAGCTAAACAAATCATTGCCCAAATACCACATGCTGGTTTTGCTACTGTTTGCCTCCACCAGTCATGCAAAAGTAACCACGTAACATATGCAGAGGAACCACAGGTAAAGCAAGTAGGATGGAGACTAATGTGAGAATATGTGTTTGTTAGCAAAATAGGTTGGGGCATGTTGTGTATTTGTGCATTCCTAATGTGGGATTACTCAGTGCAGAGCTTTGCCTGTTCACTCGATTATATAGCGAGATTGTCCACTGTAGGACACCCCTCTGCACCCCTAGTTTCGAACATGTGCCCTTAACGGCTGCATGTCCGCCGTCTCTGCCCTTTCCATACCCATACCTTTAGAAAGATCTTATGAGAGTGTTTCTGGTGATAACCTTCCTTCATGATGTCGTCTTGGCACTCTGGCAGATATGTTGCATGGTCCCATTAGTTGGACATGGAGCAAGAACTCCATATGCATTTATTCTTCCAGCATCACTTTTTCTTATTCAGACAGCACAGCTGCCATTTGCAGAGAACACTAGCTTATTCTTTGCTTCTACTGGCAGTGCCTCCCCACACTGGTCCAATGTTCAAAATTCTCTCACAAGCACTTTTACAACCTGCCTTGTGTGGCTCTGCAAGCTTCAAGAGCAGCCAGACTGTTGCAGATCAGGGTCCTGTGAAGGTCAGATTTAGTTTCATAACTGACATGCCTGTGTCCTCTGCTCTTACTGCCCTTGGCACTCTTATCTGTCTCTGCCTGTTCTTTTCTCCTCTCCTCCCTTTCCACAGGTCCCCTCCCTCTTCACCTGCAACACCAGCTCATTCACCTGTCATTACATTACACAGCATTAGGTTACTTTTTCTTTTCCCAGCCTTTCCCTGCTGCCCGTTCTTGTAAATTTCTGAAAATCCCACAAGGATATTCCCATACTTCCTTATATTGCACACAAAGAACAGAACTCCCCATTTCCTCCCACACCCTCCTCTTCCTGCTTGCATTACAGCTCACTGCAGAACTTTCTCATCATAATCACAAGCAAGGGCCACCTTCAGTCCCTGCTCTCCTGCCTTTCACCCTTCTCAGCATCAGCCCTGGACTTCTCAAGAACCTTATGCTGGTGACAGATAAAATACAGATCTCCAGGGAGGTGACATTGAACAGCAGAGCCGAAGGCCTGATTTTTCCCCCAATAATTTGGAACCCATCTCTTCCATTCACTGCAGCTTTGTAAAGTGTAAAAAGCAAGCGCAAAAGGCAACCCTACACCTAGGGACACACACAGGGAGGCTGCATTCTCCCACTGGCTCCAGTACCAGTATGACCTCTACAGTCATGAGCAGAAACCTTTCACCATCCTCCCCACCTGCTCGTTCTGCTGCTCTCAGGTTATGGGTGCTCCTTGCACACAGCTTGGGCTATGTGACCTGTTTGACACATGGATGTAGGTGTCTCTGCTCCCTCAACAAAGAGAGGTGGGATGGGCAGCCCAAGGAGCTGCCTGCCTGTCTGATTGATGATGGACTTGGACATCACAAGGGGCCACAGTCCAAACTTAGAGGTCTTAACTTTTACTGTCTTCCTCCTTCAGCCTTTTGACATTAGGAAGGGGCTCTCTATTTGAGTACTTAATGTTTTACACTGCAAGAGAAACTACAGATCCATGCAGGGGCCGACAGACAGTGTTTACCAACCACATGTCCTGCATCCAGCTGTGGTGGACATATGTACCTGCCTGCCCCAGCAGGACTTGATGCAGAAGAAGACAGTGAGGCCACCAGGCCACCAGAGTGGAAGCCCCACTGCTGCTGGCTTTGCTCCACAGATTCAGTTCAGATCTGGATGAGCAAGATGGTTGAGTGAGGAAAGGAAAAGGTGAAACCAGCAAAAAAACCCAAGGGAAGACACCATGATCTCCAAGGAGGAGGACAAGTGGCATTTGTGACTTGTTTTAATGGGAAATTTTCAATGGTGTTGGACTCAGGGCCAGGCAGGGGGCCAGGCAGAGACCCAGTACAAATAATTTTTCTGTAGAAACTGAGCTGTGAAAATAATTAACCATCTGGTTGTTCCTAGAAGAAAAAATTGCAAAACAGTGTGCAGAGGTGGCAAAGAAGAATCTCTCCCTGGACAAAAGGCTGCCCTCACTTCAGATGATAGGAGGAAGGGCTTTTTCCAGAATTGCTGTGCTCCCAGCACCAGTGCTTTGCTGGAGAATGAGAACTGCACAGCATCCCAAAGGATGAAGGAGCAGGAAGGCCCTGTCCCCTCATGCCAGTCAGAAGAGCACACGGCACCAGGACAGCTGCTGCACAGCCTCTCCCCTTCTCAAGCCACTGCCTGTCACAGCTCTGGCATTGTTCACCTCCCTGTCCCTTCAGATAGCTCTCTGAAGCATTAACAAGACCAAAAGGCTCTCTTTAAATGCTGACACATTTATCAGGCCATAATGCAAGTAGTCCAGAGAGGTTGAAACAGAAACTTACTCTGACACCCTGGAGGTTTGACTGCCTGCCCTCACCTTCCTCCAGTCCTCAGATTTGGCCAGGACTGTCTCCTTATTCAATTTTCCAAACAGGACTTTCCAGTCCTGTCAGAAGAGAGCTGGGGTTTTCCCTGCTCACTCCTTTCTGCAGTTTCACCCTCTTACAGGTGCCATGAGACAGGGCACTGAGCTCCATTGCCTCTTCAGGTGCAGGAATGCAGCCTCCTGCCTGTCCACTACCAGCCCCAGGGGCTTTCTTGCTCTGAGGAACAGGCCTGCACCCCTTTAATTTAAATCCTTTTTCCACCTGCAATTTTAGCAAATTCAGATTACTTTCCTTGTGCATCTTTCAAGGTAAAATTTTCATCTTTCCAGCTGAAAGCAAAATGGGAGCAAATGTATACTTCAAGACAGAGACTTAAAACACAAATGTTTTTAACATACATGCACCCCTAGAAGGGCATTCAGCTACAGTTAGAGTGCAACACTTAGCATGGTTAATTATTGCCCCTGGGTTTCAGTAGCTTGAAGGAGGGAATTTCCCAAGGCCCTACAGAAGGTCTCTGTGAATGCTGCTGCTCCATTTCAGCAACGCTCTTTGTTCTCACTGGGGTGTGCCCAGGGGTCAAGTGAGAGGCAGCTCTCCCGGAGGAGCATGGGCCAGTGTTAAAAGAGAGCCGGTCCGTGGTGTTTGCTCCTGCAGTGTGGGAGAGCCCGTGCTGTGTTGCGTGTGAAAAGGACACATCATGTGTTAATCAAAGCTCTGAAAGTATTGAGCTGAGGAGGACTAAGAGTCGGTAAGGATGTCTGCCCAGCCTGTGCAGCACACAGAATGAAACCACTCTCTTCTTTCCATTTTTTCTAAGTGGATGGGTTTCCATTCCAGCATGTGTCAAGGCTGATGTTTCTGGATTTCATCCAGAAACTTAGATCTGACCCCAAAAACTTAGATCTGTCAGCAGCTCCTCTGAGAATTTGCCCCGGCAAACAAACAAACAAGCCCTCTGCCAAGCTGCATGGAGGCTCCTTACCCTGGGCTGTGCCAAGCACAGCCTGGGGAAAACACTCCCAAGGAGAGGGATTCAAACCACCTACCAACTCTCAATCACACTTGACCTCCATCTCCTCTCTAACAGCCTATGAAGTAGGCTGTTGGAGTAAAAAAACAATTAGTGAAACACCCAACATATTCTGTCTGTCCATCCGTCCCAGACCTCTCCATGCTCCCATCCCTGCAGCCTTGACCCCTGGCAGTAGCAAGCTGAAACGCCTGGTGCCGAGCTGCTGGCCTACCCCACCATGGCCAGGGAAAGCTCTCAAACCACCGTGTCTCCTGCCTTGACAATCACTCTTGAAGGACAGCACTCAAATCTGTGTAAACTGGAATAATAAGGTGGAAACAGGGTTAGCTCTACAGCGTTGTGGGAGGCTGGCAGGCTTTGGCTGCAGTTGGCCAGGTTCAAACAGAACAAGGGCATGTTCAGCAACTGAAATGGCAAGAAGGCAGCAGTGCCACCAGGATGCAAAAGCTAGGTGGGACACCAGCAGCAGCAGCAGACAAGGGTCCAGCAGGTCCCCTAGGTCCACTGCTGAGGTCATCTCATCCCTTTCACAGCCCAGTCATAGCACTTTTCACACAGAAATGCCTAAGCTTTCCCCACAGCATCCTCTCCTCTGTTGTGATAGACTGAAATGCTGTCAACATCTTAAACATTGTCAAAATCACAGAAAGACTTTTTGTCAAACTGCAAAGAAGCAACTGCCTGTCTGGGACCACTGAAGCATCCTCCCCTCCCAAATATGCTTCCTGACTGGAATTTGGACTGTGACAGGAACTTGAGATAAGACTTTTGTCCAATTGTCTCAGGTCTGAGGAAAAGTAAACAAGGCTCAGGGAAGAAGACTATATCTGTGTTAAGAATCAGCTCTAGCTGGGCTCAGTGGGTGGTGGAGGAGGGTGTGTTGGATGTGTGACTGTGAAATCTCTCCACATCACACAGGAGTAACCCCCCCCTCCAGGAAGACCATGTACACACAGGACATTCCCATGAGAAGCAGCTGAGGAGTCATAAACCATCAAAGATCCTCAAAACACCCTTCAGACTCATTCCTTAGGCCTTTCACCACCAGAGAACTGCACATGATCCAACTGATGCAACAAATCCAGAGCCTGTCACAGAGACTGCAAAGCTTCACCCCCAGGGGAAGTGCCGGGCATCTCCCAAACATATATGAATCCACTGGACTCTGTGTTTTGCGAGACCCTCACCGCCAAGAAGACCAGAAGAATAAGACCCATGGGACATCTCTGGGTTCCATGGTGTGATACATTTTCTATTTAATCTCTCTCTCTCACTCTTTCTTTCCCATCCCCCACCCCTCCTTTTCCCTATTTCTTTCTCTCTCTCTCTCTCTCTGCCTTACATTCACTGTTAGATAAAATCCATACTATTGACTTTGGCACATGGTCTCGTTTGCACCTTAATTCAAGCAGAGGCATTTCTAATAATTTTAATAACTGAAGCATAACACTCCGTCAGTTTTAATAACTGAACCACACCACAGGAAGGGAGAAAAGTAGGTCCAGGGAAGGCAAGGAGTTCAGGACATGTGCCTTCTCTCCCTGGGTGATGGCACACAAAGCCAGTTTCTCTTCTCCATGCAGCTGACTGCCAAGGTGATCCAACCACCCACTTCCCTCCATGAGCAACTCCTTTATCTGAGGGGCTCATAAAGTAAGGAACTGATAACTCTATTTCATAGAATCATAGAATCAGACGGGTTGGAAAGGACCTCTGAGATCATCAAGTCCAACCCTTGATCCAACACCACCACGGTTATTAGACTGTGGCACTAAGTGCCACGTCCAGCTCATCTTGAAAACCTCCAGGGACGGAGAATCCACCACTTCCCTGGGCAGCCCATTCCAGTGGCTGATCACTTTCTCTGTAAAGAATTTCTTCCTAATATCTAACCTAACCCTCCCCTGGCACAGCTTAAGGCCATGCCCTCTTGTCTTACGGCTGGTTGCCTGGGAGAAGAGACCAACCCCCACCTGGCTACAACCTCCTTTCAGGGAGTTGTAGAGAGCGATGAGGTCTCCCCTGAGCCTTCTCTTCTCCAGGCTAAACAACCCCAGCTCCTTCAGCCTCTCCTCATAGGACTTGTGCTCAAGTCCCTTCACCAGCCTGGTTGCTCTTCTCTTCCTTTTCCAGAGAAGTCCAAGCAAAGGAGAAAAGGGAAACTGTGAAGGTTACTCAGCAGCTGGCTTTCTTCCATGAGCCATTCCAGACACTTGGTGGCATGATCAAGCAAGTCTTCCTAGGCATGGTGCTCTGGGATGCCTCCTCTCTAAAAACATCTATACTGAGGGGCAGAAGACAAAAGGAGGGAGCTGCATCCATGCACTGCACAAAAATGGAGCATCTCTTTAGAGCACATGGCAGCTCCACGCCACAAATAGGACTGCAGACATTTCTCCCAAAGATGTGTGTGTATGTGTAAAACATGTGAGCTCAACTGCATTGCAGTATCCTGGGAATGAGTGCCAATATCTCCAAATTTTCTGCTTCAAATTTGACTACAAGTAAAATAAGTCAGAGCAGCCATTTTTTTTTTTTTCATTTTGCAAAAGAAATATTTTGCTCTCCTTTATTTCAGTTAGAAACAACGCATCTTTTAAAAATTCATACAATTAAAATCATATTGAGGACTTCCCAACTGAAAGAGATTACTTCTTTAGACTCAGAAAACAAGAATTTATTTAGCTTTTTTCTTACTCATTGGAAACTTCAGGCGTTTGTTTTCTCACTCATCCAAAAAATGTTTTCTCCTAAATGTTTGTGATTGTGACATAGCAGAATTTTCTCTTCCACTCTTCTCCTGAGTCATGTGAACTGGGCATACCTTCATCCTGGAGCTTACCATCCCATCTCTGAAAAGCCAACCCTCTCATTTGTATCCAATTACCATCTATATAATAGCTATTAAACTCCTCATGCTTGCATAGGGGCAGGACTTCATTTCTCCTTAGAGCTAGCAGCCTTCCATCATGTCTTCTTGGCTGTCTCTCGCACTCACATCATTCAGCCCCCTTCACATATGTACACCCTATTCCCTCTATCCATTTACTCCATCTTTAGGCTGCTCTAAATATACCAGGAAGAAAATTCAGCTCACAGGAGGTGATATTTTCAAAACTGATACTGAGGGCACTCTTACGCTGAAGATTTTGGGGCTGCAAATCAATCTGTGGCAAGTGTACAGCTTTTGGATGGTAAACTGATGCTGATTCTGACACCAACCAGTGTCCTGCTGCTGGACACTTTGCCCGTGACTTAGACCATGTCTGGGGACTGATTCAACCCACAACATGATGTCAATGTACATCACCAGGGAGGTTAGGTGTGTCCCATGGAGATGGTTTTATTTAGCAACAAGGCAAACACAGCTTGGTGTGTCCTCCTCCTGGAGGCAAGTCCCTGGTATTGTAAGCACATTCACCATGAAACACTACCACACATGGCTTCTCAACACTGCCGTAAGAAAAATGTCATCTCTGCAGCTATTCCACTTCACTGAATTTATAGCTGGGCCGTTGAATGTTGTCAATAGAAATTGCATGTTCCTTGTAAGCACAGGATAAAGGCAGCTCCATATAGACATTAATCATTTTGCTTAATGGCACATGAAATATAATTTTCATCTCCAATCCCCAAAGGTTCTGAGTCCTCTCTCTGGGGACACCAAGCAAATAACCTGGGAGCAGCCTCCTCCTAGGCGGTGGCCAGCCTCTTTCCTGAGCTGAGGTGCACAGGTGAATGCAGCATCAGTGAAGATGCTGCTGCTGTGCAGGGTGCTGGCAATCAATGGCCCAAATGATCCTGCCTCTCGGGATCCCCTCCTTCCCCCATGCCTGCCTGTTGGTGCTGCAGGGAGATGGAGAGATTTTGCCCCAGGCTTGGTGTGACCCTGGCCCAGCCAGAAGTGAAGAAGGATGCACACTGTGGTGCCCCATCACAAAGGGGCCTTTTCAAGGTAAACTAAAAAGCAAGTGTGCCCTAATGATAGGGCAGAAATTTTTATCATGTTTCATCATTACTTAGCCCAAAGAGCAGTTCTGTGACACATGCAAAGCAGTTGCTGTTTGCTCCTGGTGGCACCTCAGTCCCCGTCCAGGGTCGGTCACTGGGTACAAGTGCTCCTGACATCAGAGCCTGTAATCAGAGCAGGAAGTGTCCCCATCACTGAAACACTCCAGTGCCTGGCACTCCAAGTCCTCTCCCATTAGCTGTCAAGGACTAGCTTCAGTAAACCACAGTAGGAAGGCAAAGACAAAATCACTGAAATGTGCAGAGCATGGTCCCACTTAACCTCATTAGTCTGTCACTGGAGTGTGGAAATCCAGAGTTTGGGGCACAAAGCACCTACAGTGGATGTAAACAGTCACGACATTCAGAAGAAAGCAAGTTTTAAAATGAAAGCAAGCACTGCAAATGTACCCCTTTAAGGGTTAAAGCAGAGCGGCACCTTGTGCTTTTAACCTCCACTGAATGGAGCAGCTCACCTCCTCTGAACTGAGCCTCCAGGAGCTCTTCAGAAAGGAAAGTTCAAGCTGGTGCAGAGTGATGGAGCTGCTTTGCACGGGATTGCATTTTACCTTTTTTATGAAGCAGTGGTGAGAAAAAGAGGCAGCGGTGATACACGCAAATATCTGCAAGGCATCAAGGCTTCAGCAGGGAACCTGATTAGCCGTGTGGTCCCTGAGCTGCATGGTTGTGACTTATGACTGATGTGGATCTTGCTGCAATGACTGACTGCTCTTCTGGCTGTGAAGTAAGGGCCTTTATCCCATCAATACCAGCTGGGGTTTTTTGACTCCTACTCACACAGGATTGAAATATGTACTGAAGATCTGCCCTTAAAAGTGAGAGCTCAACATGCATGGCTGCTTTACAAGAAATGTAGAAGAAAGAGGAAATTGTTTTAAGTGTATGCACGTGGCATGAGCTGCATCAAGCTGCAGATAGGATGAGTCTTCTCATATGTAGTGCAGCAGCTACACTGGTGTCTGTCTTCCTCTTAGAGCTGCCAGCTAAGCTGTGATCATACACCTAATGAACTTGCTCCTGCATAAACCCAGAGCATCTCCCTTTTGCTGACTGGCAATCTTCTGGGTCCTCTGTCCATACACAACACCTGACAGATCTCATGTGCAATGTCAGATACACTGCTGACACAGCTTTGAGAGTCCACAGAAGTCCTCCGTGAGAGCCGTGTTCTTCCAGTATCTGTCAAGTGGTGCTGCAGATGTTCTGAGAGAAAACTCCCTGCTAGAAGCCAGGACAGAACAGGCTGATCAATACTAAAGGAATGAGGGAGAGTGAGAGAAATGCTTTGGCTAGCAAACAGCCAGTAATTTAAATTAGGAATTGCAATAACAACAGTGAGTCTGACCAAATGTGGTGTTAGCCTCTCAAAGTATTCACAGTACAAATGCTGAAAGTTTTCAATGGGAAAACTGAGGTACAGATAGCCAGCAGTTTATGCTGCAGCATAGGAGGGCTCAGCCTGCTCCTTAACAGCACTGAGGACAAGAAGAAAGTAAAACATCACCTCTCCTTAAAAGCACCTTCTAGTAACAAGTGGCACAGACTGGCAAAGGCCAGGTCTGGCTCCATCTCTGCTGTTCATCATGCGTGTGATTGGGGCAAAGCCACTGCCACCCCATGCAGCTCTCCTGCTCCTCACCCAGGCAGGCTACACGTGCACCTTAGTGCACCACAAACCAGCAGACACAAAATGTTGCTGTAGGACATGGAGTCATACATACCCTGCACTGAGCTTCTGGCCCGCAGCTTTTCTGCCACAGCTTAGGGCTGTAAATGCCCCAGGGCAGGGACTGCCTTTAAATAGGTGTTTGCAGAGCTTCCTGGAGCATATGGGCTGCCAAGTTCTCTCCCCTGCAGACCCACAAGGAATATGAAATGGTAAAACCAACAGCTACAGTGTTAAAGCAGCTGCAAACATACCTGCTTTAATGTCTGCCGGGATAGGCAAGATTTGGGCTGCCATCTGTGCATTGGGCCTCCTTCAGGTGCTGAAGGCTCTACTAAATTAGCAATCTTCTGCCAGTGGTGTGACATAAGGTAAGGTAAAAGGCTGTGGACTCCAGTAACCGGAGCTATGTGGAAATTCAGGAGGATTTCTTGCTGGGCAGGGGCCCTGCAGTGCAACAGGTTTCACCTTTGCTCAGCTCTGCTGCCAGAGGCACCCCATGCAAATGCTGTTCTCTAAGCTTTCCCACACAGGACTTTCAAATGGTTCATGCTCATCAGAAAAAAATGTATAGGATCAGATTTTCCTATGGCACCCCAAGTAATTTTATTAATCACCGGGAACAATATCAAACATCTTTCAACATTGAGAAATTCCACTTAATCACAGTCTGCCCTGCTACGACCTTCTCAGCATCAGATGGAGAAAGAAATGATGCAGCGAGAACCTTAGTCACACTAACGCTGCTTGAAGATTGAGCTGGGGAATGGGATGTGAATCATCTTTGATTTCTTACTTCTAAGGGAAGTTCAGAAGATGACTGCTGCTCTGAGAGTAAAACACACAAAGCAGTGACAGGTTTTCTTTCCACCTCAGGACCCTGCTGTGTGTTCCTTCCCCGCACTTAGCTGTATCTACTGAAAAAGCCCATCTCTCTTTCAAGTTACTCCTTGGAGATTTGTTTACCACATCTTAGCAAGTGCAGAGCCACACAGAGCTGTTTTCCAGGGCCAGCTGGCAGAGTGAATTGCAGGGTATTTTCCAGACAATCCAGTTGCTCCTTACAGAGCATACTTTGTGTACAGATGCATAAGGGCAGTGGGATGTGATGTCAAAAGATAAAAGACCAGCTCCTTGGAAAGGTGTAAGCATGGCAGTGATAGGCATTGCATCACCTCACTTTTGTGTGCCTGCCAGCTTGCAGGAGTCCACTGAGCACATCCAGTGCCCAGAACATGGAGCAAGGGGATGCCTGCACAAGCAAAGGAGAATGTCAAGGCCAGAGGTGCACATCCAGCCTCAGGCTGGTCAGCATGGCGGGAAGGAAGTGACTCAGGATCAGAGGTCATGGCAGAGCTGTTCCATGAAAAATGTTCTCCATGGCCTCTGCTTTTGCCCCCTTGACCTGAGGCATACAGAAAGGAGTGCACCCCGTGACAGCATGGGGCTCTGCAGACTGTCCCTCTCCCAGGGATAACTGAGCAAGACTTGCTCCAAGGCACTGTAATACAGGTAGCAGAAACCCTTGCTGCATAGGACAGAGGGCAGGGGGAAAGAGCTAGAATATTTCGCCCCTCTCTCATCCACCAGAAAATGCAGCCCCTCAGGAAAGAAATAAATATCTTGCTACAAGAAGCCAACATTTTTAATCTAGATATGCTTTGAGCAAGGCTTAGGTAACATTTGGATAAGGAACTGGAGCTGAACTCTAACACTCCCCCCACAGCTTCACCCTACTCCTGCCTGACGAAACATTAAGATCTGGGGCAGGCTGCCCAGCACGTCAGCCATGGCTCCCAGCCAAAGCATCCGGGAGCTGCAGCCCTTGCCCCCGCAGCTGGCAGCCAGGCCTGCTGCTGTGCCTGCCTCTGCAGGCTGTCCGAAACAGCCAGGTCCAAGTACAAGGCTTGGGCTCTGTGGCCAGGAAAAGCATGTGAATCGTTGCAAGCAAGCTTGGTCATTGCTGCAAAAAAATGCAGTATTGCTAGGGAGAAATCCCAACAAGCTGCTTGGGCAAGCAGGGGTTGCCCTATTTCTGTTTGGGGTTTCCTGGCCTGAAATAAAGGTTCCTGTGCTGAGAGAAGCTGCATGCATGTGGTAAACCTAGCTGGTTATACTCTTGGGATCTCTGGCACCTAAGGGTACAGTCTGCCCCATACAGCCAGGGCACTTCAGCTGCACTTGTGCTATCAAGAGTCCAGGATTTCCAAACATTCAGGTGACTGGTCACAGCTGCTGTTTTGCTGGGGTTGCTCAATGTCAGCCAAGGGTAACTGATGTGCTCAGGGATCTCCTCCAGGGAAAAGGTCAGAGGACCTCCCCTACAGATTGTTTGCTAAGGATGCACCCATGCACTGCCCTGTTGGCCCCTTCCATGTACCCACACAGATGTGCCAGTAGGCTGTCACTGTGCTTGGCTGGACTGAGCCCTGGTTCGGACAGAAACTTGCCAATAATTCAGCAGAGAGGGCTGCATGTGGAATAGCTTGTCATTAATTTTGGTATAGCTTTCTTTTTTGTTGCCACAAGTCTGCAGCCTTCCAAACTCAAATGACATGAAAAGCTGGGAATCCCCTGTCCCCAGACCTTTCTATCACCTGAATAAAGTCACCTCCCTAAACCATCAACCTAGTTACTGCTCTTGGAAGGACACCTGTAGGGACACACTCAAGCCACATAGTAATGCCAGTGCTTGGAGACAGGCATCCACTCAGCCTGCAGAGGTACCTACAAGAAGACACAGTTTTTGCTGTTTCAATACCAACTCTCTCCTTCTTTCTCCCAGCCCACTACCACCCTAGAGGTTGCCAGCCATGGCCAGTCCTGGCTTGTGACAGCTGCAAGTCTGATCACACAAGTTCCTGTGCAAAGTAGGTTTCTCAACTCACTGAACTCTTGTGTTTCATTTTATTAGATTTAACAGCTTGGAGGGGATAAATCAGTCTGTTCCTAGAAGACTTGCCACAGGAGCTGGCACCCTCTATCGTGTGCTGCCAGAGACGGCTCTGCAGGAAGGGACTGCCAGAAGTTACACAAGCAGGGAAGCCCCTGGCAGGAAATTTTGCAACAAAATCCTCAGCATCCAGGACGTGGTGACAGGTTCCAAGGTCACTCACCTCTGTCAGTCCCAGCACGTTTACCTGGCAGGTGCTGCAGTAGCTGCACGTGCTCTCTGAGCACTTGCACAATGTGAGAATCAAAGACGTGCTTGGGGCCATCTGAGCTCATGTTTGATTATACTTATACTGCAAAACAGAGGCTTCGTCCTCAGAGTTGAGCAAACCTGTAATTAATGCCAAAGATGATCAACCTTGGGCACACATGGAGGCACCGAGGGAGCTGCTCACATTGCTTGAAGTGCTGCAATTGATTTGCCAGCCAGGCTATTGCAAGCTGTGTCAGGGATACTGGGTTACATGGAAAAACCAGCTCGTTGAGCAACAGGCTGAGTTTGACACTTAATAAGGCCACCGCAATCACCAGCGCAGAGGTCTTTTCAGTCTGGTGTGTTGTCCAGCCATGAACAATGCTGGAAAGGCTGGGATATGAATAAGCTCACCATCACTTGGGCTCTTAGGCAATTAGTAGTTCAGGCCTGCCCATGTTGGGGACTGTCTTAACTACCCAGCAGTGGAACAACTAAGAGCAGCATAATCTGATCCCAGCTAGGGCTTATGCTGCAGGGCCTACAGAAATGCATTCTAAAGTGCCACAGGAATACAGCAGCTCTTGCATCCCAGCTTCAGGAAAAAAGACTTTCTCTCCAGTAGCATAGTGGAAATCAGCTTCTGAGCATGGATCCAAAAAGAGATTTTAAGACCCTAAATCAGAATGCTGGTGGGCTGTAAAAGCCTGTATCCAAAGCTGGCATCTGGAAAGGCTGTGCTCAGCAGCTCCATACCTCCTGCAATGTGTACAGCTCTCTAGTGGCTTCTCTCTGTTTGGCTTGGAAGCCCTCGAACAGCCAGAGGTCTGCATCGGTACATGGCTCAGCCAAGCACCCTTCAGTGGGCCCACTTAAAACCCCCCACCACCTCTCTTCCTGGGAGGAAGGATGGCTAGATCTCCCCTCCCTCCCAGCCGAGCAACCTAATCCCACACTCTTGCACACTCTGCTTCTGACCCTACACCACCACCCTGAATCTCTGGAATTAGTGAAGAAAAGGAGACAGTGTGTCCCTTCTTCTTATTCTTACTTCTACCTAGGGGTCAGGCCTCATCTTCCATGGAGATGTGCCTAGCTGCCCTTGGGCTGAAGGGCAAGAAATCCATTTCTCAGGTGGATGCCTTAGCTGGAAGTTTATTGTGTTCACCTGGGACACTGTTACCTTTGGCATATTTCTGAAGGAAAAGAGGAAGGCTGTGAAAGGGCAGTACTGTTCACACCAGACCTGGGGAAACAGCCAGCTCCAGCTGAGTCAAGAGTCTGAATGTTAGGAGAGGAGATCTTCAGGCAGAACCTGTGCTCGCTCAGTGCTTTCAGCTACTTAGCAGCTCCATTAGCACAGAGCTGGTTTGTTGGTTTTGGCCCCTAGTGGAGAAGTGCAACACTAGGACAGGGCTTGCTTCAGCCCCAGGTTTGTGGGCGGATGACCCTGGTCTGCCTGGCTGCTAGCAGTGCAGCTGGCAGAGAGGGTTGCATGAGCCTTGCCCTAGTTCAAGTCAGACAGAACCAGCCGGGGTGCCCTAGACTAGTTTAAATTAAACTGTATAAATCTGACGAAAGCAAACACAGGAAACTGTTCTCTAATTACTCCACCAGCCATCTGAGGGGGAGCAACTCAGGGAGAGGGTGAGAGCAGGGAGACTGAAAACCTCTTCCAGAGGTTTCATTCCAGGGGAATAAAAGTCCTTGTGTCCTTGTGGCCCAATCTATGCAGGAAACCCCTCCTGGAAATCCAGCAAATTACCAGGACAGGCAGCAGCAGCAGCATCCCTTTCTAGCAGCAGGCAAAAAGGCTTGTTCTGAGCCCAGAGGAATGGAGAGGTGGAGTTTGTGCACTTTCCATATAAGTCAGAGAGGGCCCTGAAGACTTACGATGGGAATGAGCAAGAGAAGCCAGTAGGACTACTTGGGAGCACAGAGAAGGCTGGATGTGGGAGAGAGCCCCGCCCAGGGGAGCAGTCAAGGTCAGAAGGACACCAGGGAAATAGATTTTGGACGTGCTGGGAGATTGGGCTGCCATGAGAAACTGCCAGGCAAAATGGCAACTTGCATGACCAAGAGTTTGCTCTATTGAAATAGAGAAAATTGAGAAAACTGGGAGAGGACTCTGCTGGCTCTCAGTGCTTCACCATGGCAACTGGCAGCATCAATGTTCAGCCCCCTGCAGGCCCTGGGGCCACCCGGCACCAGGGAGGAGAGTAGCATGGCTGTCTCAGTGAACAGATGTTGCCTCTGCTCACATACAAGGGCTCACCTTGAAAACAGGCCTGACACCAGCTAGACAGGCACTGAGCTCCAGGGCTGGCTGTGAGCCAGAGCAGCTGCAGCCCTCCTCAGCCTTCGAGGAGGCTGGAGAGGTAGAGGTGGGGCACTGAAAAGGATGCCAGTTGCTCGATGTAAATGCAATCACTTAAGCCTGCTGCTCTCACCTTGGGAAATTCCAAGTTCCTTCCACAAACGAAATGTTCCATTTGCGAGCTTGTTTTTGGTGGGGTTCCTGCCTACACTCAGGCTGTATGAACAAAACCAGCACTGAACACAAAAGTATCCATGCTGTACTATATGCAGGCTTCCCTTTTGTGTTAACCATGGTGTGACAGCTACCCTCCATTTCCTCAGTAACATGCTCAGTTAAATCTTTGCAATGTGATCAGCATGTGCCATCAAATGGCTGACATTTCCCAGATCAACTGCTGGCAGACAGGTGTCCTGATGACTCAGCTCTCATGACCTGTTGCTGCTCATCAAGGAGGGTTTCACCACTTCCACTCCAATTATCTAAGCCAGCAAGGCAGGTGTTTGAGCTGATCTTTCTTCTTTGCTTCGTGGATGCTTTATGTCACAGCGGAGCTGACAGTGCCCTTCTTTATACCGTTTCCTTAGAGGGCAGAGGTGACTTTGCCTTGAAGTCACTGTAACTGGTGATATGCTGCACTAAGCATGGCCACTGCAGAAGGGCTATGAAAGGAAAGATCCAAATCCTGAAGTGGGAGTGGATCCAACTCTGGAGGAGCAAAAAGCAGACGCCAGTGCGCAGTTGCCATGGAGCAGCCAGACAGTCTCTGAGTTTGAAGGTAACTACATGACATGTCCCACAATAGCTGTAAGAACCCAGGGCAACTTCTCAGTGAGGATCAGGATTGGGGACAGAAACACAGAAACTTGCAGAAATTGAGCACTGGGGGAAGGCGATTGTCAGGCAACCAAAGCAGATCAGGGCACAGAGGCTCAAATGAAGACATCTGCTATCATCAGAGCAAAATTATCCTGGAATCAAGCTGATGCAATTTCTAGCTGAATGTATTGGATTTCAGTGCAAATGGGTGTGCCATACAGATAATTTTTTTTTACAAGTTTTTTTTTTTTTTTTTCCCCAGAAAGCAGAGTGTTTCGTATGGTAACTTGCAAAGAAAAACTCCTGTTTTTGAGTTTGGAAGGAAAAGAGTTTTCCCCAGGGAGAGTCCCCAGTGGGACAGGCTGGGAAGAAGGCTTTCTGTTGAGCTTGGGAGCAGCCAGGAGGATCATCTTTCTGTCCTCATACTCTTTTTTTTTTTTTGCTTTACATGTTCCTGGCTGCTGCAGAAGCTGGGGGAGAGGCTGCTGTTGCAGCTCCCATGGAAGGCTGCAGCAGTGGAGCTGTGCCAGTGCCGGCGCCAAGCCACCCATCCAGCCTGGACTGTGGTTTTCTGGGGAATTACCCAGACCAAAGTAAACACAGCACACACCTGATGGGTCTTACTAAACCATTTCTTACTTCCTCTGCCACTCTCAAGTCCAAGCTGGGACCAAGCCACAGGCCATGAGGAGGGTGCTCCCATGGCCCACTGCACCAAGGTGTCTCCAGGCAGCTGAGGGGAAAATTACTCACAGCACAATAAGGCACAAAAGGTGCCTTATGCCATTGTCTGGTTAATACCAACTTTCCTAAGGCTCTTCTCATCCACTTTCATAGTGATTCAAGTGGAAAACACTGTCAGGACCTGACTTCCACTGAGTGTACAGCCTCGGAGGGCCATGTGCTGATAGGAAGGTTAGTGACAATCAGTCACGTTCCCCATCGTAGTCCCTTTTAACCCCCGTGTAGCGCTCTGCTGCTCTGAAGCACTGCAGAAGCAGAAGGTTTAGCCTGCAAACTGAGCTGAGATGCCCTCCCCTAGTCCAAGCGTCACTTGGCATCTCTGCCATTCCTGCTGATCATTTGCCTGGAGGAAGAAATACCTGAGGATGTTTCCAGCAAGCCTGTAGGGCTTGGGTGGAAAACACACAC
This sequence comes from Oxyruncus cristatus, assembly GCA_013399855.1. Lineage (NCBI taxonomy): Eukaryota > Metazoa > Chordata > Aves > Passeriformes > Cotingidae > Oxyruncus > Oxyruncus cristatus. The sequence continues at coordinate 65,706 of VXAY01000173.1, forward strand.
ATCGAAAAGTCAGATTGGTTAGTTAGGAAAAAAGGATGAAAACCAATCCCACAGGAACTGCAGGATGGATGTGCTGCAGTCCTTACGTGAAAACAAGATATATTCTTCCCATTTTTTCAGCCAATTTTGCCTTGCAGCTGAACACAGCAAGAGACCTTGGTGATACAACATTTCCCTGGGCACATTTCCCCTCCCTTCTTTTTTTCCATTTTTTCTGTTTGGTTGTTTGTCTTTTTTGTCCTTTTTTACTTCTGCTTGGTTGTATGTGACAACAGCTGCTTGAGGAGGAAAGCATCGCTGTGGCCTCAGTATCCACTGCTTCAGCTTACTCAGCTTCTCCTCAGGGGGATTTCTAGAGGGAAATAATCGGCATTGTAACTAAAGCAGCTTCCCTTCAGCAGCAAGTAAATAATCTCTGACCTCCAGAAGAGAAGCAAATGAACTTTGCCAGGATGAACTATTTCTCACAGTCCATGGTAATGCCTGGTCCTTGTCCTGCTGAGGGCAAAGGGAGGAGAACCAAGGCTTGCGGTCAGATGTGTTCATAGCCCTTAATTTTCCAGAGCCTGTAGCCAACTAGTCAGGCTTGAGAGACTTGAAGGGATTTTCCTCTTTGTGAGAAATATATTTCTATCAAAGCTAAAAACTCTGTTAGTGCTGGTTGTACAGCACCTCTTCGCCTCCATTTACATGCTGAGTCTGTTTTCCCTTGTGCCTTATCTGCTTAAATTCATGAATATTTTGGCAAAAAAAAAGTTAGAAAATTTATGGTTTTTAAAAGCTGCCTGTGCCCAGAGGCACTGTCTATTCTCCTGACAAAATGGTGGAGGGTAAAAGGAGGATCCATCCCTTCTCTCCATACTAGAAGGGTCTCCCAGTGAGTCTGCAGAGACTGTTATGAATGGAGCAGCACTGAGTACTCTCTCTTTTCCTTGCTCAGAGGACACTGTGTGGTTGTGTAATGACAAAGGCACTGCGTTTCAGGAAGAAGAAAAGCGGAAGGAAACTGTGCAAGACAGGGGTTTCCCAGACAGTGACACTGTCTTTAAACACAGTACTTTTGAATGGAGGAGAACTCTGAGAACAGGAAAACCAGGAGGGGGTTTTGGTACCTTTTCTTCTCCTTGCTGAGCCATTAACTCAGATCCCAGTTGAGCCTGTGGCAATTTCCCCATGCAGGCAGCTCACAGCAATCACCAGGCAGGCCCCTGTAAGCTACCCGATGCACACAAAGCACATGAAGGATCTCCTGCCTCATTTACTTGTGAACCTTCTGACACTACAAAACACTGCTGGCAGGGCTAGGACTGAGGCATGACTCCAGGGAAGGTGGGACTGACCCATGAGCTCCATCCACACCCAAGACCTGCCAGCCTGCAGAGGCTCCCCAGTAGCAAGCATTGCACCAGTCCTTCGCAGCACCTCCTATCCCACCATACTGCTGGGATCACCCCACATCTCTGCAGGGCAGTGGAAGTGTGACACACTCCATGGCAGGGAGAGGAGTGTCAGGTGACTGGTGTACCTGCCTGGGCTCAGATAAGCGGCACCATCCCCACACAGCCTGCAACACCCCCTGTTCACACCGTCTGCAGACCTTTTTACAAAACTTGTTGAAGAGACCAAACCCCAAGTTTAAATACTCATCTTAGATACAGCAGCTAACTTAGCAGGAAATTCTGCTGCAAAGCCATTATCTGTGTTGTAGTATTGGAAACACAATTAGGTTTGAGCTACAGGTGGAAAGATGTCAGTGCCCATCTGACCACAAGAGATAAAAGCACAGACCAGACCACTCTAGTTATCACAGCAAATCCCATTTTTTACTGTTTGTCAGCAGAAAAAAAAAAGGAAACCCACACAGTCCCAGTCAGCTGCAAAGGCAGTGATAGCTCTCTGTGCTGAGCAGATACAGCTTGGTTAGACTGCGGGAGAGTCACAGGTACTCGCACAGAATGTCTTCAGAGAGGGAAGGACTCCAAAAAGGCCATGCACATTCATAAAGATTTCTACTTTATTTACAGGATCTGCAGTCAAGCTCAATCTTGAGCTTGTTCAGTGTTTGCCGGCATGCTGGGGTGCAATTAACCAAGCGTGGGAATTCCCTCCAGGATGGAGCCCAGCGCTGAGGGTGTGGTACCAACAAAAACAAGGCCAGGTTTTCCGTGCTTCTTTCAGGGTGGGCCTTGGAGCAGCCGGGGTGGAGAAAATTACCTTGAAATGTTTCTCCCCAGTATGGTAGAGGAGTAATTAACTGCTAAGCATATGGAAGTTGGAGGAGACAGGATTAGGACAAGCACTGATTTAACAAATTTCAAACTATCCTGATTTTTATAACTTACTTCCACCAGAACTTCTCATCATTTTCGTCTCCAAAATAAACCCCACTGATCTCTCAGATCCAAAAGTATGCCTCTGACTGGCCATGAGAGGTTTTTAAACACCTGAAAATGAAAGCAGTTCATAGAAGTCGGTCAGTTAGCAGAGACCACTGTATAAACATGCTAAAAAATAATCATAATTTATAATTAAAAGAGGAAAGAAGGAGGGTGGCAGAGAGTGGCAGAGAGCTCCTTGGAAGCCACCCAAGATGGGACACTGTAGCTGTAGGGCAGTCAGCAAACCACCAAGTCCCGTGACCCCGCCTGCCCCAGGGTGAGCAGGCAGGACTGAAGAGATGTGGAGATGTGTCCACCCTGCTATCACTGGCAAGACTGCACCACACACGAACATATTTAATGAAAATTTTAAAGCACAGATCTAGAAGAAACCTGCCAGGCAGGTTCTGCTGCAACTATATTTAATGCTATTCTGAATACTCTTCCACAGCCTATGGCACAAGGCTCCCGAGAGTACAGCAGTGCTTGGGTTGGCTTCCTTTCCAGCTCAGCTATCCTCACATGACCCTGCTTACTGAAGACAGCGCTGTTTTCTTCCCCAGCTCTAAAAATCAACAGATGTGCAAAACCAAGTGCCCAGGTTTTGTTCACAGTTATTGCAAACATTCAAGTTGTGTTAAATGCCTATCTTTCAGCATAGATGTACCTTAAGAGTTTTGCTGTACTTTTTTTTTCAAAAGACCTGAAGGCAAATCAGAGGCAGAACTTTGTGGGAGAGCAGACAACAACATACTAACCAGCAAAACTAACCTGTCTCAGCAGCTCCACAATATTTGTCAAGACCAGAGGGAGGAGCTGGAGCTTTTCACCAGCTGGAGCGATTCCAGGCAGCAACCACAGTTCTTAAATCCAGCCCTTTCAAACACCTGTTTTGCATTTTGTGGAAACTCAAAGCAGCACAGGCATAAAGAGTTTCACGCTCTTTTGTATGGCTGTGAATGAGGAGGTACCTGCAGAGTCTGCTGAAGTACCATCTAGAGGATTGTACTTTACTGCTGGAGAGTGCTTGAGATACTGAAGTGGGCAAAAAGCAATTGTTTATTCTCCAAGGAAACGACCCATCTCAAAATGTTTAAAATACCAACACAACATAACTGTGGCAACCCACAGTATTTGGTACAACCAAACCTAGGGGTGTGCTTTTTGCACTCTGACAGGATGATAAAACAGGAGCCTGTGCTAACCGGGTCCTACCCTCCCTGTTTCCACAAGATCTTATCCCTCTCCCCTGTACAAGCACTGGAGCTCATGCAACTGTGCAGTAAGCCAGTGAGCTGAGCCAGACAAAAGGTAATCCTGCAGTGAAGATAGGACGAGCACTAGCCCAGATGGGCTCCCTGAATGGTGTCAGCTTGCAATCACATGGATGCCAGTGCTGGCACAAGGGCAGTGTGGGACCAAGCAGCAACTGGAGGCAAAGGGAGAAAGTTATCACACACTTGTTATTATCTGTATTTGAAATAAGGACTGTAACATCATTTTGCAAATATGTACTTCATCAACAGAAGCAGTTTCTCAATCGTCCTGCTAACTGCACATATTTTCCTTTGTCAATATGTCTAGTTTCAGTGAGCAGAAAAATCCATTTTATTCTCTTTTTCTCTATTAGTAACTAAATTTCCCTCTTGAAATTGACCTTTGCTACTTCATTCCTGTAATATAGACCACTTGTAATGCTACTTATCACTAATTTGCTTTGTTCTCTTCCATTTCTAGACAATTTTGTGCCCTTTTTTAGACCATTGAAATCCTTACCTGGATATCAAGACATTCACTCCATCTGGGCTTGGTTTTTGTCTTCCCCCTCCAAACCTATTTTGCAGCCCATCTCTTAACTCTGAATTTATGGACTATTGCTGCACTTTAGGCAGATGTCCCCGGATGAACTACCTACACAAGAGGCCAGGTCTGTTTTCTGCGTTGGAGTGAGAAAGATGTAGGTGTCAGTGCAAGTAGTCAAAGTAGGAAAAAAAGTTAAAAAAATAACTTCCTGGGTGAGTATTGTTGTCACCCACGGGATATAACTATTTTTGCACTTACAAAGCTACTTTACACTATTTTATACCTTATTTACCTGGTTTGTTACTAGGTAAGGGAGGTTAGTAATGGAAACTTCTCCTGGAGATAAGAATGGGGAACATCATCACCTAATCTTCTAAAAAGTATTCAACAAACATTTCATGTGCGCAGACACCCACAAGGCACAGCAACTAGGAGCTACAGGCTGGAAAATCCACTGGAGACTGAGGGTTCAGGCAACTTGCCACTACCTTGCGGCAAGTCAGGCAGCCTTCCTGGTCATCACCAAAAATCCTCCGTTCTCTCCCATCCTTTCTGCTTACAGCCTCGACTACCCTCAGCCTGCTTCCTGGTACCTTCAGGGGCAGTGAGTAACTAAGCTAACCTATTTTCAAGGTTCACCACATCCTTAGATGAGAAACGTTTTCTTTCTGTCAGCCAGGCATTTCCAAATACTGTTAACTGAAACTAGGCTAACATTCAATGCAAATAAATTTCTTCACAACACTCTAGAAGTATGCAAGGCTAGAAGGGGTTTAAGGGATGCAGACAGAAAAGGAACAGAAAGAAATGCTGCCCAACCCACTTGTGCTGCCACTGCAGAGCAGCTGCTGTCCCCTTTGGCAGCAAAACTTTCTGCAGGTTTTCTTGATATGTTGTTGGAAGTTCTACCCTCCTAAATGACCTAAGATACACTGCCCAGAGAGACCCCCTGCCTAGCCAGCCATGCCAGCCTTCAGTTATATTCCATAAAGGAGGTTTCTACAGATTCTGAGAACAAATATCCCCACTTTCCCAAAGCAAAATATTTACTTACAAGGGAGGACTGTTGCTCCTACCAGGTGTGCCACTAGTTTAACCAGACCTTGCTCATGGATCCTGTGCTGCACTGCCCCCTGTGCTACTGCTACTATTGCAGGACAAGGATCAAGGCTAAACCAGCGTCCAAACGGAGCTACTTCTCTGGCTGGATTTTTTTTTTTTTTT
>VXAY01000173.1:71148-144206 GCA_013399855.1 Oxyruncus cristatus
TTTTTTTTTTGCGTAAGCTTGTTTCCAAATCAGGTTCCCTGGATAGTTCTGGAAATTGCTAAGCTACACAATGGGCATGGGAGCAGAGAAACTGAGAAGAGACTGCTTTAACACCACTGCCCCCAAAGAAATCTTCAGAGTAGATGGGAGTAGTCTTGATGCTGCCCAAGAGAAGGCTTGAGTCACCTGCTGTCAGAGGCAAACACCACTTTGGTGAATAAGGTGTCATCATATAGGTTAAGTCAAAGAGTAGCCAAGGGGATAATGACCTATGGATATGCCTGTTCCTTTGGAGATCCATGCTGTGGTTTCCACAGCAGCTTAAACCAGAGGCAGTGCAATCTCATTTCCCTCTTCCCTCCCTTACACCAGCATTACAGCTAATTTGATCCCTGAGTGAGCTGTTTCAGGTCACTAATTCAACAGAGAACTGAACCAAACAAAACAATGTTTTCCATCAATTAAGTAAAGAGAAGGGCTCATTACATATATAAGTGAGCAGTACTGGCTGAAGGAAGAGGGCAGACATAGCCGGGAACAAAACAGGGAGATTGAGCACACCTGCAAACATCACAGCAACATTGGATGCCACTGAAGGGCGTCCCTATTCCTAATTGTGCAATCCCCATCCATGCACATTCATGCCATGTTTCTGCATTCACAACTAGTAAGTTTGACCCTCTAACTTGAGGGAGGGTTGCTTTCTAATCTAAGGAATCCCATAAAGGATTAAATACCTTATGTTCACAATTCTCTATGCCAGTGGGTGTCACAAGAGTCTGTTTTCTGGAAGAGGAAACAGAAAACAAATACCATTTGCTGGCAAAAAAAAATTGGAGCTTGGCTCATATGTACTGATCTGCACTGCACACTTGCTGCTAAAGGCTTAGAAAGGACACTTCATTCCAGCTGCTTGTGGTTCAACGAACGGCTAAGCCACAATGAGCTGTAGAGGATGGCCAAGCAGTGCCAGGAAGCTCAGCTACAGCTGGTAGGTTCTTAAAAGGACCCGGAGAAAAACACTATCCCCAAAAAGTGGAAGCACACTCTACTTTGCAGATGACTCAGTTCTGCCACGCAGTTAGCTGGATTTTGATTTAGGGATACCCTGGCTCTATATATTCACCATGTTTATAGTCACATACATTACAGTTCCATATTTAACACTGCAGTTCCCATATTTAAAACTGCAGCACAGAATTTTCTTAGATGATGGTGACACAGCTAAGACTACTACTAGAGAAGAGAATACTATGTTACAAAAAGCTTGGTGAACAGCAGCAAATACTGCTAATAACAGAGGGGTTTGACAGTCACTTAAAAATGCAAGTTTATTTGTACAGATATACTACAAAGGACAGGCTAAACTGTTTAATGTTAGGGTTTTTTTAAATATCAGAACCACAATAAATAAACAAAGTCCAGACACTATTTTAAACAGCTTTGCATAAGAATGTGATGATCCTTGTTTTAGTTTCGGCATGAGAGGTTTAAGTTCACTGTTCCAACAAATCCTGAGCTACAGGATGTCTTGCATTGTTTCCAAGTAGTTTAGGTTACAACAAAACAAGAGAACAGAACAAACTGTTACTAGCAAGAACTGGCTGGAACAAGCTATGACAATTTAAAAATTTCCACCTGAAAAAAACCCCAAGATCACCGATTACAAAATGAAACGCAGTGCCCCTACCGTTACTACCCTGGTAGGGTTTTTTCTGGAAGAAAACATGAACACTGTCACGGGATACGCTTCACAAAACTTGATCTCATGACCCAATAAGGCTGCTGTTTTACAGAACTCAAAACAGCAGGCTTTGCTTCTGTGTCAAGCTAAAAAATGGGAAAGATGAATACTTTTTTAATTCAGATGCCAGCATGATACAGATCTAGTTCTTTCATCTTACTTCCAACAATGTGCCCTAAGCCAAAGTATTTATTTGGCAAACCTGGACATTGACTTAATGAAAAACAGGACAAAGAAGGTAGAGAAGTATGCCACATATGTCAGTATGCATGTCATTAAAATTGCTGTAATATGTCTGTATGTACTTATTCCACCTAAACTCTCCATCTACCACTCTGTCCTTAGAATGTCATCAGCTTTACAGTGAAAATACATGGCCAAACATTATGCATTACAAGTTAATTCAGTACCACGTTGCTCTTAAGAAGTATCTGAAATCCTAGAGAGGTTCACTACTGCCTGCCTTATAAAATAATTGTTGTTAAGAGAGTCTCATGAGTGAAGTGGTGATCGGTGACCCTCTTGGCCACAGTGACTACAAAGCAATTGAGCTTAAAACCTCTTTTGACAGGAGGAAAAGTGCCAGCAAAACCGCAGCTCCGGACATGGGGAGAGCAGAATTCAGGCTTCTCAGGAAACTAATTGGTAAGGTCCCCTGAGAAAACCCTTTTGAAGGTGCTGGGGTCCATCAGCACTGGTTACTTTTTTTCTTTTACCCTGAGATTAGCTCAGTTGGTCAGAGCATGGTGCTAATAACACCAAGGTTGTGTGTTTGATCCCCGTATGGGCCATTCACTTAAGAGTTGGATTTGATGATTCTTGTGGGTCCCTTCCAACTCAGAATATTCTGTTATTCTGTTATACTAAGGGCACAGGAGCAGGAGATTCCAAAATGTCGGAAGTCAAGCAGTCGAGGCAGAAGCTGGCTTGGCTGAGCAGGAGTTGAGGCAAAAAGGAAGCTGTATGCCCAGGGGAAGCAAGGTCAAGTGACAAGGGAGAAATAGAGACACTGCATGCCACTGTAGGGAGAGTATTTGTGCACTCAAAGCTCAATTGGAGCTGAAGCTGGCCAGAAATGTGGGGAACAATTAAGAGTTTTTTAAAATACGTTAACAGGAAAAGACAGTGCAGAAATAACATCAGCCCATTAGAGGATAAGGATGATCATCTCACAAACAGGGACACAGACAAAGCAGAAATGTTTAATACCTTCTTTACCCCGTCTTCAACACCAAAGACAGGCTAAGAGGGTCCCGGTGTCTTGAGCTGGAGGACCATGGCTGTGAGAATTAGAAACTCCCAGTCAACCCTGAACTTGTGCAGGATCTGCTGCTTCAGCTGGATCCCTGTGAGTCTGTGGGGCCTGATGGGATGCAACAACACTCATAAAGATGTCTGATGTCATTACAAGGCCTCTCTGGATGATTTTCGAATAGTCTTGGGAATCTGGAGACATTCTAGTTGACTGAAAGCTGGCTAATGTCCCAATTTTCAAAAAAGGCAAGAAGGATGACCCTGAAAACTAAAAGCCCATCAGTCTCGCTTCAGTGACTGGTAAAATTACAGAGAAGAATATTCTGTGAGGTATTGCAAAACACCTTGAAGGACAAAGTCATTGGTCACAGCCAGCACGGCTTCATGAAGGGAAAGTCCTGCTTGTCAAACCTGATTTCCTTTTATGCCAAGGTAATCCACCTAGCTGATCAAGGGAAGCCAGTTGATGTAATCTTTTTGGATTTCAGTGAAGCTTTCAATACTGTCACTCACAGTATCCTTCTGGACAAAAGTCCAGCACACATCATGTGGTGGGTGAGCAATTGGCTCGGGGGTAGAACACAGAGGGTAACAGTGAATGGGGTAACATCAAACTGGTGACCTGTCACTAGTGGGGTTCTGCAGGCCCTGTGCTCTTCAACATATTCATAAATGACTTGGATGCAGGACTTCAGGGTATAATAAATTTGCCAGTGATACTAAATTGGGAGGAGCTGTTGACTCCCTCGAAGGCAGGGAGGCCATGCAGAAAGACCTCAACAAATTAGAGGACTGGGCAATCACCAACCATATGAAGTTTAACGAGGGAAAGTGCCAGATTCTGCACCTGGGATGGGGCAGCCCTGCTCTGCACTGGGGCGGCCTCACCTTGAATATTGTGTGCAGTGTTGGATGCCACAATAAAAGAAAGATATTAAGCTCTTAAGAGAGCATCCAAAGGAAGGTAACAAACACAGTGAAGGACCTTGAGGGGAAGCCCTGTGAGGAGTGGCTGAGGTCACTTGATCTGTTCAGCCTGGAGAGGAGGGGACTGAGGGGAGACCTCATTGCAGTCTACAACTTGCTCCTGAGAAGAGGAGGGGCAGGCACTGATCTCTTCTCTGTGGTGACCAACGACAGGACCCAGGGCAATGGCCTGAAGTTGTGCCAGGGGAGGTTTAGGTTGGGTATTACAAAAAGGTTCTGCACCCAGAGGGTGGTTGGGCACTGGAACAGGCTCCCCAGGGAAGTGGTCACAGCACCAAGCCTGACAGAGTTAGGAAGTGTTTGGACAACATTCTCAGGACGTGGTGTGACTTTTGGGGCTGTCCTGTGCAAGGCCAGGAGTTGGACTTGATTATCCTCGGAGGTCCCTTCCAACTCAGGCTATTCTATGAACATTTTTTGTTTTCAGGATAAATACACAGCTCCTGATGTCCCACATACGATTTATGTTAAGATTCCCCACTGAGCTATTTCTGTCTGTAATACATATCATTGCTGCTTCTGGGACCCTCTTGTTTTGGGGGAGTGAGGGGAAGGGGGAGCAGGGGAGGAAAGTTACATAAGAAATCCAGATGATTTTCAGAGTTCAATAAATACTGATGTACATAAGCTGACTGCATGTACTTTGCATTTACATCCCTACACTAAACCACAAAATAAAGAACACTGGTAATGTAATGTGGACACAGCTACAATGCTGTGCAGAGCCAGTCCAAACTTAGTATAGGTTACACTGATCTAGGTCTAGTAAACAAATAAAATGGATCCTATTCCTGTTTAACTACTCACGCATTCACACTGTAACTAGATCTATCAGTTTCCAACACTAGCACAACAAACCACAAAGATGTGGAGATATCTCAAGTCTGGTATCACTCTTGCCAAGCTCTACCTGAACTAGAAGTGTTAGGATTGTACCACGCATACTCTTAGTTTCTTTGCAAGTGACAGGTTTGGAACAGGTGATAACAGGTACAGCTCAACATCAGCTATGACTGGTAGTTTGGCTGCAGGTGCTATCTGCTCCAGGGTGTGAAAAATGTAATTATGTGTTATGTGTAACATGCGGGGGTTTCCCATTTGGTCAGGTATCCCCACCTGCATTACTGCCTTAAAGCTTTGACTGAAAAAGAAAAATCCCCCTTATTAGTATGAAAAGAGAACCATGAGTTTTCACTACAGGGAAAACACTAGCAAAAATATTTCAGTTGCCACAATTTTAACTTTGCTTATTAAAAAAAAAGCAACATTTACAGCTAATATATTGTAGATAGCTGATTTCCTCATCTCTGAACACAAGATGGGATGTTCTGCATTGCAAAACAGGCATACAAAACAAGGTATGAACAAACACCCACTCCTCTCAGAACCATCACCTGAGTTATACAATGCCATACAATCTCCAAAATTTAGAATTAAAGGAGTTGCAGGGAGTTTTAGGGAGTATTAGGAAGAAAGGTCCTAGGGGGTTTCAGAAACTCAGCCATCACTGAAAGCTGAAACAACACACCTTTCAAAACATGCCATTAGTTGCACAAATGTGCCAACTGTTTCACCAACCCACACAGAATCCTCAGATAACCAACCCAAAACCAGAAGCAGAAGTGCTTCATTTTATCATCTATACTACACTATCTGACACGAGGGAAGCACGGAGGCATGAATGAAAATTTCAGAAGCTTTGTGAAGTCAGCAATTCACAGTGTATCTGAATCTCCTCAACTATCACATAAGGTTAGTATTGTCTTTTATTAAAACCACCAAACACAGAATTGCATCTTCTTTGCTACAATGAACTTGAAAAATACACATTCAAGGGGCTTTAATTGTAAAGCACAAAGAAAAAAATTACACAATTCCAGTTTCTGATGACTTATGAGGCCTTCTCCAAAGGTCTTGAAAAAAATCAAAGAGAATTTTGGAATAATGAAAGCTAATATGGGAAGAGCACAGCAGAGGAATGAAGGTAAGGAACTAAGTGTATTAGCTTGGCACTCTTTCAAGAAGACTCAAATGTCTGCGCAAGAGCTAAAACTGTCTGGTAACCTTCCCTTTCTCCTCAGTGTCTCCTCCCTCACAACTTCATCATCTCCATTTTTGCTGCTGAGGCTGGAACCCCTTCAACTGAAGCAAAACAAAAATGCATTTTTCTTTACCTTCACTCAAGTTCTGTTGTCTTCTCTCCTAACCCAAAACCTCTGAAGGAGCAAGGGCAATTGCTTCCCAGAGACACTCTTGACAGATTTTGTCTATTGGCCCCATCCAGCCCCAGCATTGTTTCTAACACTGCCCACCAAAGCCTCAAAACCTGGTAGGTGACTAACAGCCAAAATCCCAAAGTACATTGCATATAGAATATGTTCCCTAAAAAAATGTTAGCTTCAGAGCTGTTTAATTACAGCAGATGTCTGTTAAATTCACTACCTGTACCTCAAATAAATCAGTGTAAAGGACTGGATTGGACTCACAGCTCAAGTTTTTTCCTTCAGTTTTTGCCCTCTATCCTCATATAAACCTGAGCAAATATTAAGATCTTCTTAATTTCCCCACAATTAAACCAGTAATGTTGTAACCCTTTCAACATTAGGGCAAGGAGAGAATGAATGTGAATGTAAGAATTATCTCAGGACACACACACCACAAAAAATGATATATAACTTTACACTAGGAGCCAAATAGCTCCGATGAAAAATACAGCTCAGAGTATAAAACTTCACTTAAAATACAACTAAACAGCAAGCAATCATCACAGAACACTCAAAATCATCAGGCATTTGGATGAGTTTCATAGAATTGAAAGTTGAAAAAACTGCATTAAAAGGAGACACAACATATTTCAAAAACCTCTGTTTTATTTGTACAGAGTAAAATACATCATATAGCGAACACTGTTTTCCACCCATAATCTAAAGCCATTAATAAGTGTTTTCTTTTCACCAAACATCCTGGCCAGAAGCACAGACAATGGAAACAGGAATGCTAATTAGTCTCTCTCTGCCAGAGCTACAAGGTGCACATCAATCTCTGCTTCTGTAAGGATCCTGAAACAACAAAAAGAAATCTTAAATAGCTTAAATAATTCTTCCCCTTAAATTCCAATATTACCACCTAATATCTACACAATTAAGTCTTAAAGCAATGCATCCTTCTACCCTTTAAAACCCTGCTGCCAGGGCCACAAGCTGACATTTCAATTCTTTTTGAAAAAGAAAGGAACAATCAAAGGCACTAGAGAAAAGGAGGTAACAAATGGTGGAAACAGAACAGGTAATTCTTCACAAGTAATACATTTTCAAGTTAGGACCTGGTGAGAAGAATGGATATGGCAATCAGTAGTATGATTACTCCAGGTTTTCATAGCCTTCTCCCTCTGCTTGTTATCTACACTTTCTGAAAAGGACAGGCAACCAATAAATGAGGTTTGGCAGAAAGCTAGCACTTGACACTTGAGCAGCAATAGAAAAGGGGTAATACAGCTCCTGCATGCTTTCTCAAAAATGTTGTGCTATTTTGTTGTTCTAAGCACACACCACCAAATGTAAAACCACCCACCACCACTGTGTCAACTTCAAAAAACATTAGAAAGGAAGCATTTAAAAGACTGCACCTGTAGGACCCAATGGTTTCAAGCCTCCCTTCAATCTCCATTTACAAATTAATTAGACTAAAGTAGCAGAGGGCCTTATTCCCCATTTAGCTGTTCCTCTCTTTTTTTTCTTCTAAAATAAATAAAAAAACAATGACAGCTTAAGGCAGAAATAACTGAGCCCTCTGCAGCAAGTCAAACTTCTCAAAAGTTTAGGTAGGCTGTAGCTGGAGGGTCGTTTCTCATTACAAAAAAACCACCAAAACTTTTTCGTCCACATTTCATTCACACTTCTGTATGTACTACACACATACTTCATTGTGTCTCAGGAAGGCTGTCCAGCACACTGTATCTGATGTGAAGTATTCCTGCTCTCAGCAGGAAGACTTCCAGGTGTTGTCTTGACATACTGACCAAATAACCTTGGTGCACACAGTGTGCTGCATTCATACTCAGGCAACAACCAGGGAGGAAGGAAATAACAGGTGCCTTGCTTTCATGCTGGATAGGAATGCAGTGTACTCAGAAAGTAAAAGTTCAGCCATTTCCAAAGCACTACAGTGATTTTCTAAATCCAAGATCTCTTCATCTTGTCAAATTGAAATACAGTATTTCAAATCATACAAATTCATAATCTATTAACTATATACTGGAGATGTTAAAACCTGCTACATTTACAAGATCAGCAAGAATAATTTGAAGATTAAATTTAGAAAAGGATTAAAAAAAATAAGGAACTTGTAAATGTTTCATAATATAAACCAGACTTTACTGCATTAGTTGGCACGACTATGATTTGGAAGTGGACTCCAGCTACCAGTACAAAGAAAAATTTTTATGCTTCTAACCATGAGATCACATCTAAACCAGACGTAACTACATTTCAATCATCAGATAAAGCAATACCCTTTTAAGAAATGAAAGAGAACACTTCACTAAATCCCTTAACCACCTCAAACATTTAAAAAACGCACTGTTTCTTTAAATGATGTTTTCTACCCCTACACGTTTTGAAGAGTTACAAGTAACAAGACCTCCAGAACTTTAACTCTGACATTTATCTCTTTTTCTCGATTTACGATTACACAAGAAGGTAAAACTAATTGCAAATAACCAGAAAACACACCAAGTTTTATCACCTACCTGAATTTAGGATTTTCCACCGTGACTACACCAACTTCTATTTCTGAAGGTTTGAAATCAATGGATAGTACAGTAGACAGGCATGTTATTGCTGTCTGAAAGATGACAAAACCCCTCATCATTAAAAAGAAAGCACTAAGGTGGTTTTTTTTTAATAGACATAGCATTAACAACTACCCTTCCTTCTAGTTTAAAGTTATTTCCTTTCACTTCAAAACCTAAGCTTAGAAGTTCCAAATAGTTTTTCCTTGCTACAAGAACATAGTACTTCTCCACTTCTCTCCCTAAAAAGACCAATCTACAAAAAGCAAAGGGACAAGTTATTTTCACAGCAGAAAAAACACACAACAAAACCAACCTTCTATCATGCAAAGATCCTGTTTGAAATGCCTTCTAATATGAAGATTCTTTTAAATGCGAATATAAGTAAGTCATACTGGTATTCCCCAAACCAAGCACGGTAGTGACCAAGCTACCATGAAAGTGCTACAATTACAGAATCTTCTTCAGCTAACATAAAGCAGAAAAAGATTAGATGACTATTTAGACATTTGCAGAATACCTTCAGAAGATTTTCTGGCTGGAATAGCTATTCTTGCTATGGCAGCAATACGGAACTGCAAGGAGATGCCTACCTGCATTTCTCTATTGCAAGCCTACATGCAGCACATTCATTAATAACACTTCTAACAGATTTTTATTTCCTTCTACTGGCCTACCTCTACTGTTTGTTCATATGTCCAGTCAAATTTCTTCTTTACTTTCTTTTCAAGAAAACTGGTTGACTCTGTCTGTTTAACTCCTGCAGCTGTGGCCTTGAATCCACAGTAGTAACCTGCTGGATCACACTTGTATACCTGAGGGCCATGTTCTTCATCAATACCAATCAAAATCATACCTTGAAGAGAAAATTTGTTAATCTTTTTATTTCCCAATTTTATCAATTCAATTCAAGAACAGAATGGATACTCCTGTGAAAAAACATGCATGCACAGCAGTACATTTTTGGGAATCAGTCCCAGACCCAGAGCTGCGATTTCCTCTTTAATTTGCCATTTCTTATGAGCATGTCATTACCAGGTGTGACTCAGTTTAGCACAAACTATATTTCCGTGATTCCCAAGGAAGGCAACTCATTAAAAACACGTTTTTGCCACCCTCAGTGTGTAAAGAACCACAAAGTCAGGAAATACAAAAGTTTAATCCTGATACAAAGTAAACCTAGCCACAGCTCACATCCTGTGTTATATGACACAAAAGTGTAAACAATAGTTCCGTTACCATGTGCTTTCTACTAGAAAGCAACTTTACAAACATGTTGAAACTAATGCAAATATTAAAAGATCAAATTTAGATTTCTCGTTTGTAATCCTGAAAAGCACTGAAAACCATTATATACCTTTTCCTCTTTTCTTTAAAGAAAGAACGAATCTGAAATGAAGTGTGGAAAAATCAGGACATAACTAAGTCTCTGAAGACCATTTGACCAAGTTTAAGCTGGGCAGATTTCAAGTAGCACAAACTGATCACATCACTGAAAATGCGTGTGTTCACTCTCACTTCTTGATTTACAGCTACATTGTCTCAATATTCATTTTAAAAAATAAGTCAAAAGAAATACTTGCAATAAAAACCCAAAACAGAACAAGGTCAAGGTTTTCAGTTATTTTCACTTTACACTTGTGTAACTTTTAACTAGTAGTTAGAGTTGAGTAGTTATAGTTGCTTCTGAGCACCTATTACTACAATAGAAAAAAATCCCTATTTTAAAAAAAGACTAAGGGAAGTCAACAAAAATACATTTTTATTCATGTATTTTAAAAACGAAATTTCCAGTAGTATCAACGCATGGGAAATGCCAAGGGAAGAAAGAAACAATCATTCCTGAAAATTACAAGCATACAAGCATAGGAAAATCGCCCCATCATGGAAACTGTGATGCAACCTTGAATGTTGCTTCTTTAGTGAGAAGTTGTAGGGCCTACTATGATTATGAGAAGTGAATCATCAATTCTGAAACTATTCTTCTCAAAAGAAAAAAAATCTGGCAAAACCCAACCAATCAAAAAGAAACCCAGACAGAATGGTTAATGAAAAAGTAGCTAAGGAAACCTTTTAAATCTTTTACCTCAGTTCCCGAACACCCTACGAGTACAGTTATAATTTGCTTACAGCCAAACGTAAGAGAAAAAACAAGTCAGAACCAACCTCAGAACACACAGATGACCAGGAATATCTACAAAAATATGACTTGTCACACAACTTTTTTTTAATTTAAACTGCATTTGCTGTTACAAAAGAAGCTGTAGAAATATTTCCAAGGGAAATATTTTTAGCACTTCTCTACATTATATACATGATGGCTAAGTTAAGAGCAAAAATAATGCAGGTCTGTCCTAAACATACTACTTAGATAAAACCGCCACAAAATCTGCACAAGCATAATTGCACTCTCCATCTGTCTGTTTTAACAGCGATGTTTACCCAGACACACTGTATTGGGCTTGCATGGCAAGGTTTTGGTAGGGAGGGAACTACAGAGGTGGCTTCTGTGAGGAGCTGCTAGAAGCTTCCCCGTGTCCAACAGAGCTAACTCCAGCCAGCTCCAAGACAGACCCACCACTGGCCAAGGCTGAGCCTATCAGCAACAGTGGAAGCACCTCTAGAATAGTGTATTTAAGAAAAAAAAAGTTATTTATCAGAAGCAAATGCAAACAGAATAGACTGAGAATAGGAGAGAGGAGCAACTCTGCAGACACTGAAGTCAGTGAAGAAGGAAGGGGAGGAGCCACCAGATCAGTGATTCCCATGGAGACCATGGTGAGGGAGCTGTGCCCCTGCAGCCCATCGAGGTCCATGGTGGAGCAAGATCTACTTGCAGCCCCTGGAGGAGGTAAATGCCTGAAGGAGGCTGTAGCCCCATGGGAAGCCTGCACTGAGGCAGGCTCCTGGCAGGACCTTTGGTCCTGTGGAGAGAGCAACCCATGCCAGAGCAGTCTGTTCCTGAAGGACTGCACCCCATGTAAGGGACCCATGCTGAAGCAGTTTGTGAACAACTGCAGCCTATGGGAAGGACTCACTCCGGAGAAGTTAATGGACGACTGTCTCCCTTGGGAAGGACCCTACATTGGAGCAGGGAAAAGTGTGAGCAGTCCGTCCCCTAAGGGGGAAGCGACAGCAGAAACAATGTGCAATAAACTGACCACTACCCACCTTCTTTAGGAAGAAATTCTTTACAGAGAGGGTAATCAGGCATTGGAATGGGGTGACCAGGGAGGTGGTGGATTCTCCGTCCCTGGAGGTTTTCAAGATGAGACTGAATGTGGCACTTAGTGCCATAGTGGTGTTGGATCAAGGGTCAGACTTGATGATTTCAGAGGTCCTTTCCAACCCGGCTGATTCTGTGATTCTATGATTTTATGATTCTTTGACTCCTGTCCCCCTGTGCCTGAGGGAGAGGTAGGGAATCTGGAATAAAGTTAAACCTAAGAATCAAGGTAGGGGGAAGGTGTTTTGAAGATTTGGTTTTACTTCTCAGTATCCTACTTTGATTTGCTCGGTAATAAATTAATTGCCCCAAGTTGAGTCTGTTTTGCCCTTGACAGTAACTGGTGAGTGATCTCTCCCTGCCTTTTTCTTGCCTTTCATGGTATTTTTTCTCTCTCCCGTTCGGCTGAAGAGGAGAGTGATGGAGAGGCTTTGCTGGACACCTGGCATACAGCCAAGGTCAAACCACCACAAACAGACACCATTAAAAAGATCATTTCGCACTCCCAGACCTCACTGTGCAGTGCAAGCAGACTAGGCCCCAAAAACTAAGGTGAAACAGTATCACACATTTTAAAGAGGCCAATCATTTCAAATGCTGAGTCAATGGTAAAATCATGGCTCCAAATCAAGACTGCCAAAGCTGTTCTCTCATTTGGCTGTTCATCCCCCTTACTCCTTCAGCTGCCCATTTTGAAAATAGGTGAGAATTTCTTATATGTGAAGTTGCAAGCTTAGACAAGAAACAGAAGAGATTAATCCCATATACTATACTTACAGCAACCAAGAGGCCTCATTTCAGCATTTTGCGTATAGACCTGAGAAATATCTGCAATCCTTTTACACAGCATATCCACAGGGATGTCATAGCCATACTTGTACTTCCAGTTAGCAGCCTCATAGCGGGCTCTCTGCACCTGGGATCTGCTGTCAGCTAGACAGAAAGAACCAATATTAATTTCACCAAATTTATTTCCAGCATTGCCTGAGAATGCAAATTCCAGGTCCAACTTTACATTGACTTTAAATATACCCATTAGAATGAGGTAAGTTCTCCAAAGCTAGACTGAGTGGAACAAAGCTCCTAGAGCATTTATTGGTATTATACGATGCAAAGCTGGCAAACTACATAAAAAATCTGACACGCTTTAGATACTTAAAAGGATGGTGAATTAAATACCTGTCATTCCTGTCATCACACAGCCAATATTTTCAGTAATTTTGAATAAATGAGTCACTGTGTTGGAATCCAGTAACTTGTCCTAAAGGGGAAATAGAAATAATCTAATAGAAAACACTGTCCTTGAAGTTAAAAAAAAAAAAAAAACCAAACACCAAAAAACCCCAAAAAACCTGATCATCTGAGATCTACAGAAGAGCCCAAAAGGACACACTAACAGCCAATAATTGTTTTTCAGGCTCTCTACCATTTACTGCTGGAGGCATGCAAAGGAAGAAAACGGAGAATAGGGAAGATTAAAACTGCAGTATCTGGAAAAGAATGACAGCAAGAACATGATCTACATGACAGTCCTTTTCCCTCTGAAGAAACTTTCAGAACCCGTATACAAAAACTTGCTCTCTTATTGCATGCTGTCCCCCTTTAGACACAAAAGTTTCCCACTTTTGTCAACAATACATCTTCACTGAGCTGAAACACTCATGAAAACCTGTTCTGCATGCTATTGGTATAACATTTTCTCAGTAGCAATTAAAGAACTCAGGGAACTGATAATGGGCAACTCAGCCCTTACAAATCAGAGCAACGTATGCATGCTAAAGTATAGCAGAGTCAACTTTATATTTTAGCTTTATCCCTTCAACAAGTACAGAGGAAACCAATATTGCAGTACTTGGTGAGGAAATTCACAGTTGAGCACTAAATGGAGCTAGAACTTGTAATAAGCAGGATAATTAGATATTCAATTCAAGCAGCAATATATGTCAGTGCTAATAAATATAACATCAGTGTTGCAGAGTCTCACCCCCACCTTTTTTCTACTCTCCTGCCAGACCACTCCTCAAAACCAGACTACTTACAGGTACTTTCTTCTGTGTTACAATTACTGCAGAATCCTTCCCACGAACAGCTACAGATGTAAGTCCACCTTGGTTTATGGCCTTAAATGCATATTCTAGAAAAACATACAAGTGTTAATAAAAAACTTGTGTCAGAGATACTAGTACAACTAACCATGACACATCTTCTCCCCACCCAGAAACCTTGCCAAGTTGTGATCTTTTTAATATTTTAATTCTTGTGCAACACTTTGTGTCCTTAAGGTCTTTAGTACAATGTGCACAAGAACTTTCTGACAGGTATTGAAAGTCATTGATTCTCTTCACAAAACCACTGTCACTGCTTCCTTCAAATATTTCTTACAATTTGCTTTTTTGTTCTGTTCAAGCTTAACAGCAACAGAATATGTTTTAAACCAAAAAGGTTGTTCTGATAAATGGTTCCACTTTAACCTACAGTAACCGTAAACTCTTTTAGAAGAATTTTTGACACGAAGTTTAGTATTTTAAGCATTGCTACCATTGCAAGGATATAAATTTTCTAGTTCTTAACTGATATAGATGAAAACTGATATGATTCACCTGGCACAGGAGACGGGTTTCAGCCTTACTATCACATTTTCTGACTTGACATTCAAATACTGTAACGCTTTTATTCACTTTTTAGAATGAAACCTACACAGATGCCAACTAAACAGCATTATTCACATAAGTACAATGGATTAAGATTTACTTGAAATCATCCATGAAACAACTTTAGAAATGGTTTATCTGGCAACATACAATAAACATTCAGAACTTTTTAATATCTGGCTAAGAAAGGCAAGTTTCAGGTAGCAGCTAAATGTGGGTGAGTTTTCTGTTAGCTATTCAAGTGAAACCAGAATTTAGAACATGTCTACAAACAGAATAGTAAATTGCCAAAACTATCTTCTAAAATACTGAGAGTAAGAAACTCAGCTGTTTTAAAAGCTACATTTGGATCTATGGAAGAGACTCTAAAACAGAAGAGTAATAATCTGAAGATGAAAAAAACCAAATCCTGCAAAACCGGGATCTTTATGTTCAATCTGCTGAGTCAGTCTTGAGGAAGGGCCGGCTGTCAGGTATTTACAGCACTCTATTTATTACTCTCAGATATAAGAGAGTTACCCAAACATGCCATAAAGGATGTTCTCCCTTTTCCTCTGCTAGATGCACTCCACTCACCTTTTCACTCCCCTCCCCTGGGATGACCAAGGCCAGGCTGCAGTGAAGCACAGAACCCAGTGAGACATGAGCCAGCACTGCCCACAAACTGGTCACAATTGAAGCCCCACACCCAGGCTCTGCAACACTTGTTTATTTATGTGTACAAACACCTGAAGGCAGGGTAAAAATGGACAGAGCCAGGCTATTTTCAGCAATGCCCAGTGACAGGACTGGATCAAAGGCGACTGGAACAAACTGAACACCTAAAACCACTTTTTGCTTCTGATGGTGACTGAGCACTGGCACAGGTTGCCTGTACTATTCAGAACCTGTCTGGACATAGTCCTGGACCACCAGCTCTAGGTGGGCCTGCTTGAGCAGGGGGCTGAACCAGATAATCTCCAGAGGTCCCCTCCAACCTCAGCTATTCTGTGGTTCTGTGACACTTAGGTGGCAGCAGAATAGGTACCCTCACAAACTAGTTTTTGCTCACAAAAACTAGTGACAACCAGGCTTGCTGAAATGCAGTCCCTTCTGACCCTGGTCATCTCCACTGCTCGGTTTTCAAAGAGACAAGCCAAAAGGTGAAGTGGCTGTCACAGTGTAAAAAATCCAAGCTGCTAACAGTGTTTTAAGCCTATATACTTCTGTGTAAGTACTTCAGTAGCACTGCATTCATTCTCTCTGAGAACAGCAGCCACTTGCTGTTCCCTGAATATATCACAACAGTCAGAAATTTTACTATAATAATTTTCTTCACTCGCCAGAACTCTACTTAGAAGAAATACCACCTCTGAAGACTGGAACTAATGGGTAGCAAGAGAACGCTGATGTTCTGAGGGATTTTAACTACAGTAACGAGAAATAACCGTTAGTTTTCTAGTATGAGATCACTTCAATAGCACATAAATTTTTTTGAGCTTTGGAAGCAGAAGACAGACCTAAGACAAAGGACAGGCATTTCAGTCCAATATCACTATGCTGAAAATCTCTTTTCCTGTACTGCCAAATTCCAGAAAAACCTCAACTCTTAAGGCAACCTCAAAGCAACACATGTCCATGCTCATCCTTGACAGCCCCTAGTTAATCTGAATCAAGCACAAAGACAAGGATAAAAGAAAAATAGCTAAATTTGGATATTTGATCACAAGCAAACATGAGATTTCTGCCCATGCTGTGGCTAGATGCTGGCAAACAGGGACACCAAGGAGGCATCATGCCCGAGCTACCTGCCTGGCTGTAGGTAAAGTGAGCTCATTCTTGCCTAAAGGTAACTATGCACATCTACATATTTTTTTTCCTATAGCATATAGGTACTTAAAATAGCTTTAAGAGAGCTTCAGGCTGTGTGCAGGCTGTGTACTCTCAAATACACATGCAGATATTTGCTTCTAGACACTGTTATAAGGTATGAAGGTACTACATATACATTAACCTAATGGCTGAATATAACCAGGAAGTAGAAAACCAAGGCTCAATTTCCCCTCTACTACAGAATGGAGAAACCATTCCCAACAAGTAGTACTGCGACAGAGAAAAAGACAGAAGTGATGCAGACCAACCAGCCCCTTGTAATGGTGACAGAAAGTTGGAACCCATGACTCTCCTATCACAGAACCACTGACACCCTGTGTGAGGAAGCACTGTCCCTACCATCTGTATGTATAATGCTTGCCATGCAAGCTGCATACAAGCATTACACACGCTCCAGATACAAGACAGTACCCCTATGAAGGTATCTCGGACAGGTAACTTTCTGCCTGTGTACAGACACCCACAGACAGGCGCTTTCCTTGTTCCTCCCTGAAGAAAGGATTGCTCAAGACTGGGCCACCTGCCCATGAAGCCTAATCTACAAAGGCTTCTTCCTGAGAAAAACTCAAGGGCAGTCAAAAGAGAAAATAATGGCTACAACAGACAATTCACGCAGTCTGATGGCAGCAATCTCCTTTCCTGGAGAACAGATGGATGTATGGACATGCCATGCAATGGATGTGCAATGAAGCCACTGCAGCTGGGGAAGAGCTACTAAGCTCCAGGGGAAGACGGCATCAGGATGATGACGCTGCAAAACAATTCATCTGTCCCTGTTGAGCAGATCCTCTGGGAGCCCTCTCAGCCAACTGTCCTGCCAGGCTGGAAGCTGACTGTGCTGTCCCTGAGTATCCTGCACAAGGAGCACCATGATGTGCTTCCATACAAGCCGGTGCAGTGTAAAAACAAGAACAAAAGTGGCCTCCGGAAGAAGCTGAAGCAAGGCTGCAGCTTTGTTGCAGATCGTTCAAAGGAGCCTGAAAATAAAGGGTGCTGCTACCTCACAGGTCACGACTTACAGAACACATGGCATTCAGGTGTAACAAGGAAGCGCATGGGTTACATACAAAAACATCCAAAGAGTGACTTTGTCGTTCTGGCATGCAGGGTTTGAGGCAGTTCAAATCCCATTTTAAACAGCTATCGTAGTTCTCAGATTCCAAAACGTAATGCTCCTAGGCTTGGCAAGACACACAGTAAACACTTAAGGAGCAATAAACAGCCTCTGGATAGCTGCAATCTTAGTCTCCAAGCATCTAAAATCGAACACCAGGAACTCACAGGGGGTCCCTCCCACGGCAGGGCACACTCGAGGGAGCGCATCCCTGGTACACTTATGTCATGCGAGCATCCCTTTCCCAGGTCCCCATGCCGGCACAACCGGGACCGCCACTGCCCCAGGATCCCACCGGGCTTTTCCCCGCACCCCGCGGGACCAGGCCAGGCGGGAACCGAGACTCCCGAGCCACGGGAGGCACCGCACCCCGCTCCGCACGGGCCGCCAGGCTCGGCGGAGCTTCCCCGAGTCGGCCGCCGTCGCGCAGGGCAGGCCGGGCCCGTGACGGGGCAGTTCTGCGGCGGCCCCGCGGGGCGAACACGCACCGACTTGGTAGAGGCGGCCCTCGGGCGAGAAGATGGTGATGTGCCGGTCGAACCCGGCGCTGGAGCCGCGCGACATGGCGGGAGCGGCGCGGGAGCAGCGCGCGGCCCGGGGAGCTGTGCGCGTGCAGGGCCCCGCCGCACACACCGCCCGACCGCTTCCGGGTCACGCGCCCCTCTCCCTCCCCCGCGCAGGCGCCGAGGTGGGCGCCGCTAGCGCACCGTCACGCTCCACCCGCGGAGCTGCGCATGCCCGCGCTTTGCGGCCGCCGCGCGCCGCCCTGTCGCGATATGTTACGCACGTCGCGAGCGAACTGCAGAGTCACTGCAGCACGGCCGCTGTAGCGGGCGGGGCGGGGCAGTGTGGAGCGGGGAAAGCCCTGGGCTGTCAGACTGATCGTGTGGTTTCTGATTCATGGAAACACAAAATTCCGTTGGACGTGCCTTAGGGAATGCGCACGGAAACAGTGGAAAACGGGATAAAAGCATCACCAGCCAGCCAGGAAAACAAAATCCCTCCTAGTTTTCCAAAGTAAATAATTCCATGTTCTCTCTTTAATGAGTATAATCTTAAAGCAAATACCTCAAAAAACATGCTTAAGATACTCATAATAAGTCATTGTTCTCGCAGCTGCGTTATAATGTGAAATACTTTTTATTGGTGTCCAGTACAAAGGGAAATTCCCCAAATTTAAACTCATGAATATATGCTCTTTTTTGCCTTTCATCATGTTGGATTTCCCCTACTCGTTGTGGGAAGGCATTTTTTAAAAAGCTGATCATTAAAAGAGTTGGAGAAGCTGTGTTTTGGTATCCACACTTCTATTTTAAAATTATTATTAGATGAGCTTGCTCTTAGTTCAAAAAGCAGAACACAAGTGCATTTTGTGCATGCCACACAATAAAAGTCTGCACTCTCAAATTTTTCAAAATACTTTTCCTAGCGTATTAATGCTATGGGAGAAGAAAAAATATATATTACAAGATTCAGAGTTTGTCCCTTTCATTAAAGAAGCACTTTGTGGGCAGACAAGAAATGTTTAAAGGTGAGATGCAAGCACTGGAACACAGAGAACATGAAAATGCACAGCTGTGTCTGCTGGGTCAGACACGGAGTCTGGCCCGATGCTGTGTCTCCAATTATGGCCAAACGGGGATGCCCAAGGAAAAGTATTAGGACTACAGAGCACCTATAACGATACACTCCTCTCCCAGTCTCCAACCATCTGAAGGGACTTCTCAAGGCAGGGATAGTGTCTGGTTATTTAGTAACCCTTGTCGGTTCCCTCTCATGAACTTGCTGGTCTCCCCTTGAACTCATGTGAACTTCTCAAATCCATGACATGCTGTGGCAAAGAGCTGCTCAGCGTAACAACACGTTGTGTGGTTTTATCTAAAACCTCCCATTTTATCTGAATCTTCTATCTGCCAGTACCATTTGATGACATTTTTGTACTGGAAGACACAGCAAGCAATCAATCCCTAAGCATCTCCCCCAGAACACTCATTATTCTTATGACCTCTATGTCTCCAAAGACCATTGTTTCTCCAAGATGATGATCCCTACCCTCACAGTTCTTCCATGTACAGAGCTCTTCCATTCTGTAACATTAGAGTTTAATGTCTGATTTTTTTTCCCTTGAGAAAAAGGACATGGGAAAATGGAAGTAAGTATCAAACATTCAGCCCAATTGCCAAAAAGTAAGGAATCAAAGATTCCATATTAGAATTAGACCAAAGAAGAGTAACAGTTGCTCAGTACCATGGACATGATCGAGTGGAAGTTATGATATTTTCAGGATAGAGCTTCCAGAAGTTTGCTCCATCTACACAGCAATTTTGTCAGATTCCAAAGTACAGCATTGTTTCAGAAGAGCAATCACGTGTTTTTGGTTTACTGTTCATCACCTCTGGCCAACCATATAAGAGTCAAATTCCATGTTGCTGGATCCTGAGGAAGGCTGATTTCGCTGACATCTTTGTAACGTATTAGCAGTAAGTGAGTGATCTTGGAGATGAAGCCATTCACAAAAGAGCAGGAGAACAAGCTGAATCAGTCCAGTCTTCCTCAAATCTATCCTGCCAGTGTGTCTCTATCTCCATGGCATGCAGCACACAAAGCTAAGGGCTCATTTCTTCTGATTTCCATTCTCCCCACTCTGTGTGCTAGCTAGCATATGGCTGTCAGCATCCTTCTGGGGGTAACACTTCCTCTACTGTTCTCAAGACTTGCCTCTCTGGCATTCAGCATGAACCATCTCTCTAATAAATTACCTTGAATTTTTACTGTACCACTGTATAAATAGCAGGACATGTCAAATAGATCTGCTGGTAGACGTTGGTATGCTTTGGTTTGGCTCTCACATTTATTGCCAATGAAGCCCTCAGAATTCCCTTTACATACTCAAGAAGAAAATCCTCATATACATTGTTATCTTGAAATGCCCTTATTCAGTAATCAGAAATTTGAATACTTACAGCAACACAAATGTTATTTCATAAATGTCTTAAATAACATACCAATAAATAATCTCAGTCAGAACTGAGCCTCTGGAGACTGTGTGCATCTATGTAACAGGTAGTATACAAATAAAAAAGGCTGTAGGTTGATCACTAATGTTTCTTCTTTGGTTCTAGAGAGGGGGCCATTAATTCCCTGTGAAGATCTACAGAGAAGTTTATTAGCAGCAAATACTGGAAAACAAAAAGTCACAAATCTGACACTAATGTCGTAAATTCCAGATTCTGTTCCACTGTCTCCTAAGTCCATTAGTACTGTGTATTTAGAAACTCTTCTTATTTAGAAGGCATTACGGTATTTCCATAAGCACAGTTTTTGAGGTAAAACCCAAGTGACTCATTAGGGACGTGTCCTCAGCCAAAAGGAAGTAGAGGATGCATGTATCCCAGTTAGATGTTGATCCTATGCATGTCTGTCAATGATCAGGGTGAGGTAAAACACAAACTGCAACAGGTAAACATGCCTGGCAATGAAATGGATAATGTGAAGGTCCAGTCTCTGGGACCCACTTTCTGCAGCCTGACGTTTCAGCCCCACTCCCACACAGGTACCACTACTTGTGCACTGGTTCAGTGCTAGTTCAGTGCAACAATGCCAATTTAGACCTAGCCAAAGCAAATTTTGTAAGGGGTTTGCATTCAGACAACCCAGCTCTGAATTGCGTCAGACTGCACAGCCACCAGAACTAGTACCAAATGAGGACTGTGACAGCACTGATTCACACCAGCTTATGCTGCTGTGGAACTTCATACAGAGCGTAAGCGAGCCTCATACAGAGCAGCAGCTGCTAACTAAGTGGTCCTGTACAGGAGCAGATACTTAGTTTAAAAGCAGTATTTGAACTTTCAAGGAGATGTGGCAGTTCTCTGACTTACGGAACTGTAAAAACAATCTTCTGACAAACTAAAAGTATTGAGGAAAGAGAGAAGTAGATCCAATCTCTCTGTTTTTCCTGGAGAACCCCACAGGAGCTGTCATGTTCTGCAAGAAAAGGAGACTGTGAGGAACACTACCAATAAAGAATTTAAAACCAAGGTTCTGTGTTACCTTAGGACGCACCCAGCTCCTCTACACTTTCTGCACAGTATCTGAAGGACATGACTATATGCAAATCACACCTGCTGGTTTACAAGCTGATACCAGAAGTACAGCAAGTGTCAGAATTGCTTTCTGTTGTGGAAAAAAAATAAATAGCAGGGAACATGCCTGAATGCTAGGAATCCTGAGGGAGCTTGTCATAGGGCACGGCAAGAGTTCAGAACTGCAAGAACTATACTAAAAGATCTGCATGGTTCATATCTGTTTCAGAGGATTTTTCAGTGTACAAGACAAATGTGGCAAAACCATAATATTTAATCTGAGATTTATGTGGTATTTCTATGTTTTGGGGAGAAAAAGGCTTGCCTTAAAGTTTTATGTGCAATAAACAAACATGTTTACCGTACAACACTTAAATATAACTTAGAACACTTTTCCTGTAATTTCTACTATTTTTCTTGCTTTATAACTTGGGATAGGTTTTATAGAAATGTCTCTAAAAAAGCAGTTTTGTTCTATTATTCTCTTTAAGAATTTCTAGTTATCAATTTTCATTTAAAAAATCCCTGCGTTCCTCAAGTTCCACTCCCTTATCTTGGAGGGCAGTCTCCCAGGGGATCCCACTGACTAACCCCTGAAGAGCTGGCAGTTTGCTTTCCTAAAGTTCAGGGGCCTAATTTTACTGCTTACCTCACCCGCATTGCTCAGATCTACGAACTCCAACGCAAGATCACTGCAGCCCAGGCTGCCTCCAATCTGCATGTCCTCAACTACTGCAGTGATGTGAAATCCTGTCAGAAGCAGCAAATTTGAGAGTGTGAAAGAGCCACAAAGTATTCCACTGGTTGTTTCCTTTTTCTTCCAAACAAAATATTAATACATGTTGCTGTAACAAATCTTTTGCATTCTATGTGATCAAATGAATTCTAATTAGTGTAAGGACGTATTAGGACTAATATGTGCCTGGCAGAAGGTAAGCATACCGTTTACCCCCTTAGCTTCCTTTATTAGAGGCAGACATTTTGCAACACTGTTGTAAGGTCAGCTCCAAAAACTTTGAAGGTACTTTGTAAGTCCTGCTTAATTTCTTAGACGTACAGAGTTTATGAATTTCAGTGTAGACGAAAAACTTGAGGAAAAAAAAAAACAACCAAAAACCAAACTGAAAATCCAAGACGAAAAATCAAGTTTTAATTCAAATCACAGAAATTGCCTGTAAAGATGGAAATAATGGACCCCATTCATCCCCGCTAGACCACCACTGATGTGAAAAGATTTACTGCAGGAATGATTTTGACAAAATGCAGTCACTGAATTTTCCTTAGTTATAGGCCTCACATATTGATCACATAATTTTCCTGCTGAGTTCTGCTAGTCAACAGTGATTACAAAAAAAAAAAAGGCAGCTTTAGCTTATGCAATTACATTCTTCATCATTGCTGTTGAATGCAGAGCCATTTTCTCGGTACTCGATATGAATACTTTTCCTCAAAAACATCTTTATAGGGGATATGCCATGTATCACCTGTAGTCTGTACCACACAGTCATATTGGAAAGCTGGCTGTTGGGAAAAGACAGAGAAAAACACTGGTTTTAGACTTTATACAGTATATTACTAAAATACCAATTACAGCTATTTATGACTTCCAATGCTTACCTTAGAAATCTCCATAGTTTCATCTCTTTTAACAACTTTCATTTTACTTCCTTACACCAAACAAATTCTAAATTTTAGTGCTGAAGCAAAAACTGAAATATCTTTTAGTATGTTGTGGTCTAGGACTCATTATAAATGGTTAAAATTCTGTCTTCAATCAGCACCAGATAATAATGATTTGAGCATAATGCACTCAAACTTCCAGAAATAGCAAAATTATTGTTTTTCTGTTCAGTTAAATGAAATTGTATGGGAATTAACTCTGGATGTGGCGTTTATAGGCTTGAACTGACAGGATTTAATGACATTAATGACATCTTGTAATTATTCTTCCAGTGTATCTCTTTACAGAACCAACTTGCACTGTCCCAAGGAGACATAAGAAAAGGCTTTATCATGAACACTTTCAGAACAAGTCAAACAAATACAATAAAGAGTTTTTCTGGTCTATTATGTTACAGGTATATTAATTCAACTTACATAACACAAATACAAAAGAAACATTACTGGTTGGCAGTTATGGTTGACAGGATATACTATCACTCTGTATGTATAGTCTTGGAAGTCTACTTTTGACAGCTTTCAGAATAACCTAGAGGACAGCTATGAGTGGGAATACCAATCATCCAAATCACTTGTATGGGAATTAAGATGTGAAAATTACTAGCCCCTTTGTACAAAAGAAAGAAACAGGGTGTTTCACAGCTAAAGCTGTGTTACTCAGGTAACCCTACATTCATTATTTGGTTCCATAAATGAAATGTATGTATGGCAACACTGAATGAAAAGGCTGTCATTCTTACAAGCCTGTATCTCTGTTTGTAATTATGAATGTTATCTTACAATTGCAACCAGAGGAGGAAGAAAATGAATCTGCACAGGTGCAGTATTCCTTTAAGTAGGCAATAACAATGCAGAACAGTCCAAATAACAAAAAAACTGCAAATAGAATGTCACATGATGAATTTTTCCCCTAGAAAAATCTTAAAACAGCTGCACTCCTGTTAATGTACTGGCTCACAAGGATACATGTCTCCTAGACAATACCAGTAGTATTCTGCTATAACACAAAATTATTCTTGGAAGACTGCAATTTCTGCAGCTGAATACTGACTATAAACCTGACTGTTCTGGGCTTTCCCTCCTGAAATTTTATACATTTGTTAATATTACAATGAATATTGAAATACCTGTATTTTCCTGCTTCTTTAAAATAAAGATGAATAAAATTCTATTGCACAATTAGAAGCATGATATTTTATAACAGTGCTACAGAGGAGAATAATTTAAAACAAATTTAAACATTGGCACCCAAGGTTTTACTGAGTGCTAGTAATGTTTACTGAGTTTCCAGCACTGGAAACATTTGTATACACAAACTTGTATTTACATTTATATTTTAAACATTTAGGCCGAATACTGGCTTTCTGACAGTTTTCTTCTTTGTGGCATGCTTTGCGAATACAGTGAATGTTCAGTATACATGGGGAGTTTTGAGTGCATTGGTACGAATCCATTTCTTAGACTCCAGTAAGACGACTACTTTGACTTCCAGAGTTTGAAATTGTGTATCTTCACTGAATACACTCTGTGTGTTTTCTGACTGCAGCAGAAAACTTACCAGAAACTTTAAACGCCTTCCATCTCCAGGAGCGGATAACACAATCTGGTGTCCACGCTGCCACTTACGGAACAGATGACGCGTCAGACTGTCTGAAAGACAAGCCTTGTGATCCCGGAGGAAGTCTCTAGTAACGAACTTGCAATGCTTGCCTGATCGGAGAGTGGCATATAACAAGAAGGTATCGTCTTCAGAGCT
Organism: Oxyruncus cristatus; assembly: GCA_013399855.1. Lineage (NCBI taxonomy): Eukaryota > Metazoa > Chordata > Aves > Passeriformes > Cotingidae > Oxyruncus > Oxyruncus cristatus. The sequence goes on from VXAY01000173.1 coordinate 96,307, forward strand.
TAACAAAACAAATGGAAAAGACAAACGTCATTCACAAAGCAGTAAGTGGTTGCAGGAAATGATTCACATGATCCAAGATTTATTCATCAGCAACAGTGAAAATTCCCATCACTACTCTAATTCCCAAGTAAAATAAAAAACTGCTTACCGCAGGGCATCAAAAGCTAGAGTACAAATTGGATTGGTACACAGAGCATTTTTCCCTCTTATCACAATCTGATAATATAATAATATAATCTTCTGCCACAAAGTTTAACAATCCAGAGCTATGTGGAACAGAACTGCTAAAACTCATCAGTATACCCCCAGACAGCAGCAGACCACAACTGCACACTGATGCTATCAGAAATTCTGCACGTTCAGGGCACTGTGTTCTTGGCAGTGATTTTAACAGCCATAAATCCTAATAAACCTTACAGCTGTCAACATGATTCCAAGTGGTAAAATTCTTCACAATGCAACTTTTAATATGTATTGGTGTTTTAAGCAAGTATAGCAAGGGATGTATTTCTCTTTCACACACACACAGATTAAGATACTAGAAATAGTACTAAAAACTACAGCAAAATCCACATAAATCAGGTGTTGGTCTCCATTATATTGAGCCATTTTCTTCAACTTACATATTTTCAGCAAAGAAGAAGTCTGCCTTAGTCTGCATCTCCTTCATAATCTCTCTTTTCCAATTTGAAGAGTTAATCAGCATATGTTTGCGGCCCAGCACAAGCAACCGGACATTGTCTTTCGCCAGGCAGTTAATAGCATCAAGCAGCTGCCGAAAACAAAGCAAAACCAAAGATTTTCTTAGCTGTAAAAACAGACCAACTGGAAACACGTTCACATGTGAGTCTCAACTAGAGAGACTTCTGGACTACCCTCATATACGAAGGAAGTAGATAACTAAATTAACTCCCTAATGAAAAAGAAAAAAAGAAACAACAAACCAATTAATTGTAGGAAGCAGCTCTCAACCACACAGAAAATACATTACTATTATAAACCCTTCCAGCTCTGGCAGCTTGAACCACATGAATGAACTTGGGAAGATTTGTATGGAGATGTCAGAAATTCCGGGTCAGCTGAGGGAACTGAATAACACTGGGATTTAAGTAATACCTGCTTTAGGAAATGAAGCACCGGGCCTCTGTCCCGTGAGCCTCAAGACACACAGCCTCTCCTTCCCCACCTGTTGGCGGAACTGGAGAACTACACGGGTCCAGGCTGCCCTGTGGGGAACAAGCGAGCGGCAGCACATAGAAATCCGTGACCTCAGGATTAAGGGTTTATGAAAGCCACATCCAGACTAGCCGCCCACTTATGAACCAACATCCTGAGGTGGTAAACTCACTTCAGAAGGCCTGTTCACCAGCCTCTTAGGGCTGTGCCTGTTCCGCAATAAATGATTCTCAGGACAGCCACTTGTGCCTGGGGCTTTCCCTCCCTGCTTCATCCAGATTCAGCCCATGGAGGACAAAGGTTCTGGCTTTCAGGATCCAGGTTTATTACTGTGGCCTGTTCACAAAGCAATGTCACTTCTGCCCAGAAAGACTGAAGAATTGTTTCTTGAGACTGAAGCATCCAGCATATTCGAAAGCCAAAGACAGTATGTTCAACCACCAGGGAAAAGTGTTTCCTGATTTTTACGTACATTTGCTAACACTATTAGTGAACATACAATCTCCTGCCTTTTTTTTTAATCCTTTTGCATGCTCTTCTAGCTACTTCCCTCCTCCTTATTACTTTTTCTCCCTGCAATAACTCCAATTGCCTTTCCCCTCCTTTCCTCCTATTTGTCATCCTTATCATTATTTGGTATCACTAACTTTTGATTCAGGGGCTAGAAAGAATTGTTCTTCTAACTCTCGTGCACAATTTTACAATGCACTTAGTTTCATCTACCTGCAAATAGCAGGGGAAAGGGGTGGTTCCCACTCAGTCCTCTCTCAGGCTGCACATTAACACTACTCATGTTGTGTCACATCTAAAAACATCACAACTAGCCACGAGCTCAGTGATCCAACAAAAGACATTTTTTTGTAGGGTTGAGCTTGCAGGAACCCAACAGACAGATCTGAGTACATGGCTCAATGACTGATGGGAACACATCGCTGGAGGTGGTGAAGGCAGGGAGCATGGGACTGCCTCTCACAGCAAAGGACTTGCAGATGGCTCAAATCAAGTATGCCATGAATCTGGATGTAAGGATCTGGGAGAGGAGGCCAGAAGACTTTCTACATTAATTTTAGCTGTTGACTTACAAACTGCTGTTGCCAGCATTGACTGTGAGAGTCCGAAGGCTCTGTTTTCATAGAGACACAGGGGCTCGGTGCTAATGCAAAGCACAAGAGCCTAACAGCACCTATTGGAACTGACTTCCTGCTTCCAGGAGATCACACTGGATATTGCCTGTGCATGCCTATTACCTACTTTTTCCTGGTTAAAACAAACAAAACATAATCTGAGCAGGAAAAGGCCAAATGCAGCAATTTCTGCCCACAAAATCACAGGTAAAAATAAAACCGGCACTCTCTCTGGTGCATGCCCTTGTTTTTGGAGAAAAGTTTCAGAATTCCTAGTGGAACATAGATTTGAGTAATAGAAACAAAAGCCACCATTTTCATGTTACAGAAAGGCTTTCATAGTAAGTATAATATGTAATAACGTATCTTCTGACCTATGTCACATATTATTAAATATTCAGGTTTTCAATATTGACATTTCTTTTTGGAATGTCTCATCTGGGCAGTAAAAACTACTTCATCAACTTTACTTGTTTACAGTCACTTTTATTTTCTGGTTCTTATGCATTGGCCCAGTCCTGTAAATACTTGGATACAAATACCAAAGGAGAATTAAGTTGGTTAATCTGAGTTCACTAAAGCTAATAAAAGATAGGAATGTACCTACTGCATCTGCACACATTTTCATGTACAGAAGTCAACACTGAAGAAATATCAACCATGAGTAACTAAAGTAACCTCTTACAAATTCCAGGTGAAAATATTTTTTCTTTTTGCCCAATGTTTTGCTACATTAAGGGAAGGTTAGCAGAAAGTGAAGTGGAAAAAAACTTAAAATGGTTTTCAAAGATCACTTCAGGAACTGATTCCACATAATCTAAAATTAAAAAAAAAAAAAATTGACAGCAAGATCATCCCGATGGTACAACATAAGAAACAAGTCCTAAAAGCAGATAATGAGTATAAAGAGTCTCAGAAACATATCTGCACTAGCAGTATTGCAAGTCAACAAGGAATTGACAGTGTTTGAACTGCTAGAGTTTACCCCCAAGAAAAGAATGGAAACACCTTTTAGTTACACTTAGGGTTCAACACAACAGCAGCTGCATTTCCAAATACAAACTGGGGGGGGGCTATTCCCAAGATTATAAAAGACTTAACTGTCTTGGATCCAGCCCCCTTAAGTCTTTCTTTCTGGAGGTTATAAATAGTGGCACTTTGTACCTGTTAGTAATGTGGACTTTCTTGTCCTACATATTATTAGCATATGAGGTTCTCTAGTGTAAAGTGCTTCTGGGAGAAAATCGAGAGGTTAGTATAGTATAGATGCTGTTTTGCAATGAAAAAACTCAAACCAGGCTTAAATAAAAATAAAATTAAAGGGAATCAACATTTTAAAATTTTTTAACTCCTGCTTGCATAACAACGCACTGTCTCTCCTCTACTTACCACAGAGACTAACCTTCCTTACACACCTAAAACACAGAAGATAAGAAATTATTTTTGTTTTCATAAGATAAAAATAATTTTGCTCTGCACACCCCCTTATCTGACACAATTTTACTAGAGAGAATTTTAGCTCATTTTAGGCTTGGGCACTTAACAGGGCTGGTCTACAAGGAGTCACAGAACTTACATGGGGGGGTTTCCTAAGTTGTGTTTACTCTCACGCCTGGCTGCTTCTCCAGAAAGGAAGACATGAGACACACAGTAACACTTGTTTTAGTCACAGAGGAAACTAACTGAATATAATGCTGCTAATGAAAGGCAGCAATAGTGATCTCTCATTTAAAAAGATAGGGGTATTTTATTAATCTCCAGAAATTATCTAGAAGTTATTATCTGCCACTACACCATGAAAGTATGCTATATGCAGTAAACTCTATGATGCACCTTTTCAATGTTCCCACATTATTTAGGCAGCAAACATCAGATGCACAGTTGGACAATCTGTTCCAAAGGTAATCTGAATAAAACATTAAAAAATATAAAGCACACAAATGATAATAGCACCCTATGATAATAAATGTATTGAGAATGAGGATTACAAAATTAGTGAAAGAATGGCCTGCTATGAATGAGTATCTTTCAAATTTGGACAGCAAGGCATATAAATCCACATTTTCTCTGAAAACAGGAATTAGAAGATGCCATTTTGCACTGAAGGGAAAATAGGCATGGTTAACTGGCTGCTTCCATTGATATGGCAAGACACAGCTGAAGCAAGTAGCAAGAAGTCGTGAATTGCTACTGTACTGCACAAATCACTGGCCATGCAACACAGCACTAGAACTGGATTACACAGGTAACTACCACTACAGTCGGTCTTATTTTCTTTCCCTCTGACAGGGCACATCAGGATCCATGTTTCTTTCTGAACTACACAGACATACTGATCATCTTCAAAGATCACTAGATCCCTCTTTAAGAGATTCATGCTCAAGACATTCTACTTGCAATCTCTTTCATCATTTATTAGTTACATTTAAACTATTCTTGTGTTGTCCCAGTCTTTGGTTAATTATATCATTCTCAAGCTTCTCCTAAACCTTAACATTTTCCTTACCTTAATTTTGTGTTCACAGCACTTGCCAAATGACACCGATGGAGTCAGGTTGTAGCCATGTAGTTCTTTTGTGAATCAGTGAAAAACTAGCGCACTTGTATGATACTCTGGCTGAGTGTATCCAACTTATCTTTCCTTGAGACACTCCCATAGATAGGAGCTCTTTCCCCACAAGTAAATGAGTTCTTTTTTGTTTCTGCTGCAATGCCATTTTATGAAATTTGCTCTCCACCAACAAGCTCCTGCCTTCATATCACAATGCACCTTTCTTTTTTTCCTGTTGTGCTGATTTGTTGCGCCATGTTGTCAACCAGACCATGGCACAATCGCAACTGTGCTCACACACCAGGGCAGGAACTTCTGGATCAGAGGAGCTGAAGTGAAAAGAAGTGGGGAAGCAGAGCTGTAGGACAGAGAACACATACTCCACAGGATCATGCTGATACTGAACTCCTCATACCATGTAAAAAGCCTGAGCTTTTCAAATATAAAATAAAGCAACTGAAAATGCTGTAACTGGTATTTTCACATTTTAAAAACCAATTATACCTTGGAAGAACAACTTTTTAGGTGAGAATAAATATCAAGAGTTTCTCACCAGAAGGGAGCTCTTCTATACACACTCCTGGAAATAGTTTTGCAGTGATCCACATTCACAATTCTGCACAATCTCCAGGTGATCAAACATAGGAATTAAACTAGGACAGCAGGGATTCCTTGTCACACTGCAACATTAATTATCTTTCTTTAAATTTCACAATACCCTTATGAAGTGAATGCATAATGACATCTCCATTTCACGAGTGCATAATGGAGCACAGGGAAGGTAGATTAATCACTCCACCTCATACCAGGAACTATGAGTAGAGCAGGATACAGATTTCCCAAGGCTTCACTGCCAGTCACCGATTCTGATCGCTAGATCATGCTGTGCCATGTGTTCCCAGTTTCAAAGGTCAGCTTGTGGTAGGACAGCCTTTCTCCTTAGATAATACTGGTAGTTTCCCACTTCTCAGATGGGAAACCCGTGAACAGCGCTCCTGGGAGGCACACCATTCAGTGATTCAGCAAAAGGTGACTCACCTATATACATGTAGGGCATGAAGAAGTAATCACCCAAAAAATATTTAAATTACATTTTTTATTAATAAATGATGTTTGACATTGCCTAAACATTTGGTTTCACTAACTGCCATTTAACAGCAAAACACATCTACAATCAGATTATCTGCTAGTAACAGCAACAAACTGCTCTATTATTGCTATTTTCACCTGTTTTTGGTGCTGCCTCCCACCCAACACTCTAGCTGTGAAACTGCAGAGGAAATCCCAACGCAGACCACAGGTTCAGAGCTGTGATAATTACAGTGTCAGGTGGTGCTGAGCATGAGCATTCTCTCCAAGCTAAAGCAAGAAACTGGAGCCAGTTGGAAAAGGTGACTGTCCCACTCTACTCTTCACTGATGTTGCCTCATCATGAGTCCCTGTGTGCAGTTTTGGGTGCCACAATATAAGAAAGATATTAAGCTCTTATAGAGCATTCAAAGGAGGGCAATGAAGATAGTGAAGGGCCTTGAGGAGAAACCACATGAGGAGTGCCTGAGGTCACTTGGTCTGTTCAGCCTGGAGAAGAGGAGACTGAGGGGAGACCTCACTGCAGTCTACAACTCCCTCGTGAGGGGAAAAGGAGGAGTAGGCACTGATCTCTTCTCTGTGGTGAACAGGACCCCAGGGAATAGCAAAAAGCTGAGTCAGAGGAGGTTTAGGTTGAATATTAGGAAAAGCTTCTTCACCCAGAGGGTGGTTGGGCACTGGAACAGGCTTCCCAGGAAGTGGTCACAGTACCAAGCCTGAGAGTTCAAGAAGCATTTGGACAACGCTCTCAGGCGTGATCCTTGGGGTGTCCTGCAAAGGGCCAGAAGCTGGACTTTGATGAATGTTGTGGGTCCCTTCCAAATCAGGATCTTCTATGATTCTATGAATAAATGTCCACCATCACCATGTTTATTTGACTTAAGAGTTTCATCATTTTTGGTTCCCTTTTGGTTTCCCACATTCTAGACCAAGAAAAGAAGCTCAGAAAACCCCTGTGTACTTTAGTCCCACACACAGGAGAGACACAATGGGAAGCTGGAGGTTTTTCCCAAAGCTCAGCCACTTACTCAGGGAAGGCGAACATGCTGCTTGCAAAGAAAGGCTGGACTTTCTCACTGAGCCTGGTAATTTCACCAAAGCAGATTCAATACCACTACCCCAGCACCAAATACAAATGCTTCTTATATTCTCTACATTATTACTGATGACACAGTATAAATTACTTTCAAAGTCCTCTTTACTCAAATGCAGGGACAGCATACACACTTCTTGATCCCCCTACAGATTTTCTGCCCCTGACTAGCAAGGGAGTAGCTACTTAGAAGGGAAGAGAAAGCAGGCAGTAGATGAGTAACAGTCACTAAGATTAATCAGCCTGGTTTACTTTCTGCCTTTTAGACAGGCAACAGCTAATTCTTACAAATTATCCCCTTCTGCAATACTGCAGAAACAACATTGTTGGGAGTACTTGTATCCTGTGTTACAGTAGGACTATTTAGATTGATGTAACACATCATCATGCAAAACTCTACCAGTGACAGCACTTCACACATCAGTGACAGCAGTCACACAATGTTTAACATGTTTTAACCTGTCTACATTGACTCCACACCTAAAATTGACCTATCTTCTCTTGACACATTCACTAGAGATGTTTTAACTCCCTATCACAACTCATTAAAATTTTTAGTTCATTTTTAGATGTTAGCTTTTACTTTTGACTTCACAGTCAACTCTATTAATCAAAGCCAGATTATTGATTGAGCAGGAAAACTAAACCAAAAGAGCAGATACCCAGGTTGATTTAATATAGATTGAGGATGGTACAGTAGCCTCAGTTTGCTAGATGAGGTGATGCCTAAATATAGCACTGTTGCTTGCAGACTAAGTTTGTATTCAGAGGCTGAAGATGCTTTTGCAGCCAGGTCCAAACAGACTGGTACTAAGTGTGTACCAAGACACCTGTACAGCCCAGTGTTCCCACTGCCCGGAGGACTTGGCACAAGTGCAATACTGGGTGAATGCAGACACATTACTTTCAGGTCAAAACTGACTACAACAATACTCCATGGACTGCATCCAAGCTAATGAACCCTCTTGAATCCTGGGTAGTGCGGAGAATAAAGCAGAGTAACTGTAAATATATTCAGGTCAGATACAGAAGCAATAGCACAATTATATTTTCCTGTATTCATGGTACTCCGCTATTATGCCAGTAATGGAGATATCTTTAATTACAATTCTACTTGATTTCAACTGAAGGTGCAACCTGCTCAGAATAATCTCTGAAACAATTCTGAATGTAGAAGTAATATGTTCATAAATAGTCTCTGACATTACATCCTGCTATATTATAACAGTCAGGAAAAGTTCCAAATTTCAAACAAGCTTGAAGAGCCACCCATTTTTCATTCTACTGACCAGCTCAAAGAACAACACAACACAAACCAAAACTGTGTAAATTAATTTCAGGTTTGGTAAGACAATTACGAATTTCTTCTATGCATATAGGGAGGGAAAGCTCCCTACCCTTCACAGCAGAGAGCCATGTAAGAAAAAAATATTTTGAAATAGGTATTTCCTAATATATAGTCTAATTACAGTCATATTCTGCTCTGTCTTATTCCCAAAGGGCTCAAAAAGTAGTTAACTGATGGTCAGTGAAGTGGTATTTCCCAGGAGAATCAACAGAATCACGGTGGGATGCATGCAAAGACCTAAGAAATATATACACAGTTCAAACACAGAATTAAAGTCTGTATATGACATGAAGGATGGGGAGATAGGAGTGGGATCATGAGGTGGAGGAGACAGTAGCTTTTTGCAGTCTGACTTTTCAGAATGGATTGTTGCTTTTAGAAGATCTCAGCTACTTTGTCAGCTCTTACATCTCACAAACCTTTTAGTGTGACCATTCCTGCTCATACTTTTCAGATATCTCTGCTTTTGAATAGTAATTATTTTCATCATCATGGACTTCAAATGAATAAAGTTTAACCACAAATAAAAGAAAGAAAAACAGGTAGTGACAATAGTTAACATAGCATGGTATTAAATTACAATGCCAAGAACTCTGGAAATGATGACTAAAGAAGATATGGGCAGGTGGGGAATTGCTAAATTTTATAGTACAAATTGCAAAAGAGAAAAACAGACAATTTTTCTGACTCTTACAACAATTCAAGATATAGAGAGACAAACAGATATTCTTCAGTAGCCTAACTGCATTTTTGGAAGTTGAATTTTGTACGTTTCTGCAGTGCCAGCCAAGTTTCTCAATCCAAAAGTTTTGTTAATCAGCTACAATATCATTTTCTTTCCCAATCACTTACAAAAAATGTAATGTTGATTTAAATTCCAGCAGACCCTTTGATGTTGACTCAGCAATTATGAGGTAGGAATAAAGATGGAAGAGAAAGGGTGAATCTGAAATCTGAAGCAACATTCTGCTAGGGCAGCATCTGGGAAAGGTCCAATTCACAATCAACTATAGCCCAGTCCTAGCAGCTTACTCTTTCTCTGTTAATTAAAACTTAACATTTTCTATTTTAATTGTGGACTGGGAGTAAAATATTTCCTTTCATGAATTTGAATTTTCTGAATGTCCTTCTTTCTTAAGTCATGTAAAAGTGCAGAGATATTCGTCTTTTTCTGATCTTCTCTGAGATATTTTTTCGACGTAGTTGATACCACTGTATACTTTTCTCTCTCCTCTTACTCATCTTCTTTCTTGTAACGAAGAATAAATACCAAGATCCTGACAATACATATGAGGCAGCTTCCATGGATTCTATTTTATACAGACATTTCCTGAGAATCTACTGTTTTGTACCAAAACCTGCAGATTTGCAAAGTAATAAAAAGGGTTATTAGGAGCAACCCTCCCCACCACAGAGAAGACCTAGGTGATCCTGTCTATCTGTAATTACACAAAAGGAGGAAAAGAAACATGTAAAACCTGAAAGGGCATGAAGTGTTCCCTTTGCATTTCCACATATCTTTACTATCCTTTGTTCTCACCCTTGAATTCTTTCTACCTGCACTGCTGTTTCTTCAACAGTTACTGATCACTACACATCGCTTCATTGCACCAATATTACACATACATACCCTTTATATTCTTGAGGAATTAAGTTATATAAAAATGAAAATGTATGAAGTTTTACTTATTTTTGCATAGGCTTCAGATGTGCAGCTTTACCTATTAGAGCCACTGACTGTAAATGGAATAATTGTCCCAGCTGAAGACACAGCTGCAGGGATTTACCATCTTTCACTCCAAATCCAGTCTTTGCCATTACATTGATACTTCTTTCTATTATTATTGTAGCAGCTGTATACAAAGACTTAAGGACGTAAGGGAGTTTCCCTTACCATTTTTAACTTTAAAAACTATGTAAAAAGCTAGCTATTAGAAAGGAACATTTGTGAACTAAATGCAGCTGCGTCAGTCTTAAGATTTTCATAGTGTGGGTCTGAAGCTATATTTAAGTACTGAAAATCCAAAATGTGAGCAGGATCTCCGGGTGGTGGTGGTGGCAGAGGTGACGGGGTGTTATGAAAATGAAAGCACAAGCTTGACTGATCCTTTCCATAGATAGGAAATAACGTGGTGGAGGACTGAAATCGTCTTTGTAAGACTGAAACTGACAGTTTAAAAGATACCAATATTAAAGCTCTCACCACTGTCGTATGCAGATGTCTGCACAGCGTGACTGACCTAGTCTGATGCTAAGTGTTTTCCCCATCTCCAATATGTGGGATCAAAAAGTCCCAGACAGTACTTTTATTCTTTGAGGAAAAGGTGCTGCAGCAGCTGGGGAGATCACTGTTAGAGAAGCACAGGCATGATGCTGTTCAGCGTACATTAAACCTTTGCTTCTGCAGCAACACGCCATGTTTTAATGAACTCGACAGTTCCACAAAGTAAAGGCTATGCTCACAGGTCAATAGGCTTATCATCCAGGTAGAATGACACGATAACAAAGGAAACATATCAGTAAATTGATGGCTTGCAGTTGAAAAAAAGAATTGGAATACAACATGCAGCAAATACTTATAGCACAATTTGCACACTGCTTTTCTTCTGTTTCTCATTAGTACTATTTTCCAGCTGCTTGCTACAGATTACTATAGAGAAATTACCTTCAAAACTTTTATATACCTTCAAAAACAATTGTTCCAGTAACAGCTCTTAACACACATAAATACATTTTGCAGCTCTTAACACATATAAATACATTAACAAAAACTACTGAAATGAGCTGTGATTTCTCGGAGGGTCAGAAAGAGGAGAAATTTGGTTACTATGAAATATATAAAATGTTCTTCTTCAACAGTATAAAAATCAGCAGAAGCAAACTAAAGTACAAAGGTCTGAGATGGAGGAGCAGCTGTGTGGTCAGATCAGACCTATCCCAGACTGATAGGGCATCAAGGCTTTCAGCAAGGAAAGGTACCAAGGTACCAAGGAGGGAATTTGTTTAATACTGCTAAGAACATAACTGGTATTTACCAGGCTGGAGAAAACTTAGGGGACTTTCATATACCACTACACCTTGCACTACCAGTACCATGAGACAGAGGTTCAACTGTCTCAGTTTGATCAAGGCTTACCATGCTAAGTAACTCATTGTTCCTACAAAACCAGGAAACATCTGATGCAGAGTGTAACAACTGAAGCAAAATGTGAGACAGTACTCTTTTTCTTAATGTAGTCATTAGTTTTGACTGAGCAGCATTGCAGACTCGTGCCATTTTACTACTAGGAACACTGCTGGCAGTATCTATGCCTGGAGATCCTAGGCAGTGAAGGTCAGAAAGCCCCCCACAAGAGCTAAAATCCATAAGATATGATTTACTTTGATGCTTTTAATGTAAGGGTTTTTTAATAGCAGTTTGCAATACTCAATAGCTGGACAGTGGGCAGGCCACTGTTTCATCTGAAGTACTTTAACTCAGAAGATACAGCCATTTGGCAAAGAATATTGTCAGCTCCTACAAATTAATTACAGATTATATTTGGCACTTGTCTAAAGGTTCAGTCTCCTGGGAACAACTGGTTATACAAAAAATGTTGTCTACTCAGTAATTTTTTTTCCTGTCATCAAGAGAAATAAGCAGAACAGCTTAGACAACAGAAGCCAAATAAGAACCACCCCCAACTCTCCCTTTTCCATAAACGGATCTATTTTTTTAAAGCTGAAATTGGGGACTCAGTATTATAGTTTCCAGGTATCTGTATATGACTATACCAGCCAGCACATTTGAGGAATTATGTTGCATCTTTCCCTTCTTTGACCATTTCCACAGAAAAGATGCAGATACCTGTCTAACAACTCCTGGAGCACTCAGGATCAAACTGCAGTGCTCAAGTGCAAGACAGAACTATAGTTTCAGAAGTATTTTGTTTACTAAATTTATCAGATAACAAAGGGTTAAAACTCTGTGCCATATTAGTGGTTATGTTAGCTAGGCTGGCAAACTGAATGGGCTTACGGAAATGAGAGTGGGATGACAAAAAAGAAATCCCTTACCTATAGCGTTTGAATTTCTGAAAGAACATTTGGGAATGCCCATTCAATGGAAAGTTAAGAAATTTTCACACTTCAAGGCATGATATGAAGATACATACATATCAATGCAAAGTGAAAATGTCAAAACCCTCCAATTCTTTTATTTATGACACTTCCTCTAACTACTGAGACTTAGGGCCATTACACATAAATGAATTTAAACAGTACAGTGAAATATTTTACAGGGATATCAATGTACATGACTTTGGATGAGGAAAGCAGCATAGTGACATTAACCCTAGACAAGCCCAGGGTGACTGCTCCTAATAAGGAACAGGGGAAATCAACATCATTGTCTGGTTCTGCTCTATGACTATTTGCTTGCAACCTTTTTACTATTGCTTCATTTTATTTACTCAAATGTGTGGCAGCTTAGGGCTGTGGTGGAAGAAAACTCCTATCTATCTATCAATCAATCAATCAGGTAGTAGTATAGGTAGTATTCAAGGAATAGGTATTCCACTGTACTTTTTTTCAACTTGCACTGAATGTAGAAGCTCAAATTCCAGCTCTAACAAACACCTGCATCATACTTCTACTTTTTTCTTTTTTCAGTGTATAGTGTAAACACTACCTAGTTTACCCAAATATCACACAATTAGGAAATAAACAAGAAGAGAAGGCATCAGAAAGATTGTTCTTTCCACACTGGTATACCATATAAGGCAGGAACAACTCCACAGAACCTGTGGAACTGAACCGGCTTTTAACTGCTGTTAGAGAGCTTATGGAACACCTTGTACGCAGCTTGCTCAGAGAGCCATGTCAACAAGTCTCCTTAAAAGCTCAAGACTCAGAAAGATTCAAAATGTTAGAGAGAGAAGAAACACTACTGCCAACTCACTGTTTTGTCAAGCATAGAAGTGACCAAGTAAAAGGATAAGTGCTGGACAATGATAAGGACAGATATAAGCATCACTAATACTTCCTGATTTCTCTAAGAGGCAAGTTGGTATCATCAATATCATAGAAGTACAGGTACAATTTTAACAGTCACTACAGGAAACATTGCACAAGGACAGGACAATGCAGCAGCTGGAAATCGTAGAAAATATCTGGACAAATTAGGAGTTGATACTTCATTAAATTGGTTGGAAAACAGAGTATATTACGTCAACATAATTTTGACAACCTCTTTAGCTTTTGACTCACCTGACTCACTGTAACTTCAACGCATATTTCCAGCTAGAACTGTGAAACTATTTAGATCATTAAAGAACTGACTGGCAGATAATAAATCAGGCAGAAACAGCACCACAAACTAGTATCTCTGGGCAGAAAGGAAAAATCAGTAAATACTTGTAAAAATTAGTACAAAATATGTAAACAGAGAATTTTTCAAGAAGAAAACGTTTCCTTAACAATGAGACAGGGCAGTAAGTACAATACCAGAGATTAAGCATTTAAAGTTATTAAAAATGTAATTTGGGGGTAGAGGGATCATATTTAGGAAATAATATTTACAGAATAGAAAATATGAACACTTGTTCTGTGGAGATGCACAGAAAAAGGAGAACACCAACACAAATCACGCTTTATAGGATTGTTTCTTCATCTAATGTTTTTCAACTACTAGTTTTTAAGATCTGGAGGTAGGCATCTTTCTTAGAGGATAGGAGTGAAGATTTCTACTAATAAGTGAATACCTATATAAAATTCAGCTTGGGTTAGGGCCAAAAAATCCCCATGCTTCCTAGAGCTAATTCGATATGAGAAAGGAAGAACCCCTGCCGATGTGCATTGCCTGTCCTAGAAGTCAGTGTGTGGGTTGGTTTTTTTCCTGGAAATTTGAATACCAGCAGCAGCAAAGGCAGCCACAGCTTTCTTATTATGTTTTTGGTACTGTTCTTACTACATCACACCTGTTCCTCACATGATACCAAGCAACAAAACCATTTATAAGTCCCAGTATGTTCAATAATGGCCTAATGGCATGGTTATGGTAGCAGCCCACAAAGGAGTGACAGATATTTGAATGAAATCTCCTCTTTATATTAGCACAAGTAAACACATTAGTTTAATCTAATTTGATCTAATTTAGATTCACACCGCAGATAAAAGGCAGAAGTCTGAACTACTCTGGGGACTATTTGATTTTGATTTTGGGATTTTTTTGTCTTGCCCTGCCTCCTTTCCCCTTCCTTGTTTGGAGGAAATGCACAAATGTACCCATAAACAAAATAAGTATAAGATAGAATAGAGACAGCTTCTTCCCTGTCACGTCTGCATCTGATGTACAAAATCAATACTTGAAAAAGGTAAGGTTAGCATTAAGAAGTGTTTCATACAAAAAGTCACCTGTAAAGGGCAATGGATAAAATTTTGGATAAGAAGAGTTCTTACCATTTTTCATAAGTTCAGTTTGAAACAGGAATTCTTGTGAATTGGTTTTAAGCAAGAATACTGCCAGAATGATTGTGGTTCCCAGCATGGACTTTTAATTTTCATGTAATGGGTCTCCTAGATTCAAACAGGACTTCCTATTTCCATGTTCCAGACAACATGAAACAATCAGTTTATGAGGAGATTTAGATTAAAAGCTGTGGACAATTGTACTTGATTTTCTATTAGTCTAGATGAAAAAAAATAAAATTAACTTCGGTTTTAAACTTAATTGCAGGTTATAATAATTTAATAACCTCAATTTAAATATATTTAATTACTTAAATATGTCTTTTCTACTCTACAAGTAGAATGCAACCAGAGAAAAAACAACAAATGCAGTTTAATGGATCGCTGGATCATTAAACATCACATCAATATGCTGAAATCCCTAGGAATAACCTATTGTTCAAAAATGTAGGCTTTCATGACTTCATAAGTAAATCCCAATGCATTTTAGGCTTTTGTTATATTGTACCTTTTCTCCTTCAGATAACACAGCTTCCAAATATGCTTTCTTTCCTACTTTTACTAAAAATAGCATATCAGATACAAAAGCCAAGCGTGAACCCCAAATTGATTGTTTTTCAAATATATAAATAAATCCAGATGTACATGAATGAAGGCAGTCATTGTTCTGAGGATTATCCATGCTGCCTTTAAGATGACACTAAAACCAGCATTTCTCACATTCAAATCAGATAGTTATTCTTACAGAGAACTGACCTATAGTAACCCAACCTTCACATTTTTTGGCCTGCTCCTAAGAGCCTCTCACTACTATGGAGACTTTTCATTTGAGAATCACTTCTAAAGAAGCAGTTCAGTTCTCTAAAGACCAGGTTTCCAATTTGGAGGCCCAGCACACCTCTTATTGCCACACTGATAGCAATTCCATGATTACATGAATCAACCAAGCTGCCCAAAGAAAACTCATCTTGTGGTTTCTAAGGGAGAAATGAAAACAGCAAGTTTGAAACTCATCCAGTTCAAAAGATACCTTCATTTGACTTCATCATCGAGATTTTAGCAGGACTTCTCTACAACATATAACAACTTGTTGCTACAGTTACCAAGTTCACTGGGACGTGAATCATCCAGGCACTTCCACTTTGCTCTGCTGAATTTCAAGCTTATATTCCTAGCGATTAGAAGAATTCTTGTTATGAAAGACATGATGCAAATTCCCTCGTAAAAAAAGATACGCTTGGTACTTGGATGCTCCTGTACTTACACTAAATTTGGGTTTGCTATTATCACCAAATACAAAGGTAGAAATCATAAACACCAGATGGAAACCAATAGAGATCATTAATTTAATCACACGGGCTTTATTTATTTTTATAGCCAGAAACAAAGGTTGCAAATAGTGAGGGGAAGCAACAGCAGAAATAATCTGATTCTGGGATAAAGCAACAGGGAGAAGTTGTCAAAATGCCTGATAGTCAAGATTTTTTTAACTTGATCAATTTCTGCTTCTCTATTCTTCTCACCAGGAAATGCAAAATCAGAGTGGAAACCTCTGAAACAAAAAATAGTTGCTTACAGTTTACTGTTGAGGCATTTAGTCAGGGAATCCTGCCAGCTTCTCTCCACCATTTCACAATGTTGGGAATTCAAAAGTTTTGAGAAAGTTTCCCTGTATTCACAGGTAGCCAGTCTGACTTTTTGGTTCCCTTCTTAAGAAGCCCTATCTATCTTCCTAGTCTCCTCTCCCAGCGCTGCAGAAGCAGTAAAGCAAGTTGGAGCCAGACTTGGTGGCTCAAGGTGTGATCAACATGTGTTTCCTCAGTGGAAGTATACATGCCAACCACTTGCAGGAGTACTTCTAGGACCCCTGACACACTGATGTCCAATACATATTCACTTACTGTGCATTGGTATACAAAGCTGAATATATTAAATGCCCTTTTATTTCTTTTTTAGCCACAAACAGGAACTGTCAGGTTTCAGAAGAGCAGCAGGGAGAGAAGTTGCAGGCCAGGCCTTTCCTCTAGGTTTCACAGGCAAATGAGTCTAGTCTCCTTCAGCTCTTCCGAGAAGCTAAATAGCTCTTCTGCATCTGGTGACCAAAATTTCTGAGCTTGATCTATTTTAGGATGGCCCCAATAAAGTAGGGGAGGGGGAAGATTTCAGCAGATCGGTATCAGTCTGTAAGATGTGTCTTTGCAGAAGAACTTAGTTCTCCTGCTGAGACATCCAAGGAACCCCAGAAATTAACTGATGAGATATGAATGAAATGCTGAATGTTCCAGTCAGGCATCTCCAACACTAAAAATAGGTGAAGTTTCAAGGGTACCCCTTAGTGCTTAAGCTTCTTTCTCTTCTAAGATCATGCTACACAGAGGCTGAAGGTGATTTTCAGTGAAAACACCAAAAATCTTCATCTTTATGATTTCTGCAATACTTACAGGAAATGAATGTACAAGTCTGAAAAATGAAACATGTTGCAAACATAAAAATCTCTCCAGTGTTGAGCAACAGGACAAACGTTTCGTTATCATGGAAATGCAAACTGGAACCACCGGTAGGAGACAGGAAAAAGAAAAAAAAGAGATGGAAAAGGCTGAGAGCAAATGAACATACACATGTCTTACTGCTTTGTTGAGTGGTAAGACCAGAGTTGGTGGGAGGAAGAATTGATGAACTGTCACAGTATGACAAATAAGACCTCTGTTGGATGTATTGATTCCAAACAGAGAATGACTCATGGATCTACTTAATTCTTGCTTCATTTACAGACAGTAAAGTACTTGAACAAATCACAGATGCTGCCAAAGGAGTCAAAGAAGAAAAAA
This sequence comes from Oxyruncus cristatus, assembly GCA_013399855.1. Lineage (NCBI taxonomy): Eukaryota > Metazoa > Chordata > Aves > Passeriformes > Cotingidae > Oxyruncus > Oxyruncus cristatus. Next base: position 113,963 of record VXAY01000173.1, read on the forward strand.
ATTCTTTTCCACACATGATTTTTTTTGGGTCAAATAATATTATTAATAACTGCTAGTTTTGCATGACAGCTCATACAGTAGAGCTAATGTTTTATATAAAGTATCACTATCTCAGTAACCGTGCAGATGATCTTTCAGGCATATTGCACTGTTAAGACAGACGTGAGGACTCATAAGTATTACACATGAGAACCTGAGCATATTAGTATGTGTATTTGTCAAAATAAATACGTATGCAGAGGTGTTAATTTCTTAGTGTGTTTCATGCCATCAAAATTTTTTAGTACGTGGGACTCAGGAGAGAAAGGTTTATTTGCTATTTTTCTCAAACACTACAAACTGCAATACTTTTTACCTCCGTATTTCATTATAGAGGTTTTATAGGCACTTGAGCAGAGATTTTGAAGAAAAAAAATTATACTTCAAAATTGATTTGGGTTATTAATCCAGGAGAATGATGGGCCATAGATACCCTGGGTTTTTTTCTTTTTTGTTAACTTTGCCATTTGAAGAGTTCGGGGTTTTTTGCCTTGACATTTGTCTTTATATTTAGAAAATAAGCCTTGAAAATGTGAATAAAGTACATACCAAAACAATAGTTCTGAGCTGAATTTACAAAGTGTAATTCATGAAGGTTCTTTATTTCTGTGGCCAAAGCTGGGCTTGTTAAAATAATTTAACGTGACCGTTCACCATTTTCCTGTAGACTATTATCCTACATCCTGGTTTTCTCCCCTGTCTTGATGAAAACTTTTTTTCACTCCCAGCTTTCAAGACTGCAACATCTCTCTATCTTTTCTATACTGCTGAAGTAGGCACGAGTCCAGGAATAACTACTACAGAACCACTAAAATAACTGAAACTATAATATTAGTTTTAAACTTTTAATCTTCTTGATAAATATTATTTTAAAAATATTCAACATATGGGAAACCAAAATGCATTAATATGTTCACACACAATTTTATGCTACTTGTGATCACAGAATTCACTCAGTCCAAGAACCCTTCTCCAACTCAGAGAGCAGTTCCACTCAAGTCTGCTGCTCTTCCCCTGGATGAGACAAGAAAGAGATGCAAAACATGTTGTGTCCCCTGTACCTGTCACAGATAACACCCAATAACAGCAGTAACAGCCTGGCTTTTTGTGGCAGCTTGTGAGAGGTGCAGGAGGGCAGGCGTGATGCCTTTCCTGGCAGGAGCTGACTGTTGTTTCAGGCCAGAGATGTGGTAGGGGTGGGATGCCAGCTGCTGCCACCAGACTGGGAAAGGAGTGGAACAGCAAGGACCTGGCTTCCTCAGCTGTTGTACAGGCTTACTGCAATTTACATGGGAATTACATGAATTTATGTAGTCCATTTATAGAAGTGCTGATTAAGTTTAGAAGCAACCACTTTGAACTACCCGCCAAGAGCAAAAACTATTCCTTTGTGCATTGTCAGCCTTATGGAACTCAATCTGGAACCATTTTACCAATCTTTTAGATGTCTGAGTTTAATACAGAGATTAGAGAGGGTAAAGTTAGGGCAAAGCTGACCCCAACTGACAAACTGTTTGAAGAAAGGAATTGTTAGTTAACTTTGATCCAACACACATTTGACATGCATATTCAGTTACATCTAACACCAGATGGGTACAGCTAAAAAAGGAGCTGGCTGCATACTTAATTTACAATATACCAAACTCAATATAAATTAAAAATAGCAAAGTACTCTTTAAATTGTTCTTGCTGATCATGCTCTCTCACACCTCCCACCCTGGTCCTTCACAGTCTAGGTGTAGCTGAGCAGAGCTCATTATAGTCTTTTCATTCCCCTCCCACAACCAAAGCGAGATCTAGAGTCCAGACATCCTGCTTGCGCTGGGATTCCCTCTCACTTCCAAAGAACATTTCTGCAGAAAATCATGATAAACAGGAAAAAAACCATTTAAGAATTATGGAACAGTTTATTTAGGAAGAGAAATGGAAAATTAGTGTGTGGAAATTCCCTCTCTTGACCTTTACAAGGTGAAAGGTGAGGACATTATGGAGAGTTACAGCAGCAGAGGACACGGAGCACCAAATGTCATTGTCCTGGGTAAGAATTTACATAACTAGATACATCTGGAAGAAAGGATTAATTAAATGTCATGACACAGCCTGAATCAACCGTGCTTAGTTAAACTGCAAGGATATCTCTGTTTATAAACTACATGTTTGCAGTACAAACAGCGACTGACTCACGCATCAGGTACAATTCTTAAACAGCAGCAGAAGACAAGATCAAACGATTTTAGACTTTATGGGAGGTTTTGGGGGTTTTCTATAGTCTGGATTATATAGCAAAAATAATTTCCATTCTATAATATCTTTTAATTAGAAGTAAACTTTAATGTCTAATTTAAAATGCTGCAGTAAGGAAGCAAAGGATTGAAAAGAGGAGTCAGCTGATGTCCAGTGTTGCAGTTTTACAGTCACAGTGAGTGCAGGGCCTTCAAATCAAACGGTCTCACCACTCCCTAGTCCTCAAAAAATCTTTGTTTCCACCCTAAGGCTGCCTCCTTTTTTTTTTCAGTAATTGATGCAGCCACATGTTGATTTCTACCAGGAAACAGACCTAGTATAAAACCAACCTGGAAAAAAGGGGGATTGTAATTACAAACCAACAGTGTCATATACCAGAGAAACTGCCACAGCATGTTCCTGTAAATCTGCTAAGTCAATAATATTCATGAAGATCTGCTAAATAAGTGCTGGCTGTGAAGACTGAATTTTCCTGGGGCTACTAGAAGTCACATTTTCTAGAATGTCAAAACACTTTGGGAATTAAATGTGTAAAAATCATTCCTTCAACTTCTGCTTTCTTTCTGTCTCCTCTCATCCCTCAAGGTATTTGTGCCTTGTTCACAAAACCCAGTCCTTTTCCAAGATGCCTAAGGAACGCCTAAATGGAATTACAATTGTTATGCTATTTGAAAAAGAGAGGAGTATTTTATCAATGTTTTCCTATTTTAATCATTTGACTAAGTTAGCTGGAGCTGTTCTTCAGCAAAACAGCTCCAGTTCTGAAAGCTAAATCACCAAGCTGAACAGTACTTTTTGGTAAATTTAAATAATGACCAGAATGCATTTAAATTACTATGGTTTTGTCACATAAATCTTAGGCTTTCTCCTGTGTTTAATAACACTCTTTATTTTGCCATGCTTTCTAAATCATGTAAGGGACGTATTCCAAAGAAACTAAAAATTTCCAAATAGTAACACTTACAGTGCATTAGAAACAGAGCAACAATATGATTTTCTGTTTCTCTTTACAAACTATATACTGTAACAGAAAAATTCATAAAACAATATCCTGACTGGGTCTAACAGCTGCAAGAATGAACCCTTGAAAAGCATGCTCCCACCTGGAGACTTAGAATAATTTCAGTTTTTGACAAGTAAAACACAGGCTGGGCAGCTTTAACAGAGGACCTTGGAAACACGGCTCCTGTATTACCTCTCCAGATGAACTGAAGAGGTCACAGCAAGAACCTCTTCTTCAAAATGGGCCTGTCATGCTGCCCTAGCCAGCCAGCCTGACCTCAGCAGCCTTCACTCTTGGCTTTTTCCACCCTTTATGCTCTGCCTCCCACTTCTCTTGCATTATTTCCCCTCCCCATCTTCTCAGTTCTGCACTATGTTTCCTTATGTACACTGAAGAACTTACTAAGGCAGGCTGTAAATGCCCCATTCTGCCACTCAGCATTTTCCATTCAGCTGTCACTGGCGTGAGGACAGAAGCCTCCACAAGAGGATGTTTTGTGGCAGAGTCAGCCCTCAAAGGACAGACTATAGCATTCAGGGAGGTCAGCATCCACAGATGGGGGACTACTTGGCAGCAACACCAGTAACCAGAAAAGGAACAGATTCCTGTGGCCTTCCCTTCCCTCATCTGAAAGAAAAGTCTGGAGACAGAAGAAAGGATTGCTCTGCTTTGTGGTTTTTTTTCTGTTTTCAGCAGTCTTGAAAAAAAACAGTAACAAAACAAGAATACATACTTCTTGTCAGAAGTATTCAAAATAAGAACTAAGGCACAGTCCTTTCCTGACATGTTACAACAGAGGAGTTCAGAGTAATGAAAAAATAAAACAGAATCTGCTAGCATCCAGCATGATCTCACATTTAAACAATGTTTCCAGTTGGAAAAAACTGTAACTAGAGTGTTAACTATTGAGTTAACACTGTAAGTTATAAAGATGGTGTCTCACTCAATTGGGAGGGTCAATAAAAAGGGAAAAAGTCTTTAGTAGTCCATGTGTCTAGAAGATTATTTCTTTTGGGCAGTGAAGGAGCTATTTTGTTGCTTAGAGTGCAAATACACACCTCCCATGCCAAAAAAGGTGCTATTCAGCCAGTCAGCATCTACAGGTCTGTGGCAGGAATAATGGGCATGTCCATTCTATCTCATGTAATGACTCCACACTCTCAATAACAGGATCCAGAAAAGAGGAGCAGCAAGACTGGCTGGTGGAAGGTTCTGTTGTTTAGGAAGGAAAGGCAGGTCTTCCTAAAAATCCTCCTAATCTGTAAACAGCTGGGATTCAAGAGAGATCTGACCTGTACCTATATGGAACACCCTAAATGGAAAGTTGATGCCTTCATACAGTCCTTTTGGATCTCTTTGGCATCATGGATCCTGAAGTCCTTCCAATACAGCAGAAGCTAAGGAGAAACTCAAAGGCAATTTATGCTGCTCAGCACACTAATATGTCCTAGTAAGATATCAGATCAGAAATCAGGAATAATCATCCGCCAAAACCAGGCTGGGTCTTTGCTCCACTGCCACCAGCTTTACAGACCACTGAGAATCCTCTTCAGAATTCCCACAGTGGGAAAGGCATTTCTCTTCCTCATCTTTGGCAGCATAGATCTGTCTTTCCAGATCTTAAAACACTGTGCCATTACATTCCATTTGGAATTCTTCTCAGATAATCAACGCTTCCTGATTCTACCCAAACAACTTGTAAACCTTTTTTTTTCATTTTCATGGTAAAGAAAGTACCCTCTTTGTGAGACAGTATCTCATGAAACTTCACTGGCACTCTCAAACATCTTTCAGTAAGTTAATCTAGCCTTCCTAGCTCACTTTTATCTACAGATAAGCATATACTACTTCCTAAGAACAGTTTTTAAGTAGTTCTTAGAAGAAAAATGTATTTCTTGTAATTACTACAAGTAAATTTCTTCCTTTATTATCAAGTTAATTTATAAATTAATTTTAAGAGCACGAAAATTTAAATTCTGGCTTTTGAATACATGTGAGCAGCTACTTTTTTACTCCTAATGTAAAATGAATATTTGATTAACAAAAGAACCCAAATAATCTTAAAACATTAATCTTAGTAAAATGCTACAGGGGAGTACCAAGAATTCTCAAACAAAGATACTGAGAAAAAAGCAGGATTTTTCTTCTACAAAATCATCTTTCCAAACTGAAGCCAGTTTGATGGTACATCCTTGTACTAACAAGGCTCAAATTCTCATGACAACAGGAAGTGAAATAAAGTTTAAATGTGTACAGGATGTGGTTTGAACAAAGGGGTTATTTTAAGAGCAACTCTTACCAGCGTAACTATATTAGACTAAATTTTCTATATGGCAGTTTTACTCTGTTCCCACAAATCCCTAGTACTATGAAAACTTACACACTGCCATAGTTTATGTCCTAATAATGTTATTATCAATATCTTAGCTGTAATTATAACCATTGCATACATGAGGAAATTTGTGTACATTTTACAGCTAATACATTCAAATATGTGAGAGGAACCATCTTCCCACTAATCATTTTTAATGTGTGAAACTTAGATAATTCTTTCAACTTCATTGTAACAAGTGCTACAAAAATGTTTGATCAGTTTCTCTGGAGGATAATAACGAGGCACTCATTGTTTTACAATCAGCATACACAAAATTCTTAATGAATATTTAACACCACTTACATTTTCACAATGCATCTTTTTGGGCTTTATGTGGGAAACATTGAGTCCATCAATAACAATATCAAATGGAAGTCGATTTTCCACAAATGTTTGAAAGGCCTCAAATTCCTGAAATAAATAAATAAACACAGGGAAATATTATGTTGCGTTTAACAGAAAGAAATTTCATTCACTTTTTATTAAAAAAAGAAACAAAGCCTAAGTCTCTCACTTTCACATCGTTGGCTACACTTCAGATCATTACTTACATATTTCCTGTAACAACCACACCAAAAAAAACTCACAACAAAAACATCTTTAAAGCCATGTTACAGTAGATACTTCCAATAAAACTTTCGATTACATGACAACTGAAATCCAAAACTTCACAGTTGTCCAGATGTTCGATATTATAATCTGAAGTGTACACTTTCATAAAGATACATGCTATAGTCACTGTCGTGCAACAGCTGCAGAACAAAGCAAACAGTAGACAGTGACGCTACTACTAGTTCTTAACATTTCCAAATGTAAAGCAAGCATCATACTCAGGTTCTCTGGAAGAATTCTGAAATCTCTGAATGCCAGTCAATATTTAAATAAACATTCATTTAGAAAAACAGCAGTCCATTTGTGAGTAACACACGGCTTTAACACTAACAAAACAATGAACTTTCTTACTAGGTCAGAAATGTAATGCAGTGATTGAGCAAAACAGCAGCATCCATCCAACAGAATATTTTTCCAACAGAAGGAAAAACACAACTGCTTTAGGTTTGAGAGCCCACAGAAGAAGAACAGACTACAAAGCTATAATAAATAGGAATAAAAGATTTTCTCCCTTAATTTTTGAGGAAAGATTTAGTGGTTTTTTGCAGACACTTGCATAATATTTCTACTTCTTGCTTCTGACTGTTTTTAATAGGCACAAGAACTCTGCACCATCCTGGTGGGCAGTGACCTAGTTTCATAAATTACCTTTCTAGTAACAAGTAAGGCTTATTTATCACTGACAGAGCTTTCACAGACCAAGGCTATAAATTAACTTTCATAGGAACTCAAAACAATTCATATTTCATGCCTTCTACCCAGCATTCAAGAAGTACTCTTCTGATCTTGTCTTCTCCCACATAGCCATACGGCAACATCTGTCTAAATAAAAAACATCCCCTCAGCACATAAGCAAAAACATACACAGCATATACAATTCTTCCTCGGAGAAAGAAATGAAAGAATTTATTTGTCCAGAAAATACATTGCCGTCAGGCAGAACAAATGTTCACCAACTTCAAATTTAGTTGGAGTGCGTATGACAAATTATACTAGGAAAAGGGTCATTTGTATTAAGAGTACAAACCAACCAAGTGAGATAAGGATGCCTCACTCAGATGTTAAAATTTCAGAAATAATTTCCAGGTGAAAAGACGTGTGCTAATCAAAAACACAATGATGAGAACAGAGACAACACAGAGCTCAGTCTAGCACCATAGGAATCAATTGTCTTTTATGTGATCCTTCATTTCTCTACGGCTTAAATAAATGTTATTATTGAGAAAGTATAAAAAGCTGGGCAAGGAAATTATCATCTCCAACAAAAATAAGCTGTTGTCACCTGAGAAATGTTTTCCCTGCTCCCTGCCTCAATCTCAATGTATTTTCTATAGATGAATAAATATTCTCATTGCCATCTGACAGGGACACCAAGACACAGAAAGAAGTCACTAGCAAAGGGCTGGAGCGGGAGAAACAAGTGCAAAACCAAACAACATGGATTCCTTCTGGGCTTATGCCATCCAGGGGACTTCCCATGGTTCAAAATCAGGTGAGTCATCTCTCATCACTGCAATACTGGATGGCTGTCTGAAATGTGGAAAGATGAAAAGAAGCAAAACACATGCAGACCAAATGAAGGTAAAATAGAAAAGCTCTGGACAAAGAAGTGAAAATGGAAAAGGCAAAAGAAAGTGGAAGCAAATGAAAAACACGTGTGGTAAACACTCCAATAGAGCGTTATTTTCCCAATGCCAACAAGTGGCAATATTATTTGAAGTAACATGGTTACAGTCAAGTAGACATTTTTGTGAAGCATACTGTACAGGTAATCTTGTCTTCATGGGCTCAGTTCCATACAAAATAAGCACTTTGTAGAGAATTTTAAAGTGGTATTTTATTTCAAGCAACAATAGTTATAGAGCGGTTTCTGAAAGGGTGGGTTTTTCCTGATGGGCAGAACAGACTGCTTTGTTGAGGGAACACCACAGCATGAGTTGGGGAAGCAGCAGAGGAGGTTGGTGGGTCTGCACTCTCCTCTGCCCACTCTTTGCTTGGCTCTCTCCCCTCTCCCAGCAGGGCAGATGAAGCAGGGCTGCCAGAAGGGTCCTGCTGAGAGGCATCAGGATAGGCTCAGCGCTCCTCAGAAAGCCAGTTCCTGGCTCTCTGGGATTTACTTCTGGAGCTGAGGAGATGCGGCAGCTTTTCCTTGTCAATGCTTTGGCCACTTCGTCTTTCCCTCCCATCTCCTCCTGTCCATGTGACCTAGACCATTCTCAACAGATGCCTGACAGACAGCATGCCCCTGCCAGCCTCCCAGATCAGCTCAACTGTTTTCCATCTTTACAAGTAAACTGTGCAAAACAGGGAGAGAAGGTTTGCTGGTACAGAAGGCTTATCCATACAGGGAGATGAAGAGTTAATAGTAGAGTAAGTACAGAAGACAAATGGTCAAGTTTAATTAACGTCACCAAATACAGAAGACTCCAGTTAGAAGCCTCAGACAGATTAAAAATCCCAAGGGTCTGTTCATTTTCTCCTCACGATCCATAATTCCCCAGCAACACACAAGAGTGCTTCTTTCCTTTTCTAGAAAAAAAAATACATGAAGAATGACAGAGAAGATTCAGGTCTGCTCCCCTGAGAGACAGTTTTTGAGTTTCGTATGTCTCATCCTCTCTGGACACAGGGAAGGAAAAGGGCAAAGCCTGGGAATAAGCTGCAGGCTACCTCATCCAGACATAGTACACAGCATTATTCTAACACCTATGGACTTACACTGAAGGAGTGTATTGAGTCTGGCTGAGATGGAGTCAGTTTTCCCCACAGCAGCCCTCACAGTGCTGTGCCCTGCACTGGTAGCTGGAAAGGCGTTGGTAACCCACCAGTGTTTTTGCTACTACTGAGCAGTGCTTGCACAGCATCAAGGCTGTCTCTCCAACATTCTCTCTCACCAGTAGGCTGGGAGAGGGCAAAATCTTGGAAGGGGATATAGCCAAGACAGCTGACTCAACCTGACCTAAGGGATATTCCATCCACAAAACACCTGCTCAGAACAGAAGCTTAGAGGAAAAAAAAAAAAGGGGGGGGGGCATTTGTTACTACTACCTTTATTTTATGGAGCAACTGCTATGCATACTGAGGCCCTACGTAACAGGAAGTGGCTGAACATCACATCTTGATGGGAAGTAGAGAATAAATCTTTTGGTTTTCTTTGCTTCTGCATGTGGGCTTTGCTTTTATAAACTGTCTTTATGCTTGAGGTTTTTTCCATCTCATTTTCTCCCTTCTACCATCCTGTCGAGGAGAGAAGTGATAGAGTAGCTTGGTGGGCCCTTGGCGTCCAACCAGGATCAACTCACCATGAAGAAAGAAAATAAACAATTCAAAGGATGCTGATCTTTCAAAGATTGGGATTTGTCTGGATTTTATGCACATCTTACTTCAGCCACAGTAATAAAGAGATGTTTCATTTACAGTTCTCTAAAGGTATCTCCCTCAATAGCTAATTGTTCAAAGAAACTGAAGACTTTCCTTCTAAGCAGTAAATGCAGTAGAGCACAGCCGCAGTTAGGGTATAGCTAATAAGAGAAACCAGACATGATGATCATCAATGCAGTACAATGATGATGTGAAAGTTGGTTTAGCCAAAAAGAAGGAAGTTATTCACACAGGCTTCCCCTTCCAGGGTGGTTGGGCACTGGAACAGGTTCCCCAGGGAAGTAGTCACAGCATCAAGCCTGACAGAGGTCAAGAAGCATTTGGGCAATACTCTTGGGCACATGGTGTGACTCTTGGGGATGGCCCTGTGCAGGGCCATGAGTTGGACTTGATGATCCTTGTGATCATCAAGCATATTCTGTGATTCCAAATTGAGAATGCAAGGTGTGATCTACACACACCCCTGCATATGCCACAGGAGAACTTAAAAGGTAACATCCTGCTCAACAAGAAAAAGGGCACTTCTGATGAATCCCTTCAACAAGCCAACAAGTAGCAATGCACATTTCTCTCTCTCTCCAGGTAAGAGCACCAAGACAAACACAACAAACCTTACACTGATTTCTAACTTGTTCTGACCAGGCTCATCTCACAAAGTTTCCAAAGAAAAGTCCATTTTTCCAGCCTTGGAAACATGACTCAAACTGAAAGGACAAAACTTCAAAAATACATTTCACATTGTTTATTGACATGACCCTCTTATCTCTGAGGAGCCACAGAAAAGTACTGCAATACAGCAAGGCTGTTACCTCACTGCAGGACTTCCCCCAGCAGCCTGTGCACTGCGTGAACACTCCTCCCTGCAGCAGCAATACACACAGTGCAGCACAGCCCCACGGGTGGCTCCAGGGATATCCTGTTCCACACCACGCACAAAAGAAAAGGGAATTCTAAAAACTTCACCTGATTTCATTTATCGCCTTACTGGGAAAATAGGGGAATGCCCACTATGCAACCTTTAAAAATGATTCACTTCACCTTCTACTAAAAACACCCTTTTCTTTCCAAATGGACACCACACTGATTAAATCAATTAGAAAGTAAAAGCCAGCCAGAACAAACCCATGATGGAACTTATATGGACGTAAAGAATTAAGAGTTTTAAAATAATTTTTTTTTAATCACTAGTGGGTAGGTGGCTCAGGTTCATTCATGTCTTGGCAAAAGCACAAAGAGCCACATTTTTTTGGCATTCCACACCAGCCGGATGACTCATGCACTATTTCACCATCATTTTACACTGGTATGTACTGGTGCTGCCACAGAAAAAGGTGTCTCTACCTTCTCCCTCCCCTCAGCCATTCATTCCTACCCTTGTTCCTTCACCTACCAACGCACACACATTGTTGGCACAAAGAGAAAGACTCAAGTGGATGAACTGAGCCCATATAACAGCCTGCACCAGACCCAGGGTCAGGTCACAACAAGAGCATTGTCCTGGTATAAAAATGCAGCCAGTTAGCAGGTGAGACTACTGGGATTACTTTTTCCCACAGACAGGCCTGACTATGCTAAATGACTGAATAATGAAATGACAACATTTTATGAAATTTATCTCTCAGCCTGGAGCATTGCAGCTAAACGAAATAGTTCAGTTTTAAAAAACTGGACTACAGGAATTACTGTTTGAAAAAGAAAGAAAGAAAAAAGATTAGTTTTGCTATTTTAAATTACCATTAATGTAATTTTTTTTTTTAAATAAGTGTGCTTTCGGACTTCAAAAGTCTGGCTTACACAGCCAATAATGTTTGAAATAGCAGTAGCAATAAATATGAAAATAGGACTCTTTTATAAGACAATGCTATTTCAACTCCTGTAAATACATTTATAAATAGAAATATATAGCTGTCTTCCAATACCAGTGCACACACAGACCCTAAGCTTCAGAAGCACAAGAAAAATGAGGAATTCAAGGAATTAAATATTAGCATTTACAGATACTATGTTAAACATCATAACATGTTTATCATGTCTTTCAAAACAAAGAAAACATAGCTAAACAAGCATGTCCTTTGGTAAGAGCAATGAGACTAATCCAAATGAGTATTATGAAATAATTTTAATGTCTCTAACAGATCTCAGTGTATGTCAAGTTTCAGAACACAGAAAGGTTACATCACTTGAACATTTTTCTCAAGTCTAAATAGGAAATATGTTGGCAACTAGAAATAAAAATCCTGGCATTGGTCAAATTCTTGAATATTCTTGAATACCTACTAATCCAAATGCCAAAACCTAAACTAATCTAATTTACAAAGGAGATACATGAGCAAAGCCACAGAGGACTTCTAAATACAAGAAAGACTACTACATTTCTGACAGTGCATGGAGTTTAAATAGAAGAATTAAAAAAAAACTTACTAAACCTTATTGAAATCAAAAGGCTGTCTGTCACTTCTTCTAAATAAAGTTTTTGTTCAGTTCAGGAATGGTGGAGAGACACTAGTTAAATTAAAAAATGAAAAACTACAATGTTCAACATACATTTTTTCCAGAAACATTCACAATAGCTTAAGCTTTGTACAGCAGAAAAAGCACCGCTTCCCCTCTCCATGTTAAATGTCACGTGCAAGGAAACAGCAAATTTTAATTAGCAAAATATTGTACTGCACTAAATTATAATGTAACTACCCCTATTATCAAACAGGGTATTTTCAAACACTGTATGAGCAGCTTTTAGAGAAGTGAAAACATTCCCTTTTTAACAGTTTCATAAAATACAAAGTGATGTAGGGTTGCTTTGTTTTCAACAATGTTTCTCGGTATCAGAAGAAAAACACAGGAATGTGCATTAAGTGTGAGAAATAAAATTCAGCTGTCAAACTGAAATCCAGCCAGCTCTTTTTTCTACTGAGCCTTGTTGGAGCACTCTTAAATCTGTTTGTTGCTACGCTTGAAGGGTTTGATTATTTCCCCTACAGTTTCAAAGCTTGGAAATCCCCTTCAAACCCTTAGAAGCAGGAAGGCTTTTCTCAGTATTGTGTATGGTATCACTATGTACTCTGGATTGCACACAATTTGTTTTCCCTCTGTTACATACTCCTCTAGAGTCTACAAGTAATCCCAGAGTTACGAACTCCTGTGGCTGTAGCTTTCAGAGATACAGTCACAAACAGGACGGTACTTGCAGGCACGCTGACAACCTCGCTGAGATGTGCACTGTGCTGCCTGTTCACAGCCCTCAGTCAACAGCAGGCAGTGTTGCAGGACTTGTTCCCATCTGTCTACCTCGGACAGCAGAGGGTCAGTAACAAGACCAATGCAGAGCCTGGACCTCAACAATCCAGGTAGCACACTTCTGAAAAGTCCTTCCTGAGCACTCTAAACATGGAGGGTGGGAAAAACAGTTTGTGCTGCTGTCCTCAGTGGAAAAATGCCCCCATCTTTGCAAGGCTGTCATCATAAGAACAGGAATAAAGAAATGGACCCTACCAAGTTTGCTTTGAAAGAAACTTTCCAAAGGCAGAAACAACGCACCAAAAAAACTTTCCAAAGGCAGAAACATTTTGAATTCACAGTGCTTTCAAAATTAAAACCACTGCTTTGGAACCTCTTCCTCTTAGGGCAAACCCCCTAGCAGAAGGCTAAATGATGAAAAGATTGACTTGAATGCTTAAATGCAAAGTAATGAGCATTATAAAAAGACAGTGGGATGGAATCATAGAATCATAAAAGCATTTAGGTTGGAAAAGACCTTTAAGATAATATAAAATCACAGAAAAGACAGAGTCCCATGTAAGTGAGGCAGACTAGTACTTAATAACAGACAGTCTATAGGATTCACATGGAAAAATGCTACATGAGTACCAGAGAGCTGGATATACCCTGTGCTGCTTTCTCTGCTATGCCGGTCCAAATGTCTGAAGCAAATCTGACCAAGGAACTGATCTAGCTGAAGAAAAACTCACAAGAAAACAAAACATTTTTTCACCTAGGTTTGTGCCCTGGCACAGGGGGCACAGCCCTTTCCATAGGGCTGTGCTCCCTCATTTCCTGGCATACATGGAGGGGCCAAAGGGGGCAGGAATGAACAGCTGGCAGTAAGGCTAGTTACACTAGCTTAAAGATCACACTGCCACCAAATGTTTATGCCAACTAATAGTTGCAAACTCAAAAGAAAAACAGCAACTGTTCTGAGGGAATGAATGGTACCACATATTCTACCTCTATTTTAGTCTTTCTAGAAACAGTCCAGAGAATTACAAACCTATGCACTCAGCATCAGCACACTGTAATATATTTGTATCACAATTTGTAATACATCTGTAATATATTTGAACCGATCACTAAAAACTGTGCAAACCCTCTTGAACAACATGATCTGGTAGAGCTAACGTGCACACCTTTTGCAAAAGAGTATCTCTAAAACTTCTTTCCTCGTGACAATGAAAAGGTAGGTAAAATAGAACCAGATGGCTTTAACTAGATTTGTGAAAAACCTGCCACAAGACTTCATAATAAGCTACTAAAACACTGAACTAGTTATTAAAAAAGCATTAAAAAAGGCAGAAAATAAAGAGCCTCTAAAGGGTCATGCAAAAAAATCAGAAGCTTCTTTCACTGTTCTGTACCAATTCCCATATATATGAAATATTTTACAGGTATTTAGGAAAGGGGATGGCACAGAAGAAACCAAACCAATGATGAATATAAAACCAAATTAAATTTAGCATCAGAAAGATGAGACAAGGCATAATACAGAAAGAAAGTGCACTTTTTTTTAAAAACAGATTTCTGGAAGAACTATATCAACTTAAATGATCATCACAGTGTAACGAAAACATTGCTCAAATTGCTGATGTTCTAAAATAAATCTAATCAAATCCTAAGAGATAAGATATTGGAGACCTAATATAACATTATTATAATTTGTTAAGCTATTCTAATTATCATCAATTACAATTAAGTCCTGTGTTAGACAATTCCATATAGGTCTTTGCATCATCAGGAGAATCTGTCCTTGCCACAGCTGGAGACCAGCTCCTCAACTTAGAAGGACCTCTGGGAATGGATCAAAGGACCAAATGGTAAAGGGCCATTCAATAATACTTGAAGTTCCATGAGATAAATTTCCAAGTGTCTTAAATCAACACGTGCTCACACTAATTTTACTTTAGAAGTATTATCACAGGACTTAGCAATACTAAGAGGCAGCGAGTGAACACTTAAAAAAGGATGGTAGAGGTATGCAATGTGCATTATCTAAACATGCCTCAAGATCCAACTTAGTGGAAGGCATGAGCTGCAAGTAAAGGACTGTGTGTCCAAGAGGTTCCTGATAAAATAATCTCCTTAAAAATCAGCTACGTGGATAATTCATATTAGTTTCATTCTTTGGCTAAAAGTTACTGTTCTGAACTTCATGTTTATGATCCTGTCTCTGTGATCAACTAATAAACAGAAAAAAATACATTTTATCAAGGTATGCCATTCTTAAACCTTGGTGAAATTCTTCCATTTTTTCTATTTTTTCTTTTACATTCCAGCTAATGTAAGGAAAATACTGATCTGAGGAAAATCACTGCATCAGCAAACTATGTTTGCATTTGGCTTAGCAAGACTCCAGACGATATATAGTTAAAACGAGTTAAGGTTAGTAACTATATTTTAACCAAGCAACTGCTCCTAAAGAAATAAGATTAGAACCAGACTCTTCTTACCTGATCCAACTAACTGGAATATATATCAGGTTAGGAGAATTTCCAAATACAGAGGTGACACAACAAGTAGCTTAAAAAGACTGTGGAGGACAACAGAACGGGTTTAGACAGTGGGTTGGAAGAAAAGAACATTCTTATGTTGCAGGGTAGCCTAATGACCTGAAAACAATCCCAACTCATTCCTTGCTATATGAGTCATGAAAAGGAGGACCACTCCAGAAGATCTGACCCATTCCCAAGGAAAATTCTCTAACACTGGGGCCATTGAGTCCAAGAAGTCTGCGCTCAACTTATAATGTTTTCATCTAGATCTATTTATTGCTGCTAAGGAAGCAGCTAAGTCTTTTATCTTTCTGCCCAAAGACTCTTTGTGCTTCTGTTTGCTCCCATGATCAAGAACTTCTGAGGTAAGGGAAGATGCAAGAGAAACTTTAGGAAAAATCCAAATGTTTTTGCCTCTCACCACCTATTTCCCCTTTGGTCTCCCCTTTTCCCCTCCTTTTCCTTCCTCCCAGAAGTTCCCTCCCCTCCAGTAGATCACATCACAAGAAGAATGTAACATTCACCCTGAATTAACGGAGACAGGATAGAAAGTAAGCGGATAAAGGCTGCAGCTTGTGCTGCAGTGCTCTGACTGAGCACTGTATTACTGCGACACCTGCCATAAACCATTACCTGTCCCTACTCTGTACTTATTAGACCTACAAAACCGAGTAGTGGGTCAGACTTTGGGGCTAGCATTCTTTCTATCCTCCAAATTAACTGTAGTTCTAGCCAAAACACTGCAACTGAAACAAAACCACACCTAATTCTAAGCCCTACTCAGACCAGTTCTCCGCCATCCTCTTGGATGTTATAAGATCTAACAGCAAACCTGGCTCTTAAAGCAATGCAGGATTCTGCTCTACGGAACATTAACCCTTATCCTGATTGAGTCCAGTGGCCATATTTAGCATAGATCTGGGGGGGCAGAGAGGGGAAGCGCCATTTAACCCTATCTGCAAATGTCTCAATCTCTGTAGGTTTTCCTAGACCTATGGCTGCACATCGTCACGATCCAGGAGTCTTCAGACTTGATACCAGTGTATTTAATTTTAACTGCAATGTGAACCCTATCCTTATGTACAAGCTAACAACCACATCCTTCCCATAACTAAAAACTAGCCACAAGGCAACAATGGACTTAGTCATCCATCTGCTATTCTGCAAAACCTGTAGAATTAAACCGTCCAGCACTAGCCATCCCATAATCAAACAACTGCTATAAGAAAGCTTTTAGATCAGTGTTGTTGCAGACTAGGCAACACATTTGATCTTTCTGATGTCACCTCTAATTTAATGGTCTGGCTAGCTACAACCCTATTAAGTGAGTGCTTCAAGTATTTTAACTCCCAATTAGCAACTCTTACCCTAAGCCCAACACCAACATCTACCAAAAGACTACAATAAGACCTTTATCTCCACCAGCAATAGCTCTCATTCAATCCTAATAAACTGAGCTCAAGTCCTCAAGCACCTGCTGTTCAAAACACCACACTTGCAGGACTTTCTAGATTCAGAAATAAGGTTCTTTCATCCTTGCCATCCTGAAACCACAGACTACTAAAAGTAAATCATATCCATCCAAAAATTACTGTCAACTTTCTCATCTAACACAACCTCAGCATTCATCCTGCTCTTGGGCCTTGGAAAGAGGGGGGAAAAAAAAAAAAACAAGCTCTGAAATCTCTACTGTCTTGTTCCTTAGTCCTGATCCTACGCATAATTACAGTTCACCATCCCTATATCCCTCTCCAGAACTAACAGAAAGTTTTCAAACTATGCTGGCAGCAGCAGGATTTTCATTCTGCCAGCACGGCCCTTGCAGAAGCTCTCAGTCCAAGTGTTGGCATTCTAACCGAGCTCTAGCTCGGTGACCCACCCTGCCACAGACCTGACAATCATTCCCACCTGAGAAGAAACTACAGAAACTGTTCTTTTCCCTCATCCCAGGGAAAAGGGACTTTACAGCATTCACCAACATGTCAAATATTTGCACTCCTACTGTAGAGGACAAACACTTAACTGTGAATCTGATCCCTTCGCTGCAATATGGCACATATTTGGGAGGGAGGGCGGACATCAACCCATGGGAAAAAGTAAACCCAGCCTTCTCCTTCCTTCCACACTTCCTCCCCTCAGAAAATTCTTTGCTCCCTGGCAGTCACAAGGAGGAGCTAACATGCACAGGAATGGAAGTAGAGGGGGTAAATGGCACACATACCCTGGGCTGTGGAATATAATGTGCACGTAGTATCAGCTGTTTGCTTGGAAGCGGCTTTCTCCTCATAGCACCTGATCTTCTCAGAAGACACAGAAGGCCTAACTTCCCTTTCTCCCTTAGCTCAGGCAAAGAAGGCTTGACATCCAGGTGCAAGATGGACAGCCATAATAATCCAGGCATCTCAGAGCAGGTAAAAGTAGCTTACCTTGCAAACAGCTCAAGTGCAGACAATTTAGCTGACTTTCACCACACACTGAGAGTCAACAAAGCAGGCAGAAGAACAAGAAGACCACACTGGAAGTTGGGAGTGAAGGCACTACCACATGGGGTTAGAGCAAACTGTGTCAGACAGAGGCTTCTTAGACGTTGGAGTACATAGGGGGTTTGGAAGTAATAAACTACTTCATTCGAAAAGGACTGACATGCACCCAAAGCCCCCTTTGGGTCCATCAGGTTTTTGGGGCAAATTATAGAGTTGGGAGGAGAAACAAAGCATTATAGAAGGGAAAAGGTATCAGTCGAAAAAGTAAGAGCTAGAGCTTTATCTTCAAGGCTCCTTGGAAACAGAACTGCCTCATTCATTTGAAAAAAGAACACCGAGATGAATGAGTTACTTCCTCTTTCCCCATCCAATCCCTTATGTTCCAGAGGAATATGTAAAACCCCTTCACACATTTAGTCCAGATCTAGTGTGGGGATTTACACGACCACAAACCCATCTTTTCCTGCCCTCTTGACAGCACATACACATCTCTAATGTGCTTCCTTCCCACTGCACAATCATCCTTTCAGGCTTATCAGATGTATGAAGAAACCTCAGAGGGAATGAAATTACAGCATTTGTGTATTTGAGAGAAACACCCTGGAGTGGCTGTGACACGAAAGTCATCATAGCAAAAGTTGATTCTGCCTCTCAGTATACCAATTATATCCTCTCAGGCTCTATGGCATAGCTCCCAATTAAATACAGCCACAGTCAGCAGTCAACTGACTGCAAACATCATGCAGAAATTCAGTACGAAAGGTGACAATCTTATTCCAACTGTTTTCTCCCCATGGCAGCTTGCAAGGCTGCAGCTCGGTGTATATTAGATCATCATGTGACATCCTAACAGACCTTTAAACAGCTGTGCCTATGGTTCTGAACTGATGTCTATTTTTAATGTGTAACAAGTATTTCCTCATCACAAATAATCAGTTTTATAGTTCATACAAGCCATCTTTTCAACGTACAAACCTACATTGTTTCATTTCCTTTCCTAAAACTAATTACAAAGAAGATTTATATTTTTAATCACAACAGACTACTTTTGGGGGATTCTCAACAAACCAAGTCTTTGCTCCTCATTTTCTACTCTGACCATATTTATTCTTAAGTGAGAGAAAAAAAATCAAATAAACTGACGATGCTGTTGCAAAAGTAAGACAAGAGACCATTCCTCATTGAAGAAAAAAGATATTCCAAATGTATTACATATTCAATTTGAAATATTGTTGGGGAAAAAAAAGTTCAGAGCTCAAAACATCTTAAAGTGTTTCCCTGATTAATCACTTCATTGCAAGAAACACAGATGTACTAAAGAAAACTAATTAGGATAAAAGAAGGAATACAAAGCTACAATGTTTTCTATTTGAATTGTGGCTACTACAAAAAAGTAACTGACTGGAGAATGGACACATTCCCCCCTTCAGATATACTTGCTTATATCCTATTTTCAGCCTCATTGCCTAGTTTCCCCTCTGGAAAACCCTGGCAGAACCCTGGCTGCAGGAGAAGTCACATAGTCTGGTATACCTAAAATGGGCAGCATATTTTCATCACCACATGTCTGCTTTCACAGCACAAAGGCAACTAGAAAGTCCCAAATTTATTTCTGGAAACATCTGATACATCATGACACCACTTCACCACTACTCCCACATCCATGCTCAAAATTCACTGAGGAAGCAGACTTTAAGCTCTACAGCCAACAGTAAACACACCAAGTTCATCTCCATTCACTCCGCCAGTGACTGCCTGCTGATACAGAATTAGAACAAGATCAACTTGAAAGTAATAAGTGGGTGGCCCCAGAGTGGTAAATGACAGAATTTCAGCTATCACACAAACTAACAGGTCCTACAAGCATCAAAACTTAATAGAGTATATTTCTTTCCTTAGACTGCATTTATTTCATCAATCAGGTTCTTACACGGGGGGAACATAATTTCTACTACTGTTCAGCTTGAATGTGAAGGTCCTGTTACCCAGAACTCCTTCCCTAAATCTCCCTGCCTTCAACTGTCACAGCTAATCTAGTCCTGTGCACTAGACACACTTGAACTTTCCAAGCCATGCAGCATGCAATAAAACACAGCTTTTGTTTATCTCATGATATTATAGAAAACCAGTACCCATTAAATACTTAAAATTACTGCTACAAAGTCCTGAACTGAAGAGAAAATCTGTGTGGAAATTAGATGTCTGCACAATAGGCTGCAAGTACTACAAACACCCCAACACTGACTGCTTCAAGTTTTTGTAACTGTTACACATGTGCAATGTCTGTGACTGCAGAAAGCCTGAAGAATTAAACATGGTGTCCTCTTCCATATTTTCAGAGCCGGTGAAGAACTGGAATGCCAGCTGCAGCAAACCTTCATCAATACCAACAGAGGTAAAGCCACTCTAACCCACTCTAAGATGTGGCGTGGGCTCCATCTAGCGGGGCTCAGCTTCATTCAGTATCGCTACTGCCAAATCGGTTATCTCCACACAAAATGAGTCAGAAATAGAATCATAGAACCATTAAGGTTAGGCAAGACCTCCAAGACCATTGAGTCCAACCTGTGACCGATCATCACCTTGTCAACAGGATCAAGTGCCACGTCCAGTCTTTTATTGTACACCTCCAGAGATGGCAACTCCCCCACCTCCCTGGGCAGTCTATTCCAGTGTTTAATCACCCTTTCAGTGAAGAAATTCTTCCTGATCTCCAACCTGAACCTCCCCTGACACAGCTTGATTTTATGTCCTCTTGTCCTGTCACTGGAAAACAGACTGCCTTGGGAGAACAGACTGACCTCCATGCGGCTACAACGTCCTTTCTGGTAGTTGTAGAGAGTGATCAGGTCTCCCCTGAGCCACAGTCCATGCATCCAGCCTCTCCAGATCTCACTGCAGAGCCTTCCTGCCCTCCAGCAGATCCACACTCCCACCCAGCTTGGTGTAGCCTGTGAACTTGCTGACAGTGCACTTGATCCCCTCATATCCAGATTATCTATAAAGGTATTAAACAGGACTGGCCCCAATAGCTCTGGGAAACCCCACTAGTGACCGGCTGCCAACTGGAACTGGCTCCATTCACCAGCACTCTCTGGGCCCGGCCATTCGGCCAGGATTTTACCCAGCGAGGAGCGCATCTGTCCAAGCCATGGGCTGCCAGCTTCTCCAGGAGAATGCCATGGGAGACAGTGTCAAAGGCTTTACTGAAGTCATAGAACTGCAATATTCTGTAGTGTCTGGGAATTACACCCTGTCACATGTTTACCGTGACCTCTAAAGAGTTTGATACTCCTAATGTATACTGTAATTACAAATATGAAAGTGTGTCTTTAAAATGGATGAGTAGTTGATTGTTTGGTGAGTTGTGAAAGGTGACTGAACAAAATGACAACCATTCTTTTACTTTTTTTGCAAGCTTAAAATACTAGATGTCTTATTTTGTTCTAGGGTATTTATTGGGTTTTATTCCATATTTAAAATTTAGCTCTTGGGGGATTAAAAGAGTTCCCCACCTTTTTAATTTTGTAATGTAAAGCCCCCCCATATTTTAGTTATTTCAGTATCCATTAGCAGCTGGCTGTAAATGTAAGAACACAGACAATATGAAAGATGTCAAGATTTAGACCCATTTTATACACCCAACTGAAACAGACACATAGGATACTTCAGTATCTAATGACCTATAAATGTTTTAAAGCAAAGAAAATATTTGTGGTGTTAAGTGCTTGGACATTAACTGTATATTACCGTCCTAGCCAATGAACCTGACTGGGTGCAAGACCTACCTGTGGGCTTGTCTTTCTAAAAGTGTCAGTTCCATGTATCACATCCCTTATTATTCTTTCGCTGAGATTACTATACTCCTCTTCGGTGAGGTTGCTATCCTCCAACTGATGGTTGCAAACTGGGCATTGTCCACTGAAATAACAGTAACACAAGAAAATAAAAGGAAAAAGGTATTTAAATAAGAAATACCTTATATATTACTGACTTACCAAGTGTCTGTTTATGAGCACAATTCTTTACAAGAACCCCAACAGCATAAAATCATCAGAAAATTAGTTGTACTCCTTCTGTGATGCATCCAAAACCTGTTAAAGTTACTAAAAATATTTTTATGTGATTTAATGGCATCAGGACCAAAGATTTAGCTCTAGAGATATTTGAAGATTTAGGACTGAAATTCTGCACGACAGCATTTATTTAGGCCTTGAGAGATTAGAGTTCAAATACCAGCATTACCACAAATTCCCACACCTCTAACATTTGGAAGTTTCCCCACTAGGCAGGAAAGTTATTATGGATACACACATCCCTGATCTCAATGTGGGAAGGTGATGCTGTTGCACTGGCCTGACCAGAACATATGAAGCAGCCGTACATATGCTGGTTGAAGGTGGCAGGCATGCCACAGAGCCTTGGACTAGCTATAAATCCATTCCAAAGTGTTACATGAAAATGCACCAGTGAAATGTTCCACTACTGTGCCAGTGACTGCTCCTGCCAAAAAAAGCTAAGCTATATGTGCCTTATTTATCATGGTTTAGAATAACCAAACCTCCAGAGATGCAGGAATAACCCTGCTCAAAAGAAGGGGGAAAAAAAAGGGAAGAAGGAAAAGGTAACATTAACCTGTTGTATGTTTGGAAAAACAAACAATGAGCAAGATTGACTTATTTGTGTCACTTGTCTTTTGCCATCAGAACTGCCCTTAATTCTACGCTAAGAATGTTTGCCCAGTTCTCTCCAAAGAGGTCAGAGTGAACAGACTGAGAGCAGAATGTAATTAAAACGGAAATACTGTTTGCTTTGAAAGCCCTCAGCAATACTAAGTCATGCTGGCACTGCATGTCTGTAGAATGCCCAGTTCCATCACAGATATTCTAATATCTGGCTGATTCCACCTAAACAGAAAGCAGCTTTACATTGCTATCTCCTGACAACTAATCACTACTTGTTTCTTTATCGCTAAAAAATTTCCATTCCTGCTCTGCAGCACAGCCTAAGCAAGTATCATCACATGGATGTAGAAATGCAGACTGCTGCAGATGAAAAAGTTCTGCAGTTACAGTCAACTAATGCCACCACTCAGTGTTTATTTTCCAGGGCCAAAACCAGCATTTCATCATGCACAACTTTGTCAGGGATTGTATGACTGCAGGGAGCACTGGGATACTTTATCATTCACATTGTCCACTTCTCAGTATTCTCAGTTTCCCCATTGCAGGGCCAGCAGCTATGGTAACAACTGTAGTTCTGCAAATCCCAAATTGTACCTTGTTTTGTCTCTGACACATGCAAGAACTCTCCACTGATTTGTCCATGCATGGTTTTTAATACTAAAAGATCAAAGAGACTGAAAATCCACCGTAAAAGAAAAGATTACAGAATAGAACAACAGCAGATGTGACAAAAAGAGACCTCAAATTCTTTAGATTCCTTAAAAAGAGTGCTGGCATGTCACAGCAGGTCCTGAAAAATATTCCTGAACAGAATGAGTGAGGTAACACTAGAGAGAACACGCAGATCTATGCCAGTCAAGAGGCACAACTTTTTGCCTAACCAGCCTGGTGCTGCAAAAACTTCCCAGCACAGGGAAAGGCCACCAAAACAAGCCACAACCACGAGAACCATGACAACTGCTCTAAATTGGCTTTTTGTTCCTCCAGCCTACTAGTACAGAACAGACATAATTCCAAGAGGGAAAACAAGACAGGTCTAACTTGCCCCCTCTGGATTTTTGCATGATTCCCCAGAACTATACATTGAGAGACAGAATAAACATATTTTTTCATATCTAGTCTTTTCTGTTGTTTCATGTCCCACAACCTCTCACCTAACACATAGCCTGAAGGAAATCAAACTGGAACTGTCATCGCCTCCATGTCCCATTTGTTCATTTTTTTATTCCCTGGTTATCTCTCCCATTAGTCCCTATAAACTAAATACATAATCGACACAATGCAACACTCCATATCCAGGTCACAAATGTGTCATGTATCACTACCATGAACTTCGGGGCCCACCACGAAGTCAGCCTGTAAGGTAGTATAACAGTGTAGGACTAAGGCAACACAACCTGCATCTTTGTGCTTGAACTGTAAATGACATTAACCTTTTTCTTTCCTAAAAAACTCCTCTGAAAGTTTTGCAGATACACTTTCTAAAGACACACCAATGAGCTACAAATATACACAGACCTCACAGGTACGCTTCTTGACTTGCACCTCTGACAGTGGGTTAAGCCTAGAAATTTTTCCAAGCTTAACTCTTTAATAGCTACATGAAAAAGGAAAAAGAAATAGTTAGATGGGACATTGATGGACAATAAGGGAATTCACAGCCATTCCTGTCTGTTCCCAAGCACTTCTGTCAAGAATACTAGACATGAGATCCAGTTTGCAACTTCATCTCCAGACTGGACACTCCAGCCACGCTACCAAGAAAACAAGCAGAAACCAGCAGTTTCTCCAACAGGCAGTAAAACAACACTCAAGTCTGAATGGGTCTTTGGTTCTTCCTGGCTGAAGAACAATGGGTTTTTTTACTGCTTGCTCCCACTTGAGCTTCTCTTACATGTAGGATATGCTGTTGATGTTTCATGTTTTTCTTTTCTACCATGGTCTGTTTGGAAGCCTATATTCACCCAGCTGGTTTGAACTGAGGGAGTAACCACTCTTCTCTAAATCCATCTAATTATCTTATTTTCTCAAGCACAATCTCAGAACTGAGGAATTCAGCTTTAAATGTTAAAGTGGAACAAGTTATTCTCTCCTCGCTCTCCACAGAGATATCCTAGAGGTACCAAAACTCATTGTAATTTTCTAAAACCATTCCAATCAGAAATTCTCTCAATAACTGATGATTAGTATACATTAATGCACAAGTCATAAGCCAAGACTGCATTAATTGCAATGCTGACAGTGCATTTACTGAATCAAAAAAAGTTATATATGGAAACCCAACAATGGACATTCACTGTGGTCAAGCCCCTGTGGTCACTGCAGGCTTAGCCTGCACATTAATATAAGCAATGAGACTGGGTGCTCATATAGCTGTAAAGTTACCATTAAATACATCTAATTGCACTAAGGAACTTCAGGTGGGCAACAAAGAAGAAAGGCCTAAGGAACGGTTATGAAACAATACTATCAAGATCATTAAGCCTACAGTTAAAGATCTGTCCCATAGTTAATGTGGATCCTTCCGCAACTACCACTTTCAAATTACTTGAAAAAAACAAGTCAACTCACCCAATCACCTATAAACAACCAAAGCTCCTGAAATCAGTTTCTTTTTGTGCATTCTCTGGTGAATTATCAAAGAGAGCAGAGGCAAAACAGGCACAACAAACACTCAGCATCTTGTAAGACTGGACCCTTAGTCTATGGTTGCTTTTTTGCAACCAGACTTTTAAAATCATTTTGCAACTTCTGTAACTTCAAATCGGTCATTTTAAGATTTCATGCCAAGAAATTTCCACCCAGAAAGCTTTCACCTCTGTAGGACACATAGTGTCCTTACAACTAATCAACAACTGAATTACTTTTTGGAGTGACTACTTTTTTTTGAGATAGATTTGTAGTACCATGGCACCTACGTATCAAGCATGAAGTCAGATGTTGCAGTAGTTTGAATGTAGACTCAAAAAACTCAAGCTGCAGCTTTCTACAGCTGACCTGTAGAAAATGAAAAGCCTTTGTAACTCTCAAAGAAAAATGGTCAGCAAATGTCAAGGTTTGTTTGCAGGGGCTTCGAGCTTCTGAATATCACAGTTCAAAGAAACTACGAGCTCAGTGCTAGAGGAAGAAGAAAATATCCTGTATATAGGCATCTTAGATATAAATGCCAGTATTTATACAAAATCAGAATAACCAATGAATAAGCCTATTAAACTATCAAACTCAGTTGAGGAAAAAACAGTTCTGGATTTTTTAACTCAAGACTCCTGTTTGAAAACATCAGTTATGCTGACTGCAGAGATGAGTCTAGTAACAATCACCCTATGAGTTTCGGAGATACATTAAGGGCTTTGGCCCTTGTGATAAGGACCAAAAAAAAAAAACCAACAAAGATTTTTTTCGCTATCTGAAATCCTAAAGATCTTTTCTGTCTACAGTCATTTAATTTAAAGACAACTAAACTCTCATACTCCTTTTCTTGAAACCATTTTAATTTTATTCAAATACTTATCCAGGTAGGCTACCTCAAATTCCTTTATTTCAAAATAAAAAGTGTTCTTACAGTTCTAACAAAATAACTACTGTATCACAACTAGTTACCACTTTGTTCACAGATTCTTAATTCATGCTAAAATATGAGGTGA
Organism: Oxyruncus cristatus; assembly: GCA_013399855.1. Classification (NCBI taxonomy): domain Eukaryota; kingdom Metazoa; phylum Chordata; class Aves; order Passeriformes; family Cotingidae; genus Oxyruncus; species Oxyruncus cristatus. The sequence continues at coordinate 140,190 of VXAY01000173.1, forward strand.
TCTAAGTTAGTTCAGCTATCAGTCCTTAATTGTTTACAGACAGTAAGATAACAAGTCAGCTTGTAGACAAGACAATTTTTAGACTTTTAAAACTCTTAAAGGCTGAAAAACGTTGTCTAAAATGTGACAGTAAATTATCATAACAGAGTACAGTACCAAACACATTTATACCTAATAATAATTGACCTTATAGCAAACAACCCTTATGGACAGTGAGTTATGCTGTTCTTTCAAGGGCTTCAAGAGCTGCAGGCTCTACATGTGCTTTTACTTCACTATGCAACAGAGTATTTTTATAAACCACCTAGAAACCCAACAATCCATTGGAGACATTCTTATAACTTATTTAGAGCTGCCAAATTGCTACAAAAGCACAGAACAAAGTTTCAAATGAAGTAACAAACAGCAGTTTACAGACATTAGGAAAACTGAACTGTAATAGAAACACGTACCCAATCTATGCCTGTGAAAACCTAAGAACCATTTTGTCTTCACTGAAAATCAGGTAGAAAGGGAAAAACCTTCCATCTGTACAAATTAACTGTAGTCTGCAAATAGTATCAGTTTTCAAGAAGATATCCCTTTACACACCAAAGCTGCTCTGCTATATATCCTGTTAAACAATGGTATTATAAAGCCAACAAAAAAGGAAGTCTTTAATTCCTAAACACTAGACAAATAAGCCACACAGTAAAATGGCAGCTCTTATTTTGATCTGTGCTTTTCCATCCTGGCTCTGCTTAGCATAGTTCAATTCCAAATGTGCATGCTGGGTCTTGTACAATGTAAAAGAATGAGCTGGAAAGTGGAGTTTGTGAAATCATATGTCACAACAAAGGTTCGTATTCTCAAGGATTAAAATATTTTTGTAAAAAAAGCTAATTTTTTACACTTAAAAAAGAAGAGTTCAAGACAGAATAATCAAGACAACACATCACTTTTAAATAAAATGTTGCATTTACCTGTCTTTAATGTTGGTCAGGCGTCCTCTCCACTTCCTTCCTGGTATACTAATACGTACAGAGGGAAAGATAAATAAAAACATCAGATTCTTATTTAACAACACCTGAATTATAGATAAAGATTAATTATATTTTGGTCAACATTTAGAAATAAAAAATTAATCATCTACCCTGCAAAGAAATTATACAAAGATTCATACATAATTTAGTAATGCCCCAAATTATTATACAAAGAACCAGCATTTAACAACATGCAAAGAAGTAACTCCATCAATCTCCCCAGTTTATCTTGTCCCCAAATTTTAAGAACCATACAAATAATTGTGGTGCACTGACAACTTTTAAGCTGCTGCCCTGCACGTTCATAAACCATTCCAGTAATAGTAGTGCATTCCCACAGCCATATTTTCCATCCAGCAAACTAACTTGTAAAATGGCTCTGTAGTTCACACAAACCGAAGCCAACAGTTAAAAAAGAAATCATAGATGGGCTCACATACAACCTCATGACAAACATGCAGTGGGCTCAGGTGAACCCCTCTGTGCATGTGTATCATAACGAGTTGTAATTTGCAGTCTGGCCATCACTACTCATGAAAACAAACTGTGTGGCCTGCTAAATACCGTGCTAAAAGAGAGTCTCATTTAAAGATTATTCATCTCCTAGTATTCTATACAAAGTCAATACATTTAATCTTCACTTAATTACGTTGACTTTGCTGCGTCTTTTTTTTTAAAGAAACTATCTAACGTCCAAATAACTTACTACTTCTACACTCCAGCAGATTACAGGAGAAACCCTCATAGGCCTGTAAATACTCCTTATGTACCACCCCAGAAAGAGACAAAATGGGCTATTTTGGACAGCCATGACCCATCACAATTTCCTACTTTCTGTACCAAGAAGTAATATTTACCAGGTAAAATAAAAGGTGAAATCAGTAAGAATTTTACTTTCACACTAATTCGGGAGCAAAAATAAAATGCATCTTTTCATGACAACGTGTCTCTTGTGGAGAAGCAACAACCAAAATGAGATGCTGAGGGATCTTAATCTGGGAGATTAAGATGTGAATCCCACCCTCGTGAACTGCACCTTGCTATTGCAACATTTACCTTTCAAACCATAGCTTTATACTCCGCATAAACATTTTGTGAGGATATATTTGGTTCTCTCTCAAATATAAGAGGATGCCAAACATCTCTTTTTGTAACTCAGCACCTTTCATACCCCTGCTGAAGTCAAAAAAGGACTGCAGGACATCCAAGGTTGGGACCATATCCTTAGCCAACATTTCATGGTAAAGTTCAAAGGCAAGTTTCATTTCTTGGTGACAGCTGGCAGCTTTGATACAGGATTCATAGCTTGTCCGTGAGGGAATCATAATCTTTTTTGATTCTTCCAAAAGAGTCAAGGCCATTCTCCACTGATCTGAATTACTCAGCCCCTTGATAAAAAGGTTGTAAGCCCCAATTTCTAAAATCTTAAACCTGACCTTCATTATATCATACACATCACGGATTTCTGAGACCTGTCCCTGCTGGACACACAGTGTCAGGTATTTGACCAACAAACTGTATGCAACATCACCATTACGCTTTGCCACGTGGGTCAGCAAGGACTTGGCCACATCAATGGGGCTGTTGCACCTTATCATACTGTTCAACATCACTTCTTCATATATTTCAGGTAATCGGAAGGTTTCCCTTAGTCTGTTCCATTCCTCAGACTGCAAGGGTTTTTCTGGAGGTTGTACATTTGTAAACTTATGCCTTGACACAGCTGGACTCATTGACCATTTTCTTGCAGCTCCAACAGAGGAAGAAAAGTGGTGTTTTCCTTCAGGTATTTCTTTAGTCTCCTCATCCCATCCTTTTTCTTCTTTGCAATCAATTTCACACCTTTCCTTGGTAGGTAAGACACCAGTTTCTTTGGGGTCCCCTGGTAATGCAGTGCTGGAAGATGTCATAAAACTGAAATGGTTATTTTTTTCCCTAGTGGGGATGCTGAAAGAGGCAGCAAACAGTTGTCGGCATCTTGAAACAGGCCAGAACATGTGACATTTCCATAGCAAAGCCTGAAAACCCTGGTGACTAGTTTGACAAAAGAGTGCCATCACAAGAAGAGATTATCTCACTATTAGCTCACTGTATCTGATGCAGTTGTACAGCTTGTATGGAGACGTTTATTAACAAAAGTCTGTCAAGCTGCATAAACTTCTGTTTCAAAATGCTTGTTCTGTGAGTCCTTTTTGTCTCCTATGGAAACAATAACTGGTAAAATATTTTTTGACAAAAACCAATCTCTTAGACTGTGAGGACATCCATTCAAAACAAGGGTATCTTTCTTTCTAGAGAAGATGCTTTGCAGGCTTGCATCTTATAATATCTGTATGTCGGTTACAGCAAAGATGAGTCCTGTGTATGTTGCACGCAGAAAGGCAACTCTGACGTAGCTACACAAAAAGCACAAGGTGTTTTCTTCCTGCCTTCATCCAAGCTGAGGCGGAAGATTTCCTAAAAATAAAAATAACACCACGACATCATGACCTGCTCTGTGCTTCCCTGTCGTATTTACATTTGCATGCCAGCAAACGCGAAGCTCAAGGCAGCTCGACGATTTCAGGTGAGGAATCCCAATCCCAATCCCTCAGGCAGCCCCAGCACGGAATTCCCACATTGCTTCCCTCGTATTTTTCAAACTGCGGCAAACGGGTTTCCCAATCCCAAATCCTTGGTAAAGGGGCAGAGCACCGCCACGAGCGATAACTACACTGCAATCCCAGGTACGTGTTGGGTTGTAACGATAAATACCGGGGGGTCGGGCAGCCGCCGCGGCTCACTCGGTATCCCGCGGGCCGCGCCCGGCCCACCCACGCTGCCCAACACTACAGCTCCCGGTGCGCACAGTGGAGCTGCCCTCGGCACGGGAAGTCTTTCCCTTTCCCATTCCCTAGGCCCCCCCGGGCCGGGCCCACCTGACTCGGAGCGTGGCGGACTGGCGCGGCAGGCGCGCGCGGCGGGGCGGGGCACGCGGCGACCGAGACGCGCGCCC
>VXAY01000173.1:144495-175249 GCA_013399855.1 Oxyruncus cristatus
GGGCGGGGCCGGCGGGGCGAGCGTCGGCATGTCCGGTGCCTCCGTGCTTCGTCTGTCCGGTCTCCCGCGGGGGCCGGGCGGGTTCTCGAGCCGCCCTGCGGAGAAGCAAACGACCCTGTTTGGGTGGCAGGGGCGGGGTGACGAGTCGCGGGAGCTGCTCTGTCCAGGGCGTGCCCCCGCGGCAGCCTTGGCTGGGAGCGCTCCGTTCTCGAGCGAGCTCACGGAGCTCGTGCGGGAGCGCAGGGACATCCCCGACCTGACAGATGGAAAGGCGATTGATGCTGCTGCTCGCAGTAAGCAGCATCTTAAACAACGGCCTCTGTGAAACAGGAACGCTGCTGCTCTGTCAGTCATCCCCGTGTATCTGCTACAATTGCATACCTTACTCAAAATATACGCGTGTGACACATTCTTATATAATTTATGTAATAGGCCTGTGCTCTATTAATTTCCACCTAATATTTATGTTAGTAAACAGCACAGTTGTATAAGCCTCAGTATTAAATCTGTTTTTCAAGCCCCTTGTTACATTAGAGCTCTGTTTGAGTACAGTGTGAAAATTCTTTTCTGTGTCAATCAGCCAAAAAGAGTGAACAAGAGCTCAAAGATGAAGAAATGGAATTGTTCACAAAGTATTACATGGAATGGAAAGGAGGAAAAACAAGTGGCAATACATCATATACAAACATCCCACGATTTTACTACAGGGTAAGTGCAATATCCAGATAATCTTTAAGAGGCTGTTTTGCGTTATAAAGAAAGTTTTGCTCATTCAAAGGGACCCTGCAGCTTCAGAAGCTAAAGTAGATTGAGTGATGTGAATTGCTTAGCGTAATTTTTTGTTTTATACAGTTGTGAATTTTTGCTCATCAGAGGCCTTGAAATAGTTTGCTCATCAGGCTGCTTGCTAAAGATAGGAAGTCCTCTTTCAGAGACACTTCCTGTTTTTACTAAATTTTGACATGCCAGTGTTATAAATATGCATCTTCTGGTTTCTATTTAGACACAATGAGATGCAGCTTCATGGAAATGGTGGGTCCTTGGTCTTGCAGACTGAACATAGATCTGTTGCTTGCATCACCCAGCAGAAATGTTTGGTCCAGTAACTTAGATGTGAGATGAATCAGATTGGGATGAGAGCACATGTTTGACATCTGGATATTGCTGGTACTTGTCAACTTGACTACTCAGCTGCTATCTAACCTCTCCTGGTTACATATTCCTTAGGATCTTGCATTTCTGCCAATTAGGTTCTCAAGTACCTATGTTTCAATTGAAGAATACATATGCAGCTCTCTAAGTTGCAATAGTGCTGTACAGTTTGGCATATGAACGTTGGCAGAACTTTCACACTAGGTGTTCTTCCATCTCATTTGTTGGCCAAAACAAGTCTAGTAGACATTCACACTTTCGAGAGTCAGGCCTACCAAAAAATAGGAAGTGCTGCTCTCTCCTGAGTAAAAACACGATGGTGAATGTCATTGATGTGTGAGCCCTGCTATCTTGCAGTCATGGGAAAGTGCTTATTGGGGAGGCTATCAGGTATGAGGTACATCTCCATCCCTCATGTTAAAGATATCCTGCTTTAAATAAATACTTTTGTATTGAAATGGTTTGAGACAGTGTGCAAGTATTCCCTGTACAGGGAAGGTACTATACAACATACTAAAAAGTGGTTGACTGGCTATTTTCTGTCAAGTAAACAACTTCATCAGTTGACTCACGACTACCTAAGAGTATTTGCTGTGTAGTTTTTAAATGGTACAGAAAATTAAAATGCCACAATGTTTCTAGCTGCCAGCTGAAGATGAAGTCTTGCTTCAGAAATTAAGAGAAGAATCTAGGGCTGTCTTTCTGCAAAGAAAGAGTAGAGAGCTGTTGGATAATGAAGAGCTGCAGGTATGAAAATATTTTCTGTATGTCTTGTAACAGCCTCTGAAAGAATTTTGATTATCTCCTGTTTGTGCACAGAATCTTGTGCTTTATATTTGGGCACAGTGGCTGGTTGTGAAGTATGAGCTAAAGCTGAAGTGCTGCTGACACTTAGGCAGGTAATGTCGGTGTAAAGCTGCCTTGTTATGACATATATGGGGGCTAAATTAATGGCTTTTGGGTTTCCAACACAATGAATGCAATGGTGGGCCCAGATGATGAAATAAGTTCTGTTTACGTATCACTGAGAGAGATTCCAAAGATGGTTGATTTTGCTGAACTGCAAAGACAAAAGGGATGTGACCCTAGAAATCCTAGTGAGTGAGAGAGTGTGCCTGTGTTTGACAGCAGTTTAAGGCAGTGGAAGTAGCGCTCTCTTGCCTTCTGGCTGAACTGACGATGTGCACTCATTAACTGAGAGAACCTTGCATCAAACCCACATTTTTGCTGAGTTTCTTAAACACTTTATCTTAAGCACAGTCACATGTCTAGAAAGATGTCTTCTTAACCAAATGTAAATACCTTTTAAGAACCTATGGTTTCTACTGGACAAACATCAGACGTCACCAATGATTGGGGAAGAAGCAATGATCAATTATGAGAACTTCCTGAAAGTTGGTGAAAAAGCTGGACCAAAATGCAAGTAAGGCATTCTTCTCTTGTGTATGCTCACTTTGGCTAAACCTACGTGCTGCTCTAAGTTTCAGTTGCTAAAATAGATGGAGTTTAATGGTGAGATAAAATCATGTCCATGTAGTTATTGATGAACTAGTTGCTTTACATCCTTGTAACAGTGTATTGCTCTGCATCGCTGAGGGAACTTTTCATAGAGATAACTGCAAAAGCAGTGCTGCAGCCTTTTGAAGAAGAAATTTTTATCAGCATTGGTATTTTTATGATGTTAGTGGTCAGTATACCGCGCATTTTGTATTTGAACTGGAAATCACGTCTCCAGTGATGTTGCCCAGCCTTGCCTAATATCTTCGGATGCAGAATTTCCTACCAGACGTTCTGTGTACAGCATACAGTGAATGTTTCTTCTTTACGCTCCTATTGGAGGTGGCTGTTGTGCACATAGCTTTGTGATTGAGTTTTGGGCAAAAGCAGATTAATTGTCAGTAGTGGCAGTTCCATTTATGTGCATGTTGTTGTAGAAGATTGGAAGCTACCAAACATACTGTACTAAAGAGAAATTAAATTGATTAAAGGCTCTCAAAACTCCCACATCACTGAAGAGTCATGAGCAGCAAAGGCTTGTGCAAAGGGGGAGCTGATTTTTATTGAGTTTACCATTGTTACTTGGTAGGATCCCACTTGATGAGTGTAGCGTTAGCGCATTATGTGTTGTTAAAACATTATTTTGCAGTATCTGTAAATTTTACATACTGTAACTGAATCTGTCAGTGCAGTGTAATCAGATGCATAGAAGTATCTTTGTGTTTATGTTTTACAGGCAGTTTTTTACAGCAAAGATCTTTGCTAAATTACTCCATAATGATCCTTATGGGAGGATATCTATCATGCAGTTTTTCAATTATGTCATGCGAAAAGGTTAGTTGATACTTCTGTGTTAAAGAGAAGTTGTTTTAGGGCTATTTTCAGTTTTATTATTTACTTGATGTTCTCTTCAACAGCAGTGGGATCTAGCCCTTAACTGCAAATGCTGTTTTCCTGGAGGCTTGTGATTTTTTTCTGGTTACTGGGAAGTGAGAATCCACCCTACCTCTGAAATCCACCTCTCCCCAGCCAGAGATATCCTTGATCTGTTTATTACATATATCGTTACTCTGATTTCCTTTATTCAGGCAATACTGTGAAGTGCAAAACAATAAAATTCCATGGCAAGTGTGATCCTAACCACTGTGATCAGGCAGATAGCTTTGTTTTTCCTTCTGCAGAATGGTATTGTCTATGTTGTCTAACTGTGTTTGGCAAATATATCAGTACCTTTCTCTGCTTGTCACTGTAGCCTTACTGTATTTTCAGCTATTTTTTATTGTAAATAACCACTTGGTCTGAAAAATGCTTTTTAAACCTTTACTAGATCTTGTTTAAAAACATTAGGCTGGCTAGCAGAAAGGAAGGTTGTCTCATTGTCTTTTGCCCTGGCTACTGTGTTCTTAGTTCTTCTAGAGCCTTTGGGACAGGAGAATGGCACCTTTATTGGTGCAGCTCAGCCTGCTTATCTTAAAGTCTTCTAGTGCAAGAGATGAGAGATGGAATGAGAATGAAGATCAGGAAACATGGTGTGCATGTGTGCACAGTATGCAAGAAAGGAGGAATAGACCCATTTCCAACAACAAACCCAAAGCTGCAGGATAGGAGACTTGTGAAGAAGTCTGTGAAAATTGTAGGCATTGTAGGCATTGTATGCCTACCTGGATGGACTCAACAGAGGTTCTTTCAGAGCTTTGTTTCACCCAGGAGTTTTAAGTCTTGTGTATTAATGGTGTTACCTTTTTTCTAAACAAATAAATAAAAAAAGCTGCCACCACCAAATCACTTCATGATTGGTGATGCACTTACCTTTAAACTTAGCCAACGAAGAAACAGCCTCACTGTATAACCTCTGCCATCTCTGAGTGACACTTAGGCCACCCTGAAAAACACTTACCTTGAAAAGATGAATGTTATGAAGGACAGCTCGTATTGCATAAGAGGAATTTTTGAATGGTTTGTTCTTTAAATGGGAGTTAAATTTAACACTGAGTATGTGAATAATAGTTTTTATGCCTAATCTATTTTTCATCACTGTTACAGTATTTTAACAATGGCCTCAAGCGCATTGTCCTGTAGATTGTACAGTTAATGTGCCTTCTCATTGTGAAAGAGATGCTTGTGCTATTCTTATTCTCTTCTTCTGAACCAGAAATGAGGGCAGGACCTTTGGCTGTAGCTGCAGCGTTTTGTGCTGTACAGGGGATTGTAGCAATCTGTATGTGACATTGTACAGCTGTTTAATGCAGTGAAAATGCACTGCTACACGTCTCTTAGTCAGTGGAGAGAATGAATCCGTATGATTCCATATAGCCAACAATGTGTGCTTGCAGCCCAGAAGGCCAACTGTATCCCAGGCTGCATCAAAAGCAGCATGGCCAGCCAGTCAAGGGAGGTGATTACCCCCTCGCATCTGAGACTCACGAGACCCACCTGGAGTCAGCACAAGAAAGATATTAATCTTTCCTATGATGACAGGGGGAGAGAGTTGGGGTTGTTCAGCCTGGAGAAGGGAAAACTCTGGGGAACCCTCATTGTGGCCTTTCGGTACTTAAAGAGACCATATGAAAGAGAGGGATAGTGACTTCTTACGTGGGCAGATAGTGATAGGACAAGGGGGAACAGTTCTAAATTAAAAAGGGGAGGCATTTAGATTAGATGTTAGGAAGAAATTCTTTACTTAGAGGGTGGTAAGGCACTGGAACAGGTTGTCCAGAGAGATTGTGGATTCACCATTCCTGGAAGTGTTCAAGGCCAGGTTGGATGGAGCTTTGAGCAACCTGATATAGTGGGTGGCCCCTCTGCCTGTGGCAGGGGTAGGGGAGTGTTGGAACTGGATGAATCTTTAAGGCCCTTTCCAATCCAAGCCATTATATGACATACCAAAGAAAATGTGTTGTCTACTCTGCCATTTTTCACATCTAGTTGTTGTAGTGCACCACATGTTGCTAGTGCCTCTTACAAAATTAGAGACTGAAACAGTGTTTCTAAGCGTGGCTTTGCTTAAATCTCAGAGAAATGGGAAGAGGCACTTAACATCCGATTGTGTCGTATGGGCTCTAGAAGAACTTAAAATTTTGGTGAGAACTGAAAAGCCCCATAGGTTTCTTGCATTTTAATTCTGTTTTCTGTTTCACAGTATGGCTTCATCAGACAAGAATAGGTCTCAGTTTATATGATGTGGCAGGACAAGGCTACCTCAGAGAATCAGTAAGTAAATTTTTGATTAATTTCATGTCTCTTTTTAATCAAATGACAGAGCATGAGAAGGAGTCCAATTTTGTTCTTGTCATGTCTCATGAAAATATCATAATGTAGATTTGGGGTGGGCACATTTGTTTGGACAAATAACAATTCATGTATTAAAAAGACTTGGTGGAGAGAGTGCTGCTAGCCTTTTTAACATGTGGGTAATTGTCTGAAAAAGAGACTGTAGATTTCATGAGACTAAGGTTCATGTCAGTAGCACTTTACTAGATGTAGCAGGATATAGTAAAAATCACAAATTATTCATTCTCCAGTGAATTATTCTCCTGTTCTATCTGAAATTAATATTATAAAATAAATAAAAATGTCCTAGTTACCACTCTACTTTTAAAAAAGTGTATCAAAGAATATTCAGCAATGGGATAATCCAGTTAGGAGTTATGCATTGATATTTGAAAGAGGTACAGTTGAATGCATTTATATTTCCATGTAAATATCATGTCCTTTGTAAATTCTGTTTTATTAGTAGATTGTTTCAGTCATGGAATCACATATGCATATATATGATTTGGGGTTTCTTTCACTGAGACAAAAGCTTTTTTTCCTCCTTTCAAGCTCTTTCCTGCATTGTTACAGGACCATATTTTTAACAAAGCATACTTGAAAGCCAGGGTGGAATATAGCAAGCATGCAACACTAGTCGTGTTTAAAACTTGGGTTTTTTTCTTTCTTAATTCTGCAGGATTTAGAAAACTATATTTTGGAGCTCATCCCTACTTTGCCACAACTGGATGGCTTAGAAAAATCTTTTTACTCCTTCTATGTCTGCACAGCAGTTAGAAAGTTCTTCTTCTTTCTGGATCCTCTCAGAACAGGTAGGTCCATATTTTCAAAATTCTAAATATGCCAGAGATTTTCACTTTTAAAATGTTTCCACTGAAGCTACTTCAAAGTAGTGTGTACTTGTCCTTGTAGGCTTTTCTTCAGCATTTGAAGATTAATCTCCACTGAAGACCATGAGTCTTTATTGTGGGTCTAATAATCTACTTCTACAGCAAATGAATATCTGTGAGATAGCTATAGTACCACAACTGATGGGTATCTTATAGAAACTGATAAATAAGATGTTTTTTCATTATAATGCACCAGCAGCAGTAGCTAATTTTATAAGTCTTTAGCGTGAACAGAAAACACATCCAGAAACAGCACAACTGCTTGTCAGACTATCCACACGCATTTTTTTAATCTAGTTTTCTGACTTTTAAGGCTTCAGGATAACTTCTGCCAATATCAGGCTAGTTTTATTCAGTCATTGTAAAAGATATTTTTATTTTATCTCTTAAATTAGACCCGTATCCCTGATGTTATAAATTAGTTTTGTTTAGCTTTGATTTTTTTTTTTAAAGTCATATTTTTTCTGCTCAAAATGTTTCTTTCTTAAGTAGAACCACTTAAATGAGAATAGTCAAATGGATGTGTTGGCTGAGCAACCATTAAAATGTACTTTTCCTTTTCTTGCTGCAGGGAAGATAAAGATACAGGATATTTTAGCTTGCAGCTTCCTGGATGATTTACTGGAGGTAAAGATCTCTTAGCATGTACTGTTGCATTTTAATTTACTCTTTCTGAATTCTAACTTTATGTTTCACTTAGTTAAGGGATGAAGAACTTTCTAAAGAAAGTCAGGAAACAAACTGGTTTTCTGCTCCTTCTGCATTAAGAGTTTATGGTAGGTTCCTTTGTATGCAAATGCTTTTCTGCTCTCCTCTCTGCCTTGTATGACTTACTCACATCTGGTTTTGTCACATTAAATCCTTCTGCTAACTTGTCTTTTCAAATCCTGTAGCCAGTGTAAGTTCTTGACCTTGTTCACAGTTTTGGTTCTCCGCTATTGCTTTTTATCACAGTTTTATAATATCACCTTGTGCTTGTTGCACAAGGTACAAGGTTCCTCTGTAACCTTCTCTTTTGACCATTCTGTTCATGCTTTTGCATCATCTTTAGCTCTTTTTTCATGCTTAAAAATAATACACTCTGTTTAAAGTAATATGCTCAGCCTTCTGCTCTTTTCTCTGCATACACAACTGTTGCCTAGATTAGAACTACTGACACCTCGTTATGGGAATCACACTTCCTCTCCTTCCATGATCTATGCTCATTTGTGATGCTTTATGAATATTATTGTGAATCTTGCATATTCCCACTTAACTGCATTAATTTTATTATGGAAATTAAATAAATGTTGAAATGCTAACTTTTCTTTCTCTGTTGAAACAGTTCTTTGTTGATAGAGGTATATTATGGTTTGCTCTCAATATCTCCTCCCTAGGTCAGTACTTAAACCTTGATAAAGATCACAATGGCATGCTCAGCAAAGAAGAACTGTCTCGGTATGGAACAGGGACTCTGACCAATATATTTTTGGATCGTGTCTTTCAGGAATGCTTAACTTATGATGGTGAAATGGTAATCACATATTTTCACTTTGTCCCCAACATGAAAGCTTTGGCTTATTGAGTTGGGAAATGTCTAACAATGAGTATCTTTGGAAATGAAGCGTAGCTTGAGGTAAAGGAACTTTGGTTTATCATTGTGCACACAAATGACCACGCAGCATATTAGGAAATTAATTTTCTTAACAGCAAGGTGCTTGCAGTGTGACTTAAAGGTAAGTTGCTTGTTTCAAAAAGCAGAGATGATACAGAATCAAGACATTGTAGGATAAAGCTTCTTGTAGATTATCAGTAACAAAAGTGCATGTTGAAAAAAGGTATAGATGTAGGAATACTTTTTAGTTACACATGATTCTTTAAAAAGAACCAAAGACAAGTGGCACACCTGAGACTAGTGCAAGTTAGCTAACCTGTCCACTTCTTCGTGGAGACAACAGTGTTTTTCATTGTAAGCTTTCTGTAGCTATGAAAAGTGAGAATTCTAACTTAGAGTTAAAATAGCACCTTCTTATCTATATTTTTTTAAAGCTTTACTTAATGTTCAGCCTTAAAACAACTTAACTGTTGTTTGCATTCAGATGACTGAAGTGATAAATTACAAATTCTATATACAGCCCTTCTGCCACCTTAGCAGTTGTTTTATAGATACATAATCATTGAGGTCATTAGGGATCTCTTAACTGCCCTTTTCTGGACTTGCAACAGTAGGTTCATCTCTCTTGTATGAGGGAAAGCAGAGCAGGACCAGTGCTCAGATGTAGTCTAGGCAGTGCTGAGTAGAGAATACCTTCCTCGACTTGCCAGCAAAGTTTTTTTCCTAATGCAGCTCAGGATGCTGTCAGCAGCCTTTGCTGCAAGGGCCTGTTGCAGAGCTGCTTTCTGACTAGTCAGCCCCCAGCATGTACAGGTACATGGGGTTATTCCTCCCCAAATGCAGGATTTTGCATGTGCATTGCTCTGTTGAGCTTGATGAGGCTCCTTTTGGCCCATTTTTTCAGCCTGTCAAGCTCCCTCTGAATGGCAGCACAACTCTGGTGTTAAGGTGAACAGGGCTGTTATATACACAGCACTGAAGGATTTCTGTCCTTGTCACAACTTTATCTTCATTGGGAAACCAAGAATCAGTACTAATGGAAAAGTGGAATACTTATTTGTAATGTTTACTCGTGGTTTTGTACCACATGATTTGCCAAACCACCAACTCTGGTCCAAGGATTATATACTTAATTGGCCATACAGTTGATTGTTGGGTAACAGTAGGCTTACTGCCACCAGACATTTAATTTGTAATGAAAACCTTTTATATGGTTTTTCTTCACTAGTTGGGTATGTTCAGCAGTCTAAAGATATATTAAACATTGTCTAGAAGTGCATATACAGCATGTTTAATTTTGATTTATGCTTGGAATCCTATTTTGCCTCTAAAATGACAGGATTTCCTATCATCATCAGTCATGAAAAACTAACTTTTCTGTTCACATTTGTGGTGGCAGCCATTTTCTATTTCATGTTGTCTTTTTCAGAAAATAGACTGGGCCCCCTACAATGAAATAGCTGCCAATTATAGAGTTCCTGCTTGCAAAATCAATTTAGAAAGAAGACTGTAATAAACATGATTGTATCTACTTCTAGGACTATAAAACCTACCTGGACTTTGTGCTTGCATTAGAAAACAGAAAGGAGCCTGCAGCTCTGCAATATATTTTCAAACTGCTTGATATAGAGAACAAAGGACACCTGAATGTCTTTTCGCTTAATTATTTCTTTAGGGTAAGTCTCTTCATACAAGTAGGCCATTTTCTGTGTTTATAGTGTTATAGCCTATGTGCTTCTGCATGCAGATCTGCAGGAAATCACTTTAAATTACCAATAGCCACAGGGAGGCTAGTAATGACTTCTAAGAAGATTTAAAATTTTTTAAAAAAGAATCCAAAAATTGGAAAGATTTCAAAAGGTATTTTCAGCAGTTTATCTGCAGTTGAAATTAACTGATTTTGGTTAGGAAAAATATTTTCAATTGATTTGGGTTTGTTTTTTAATTGAAATTGTCCTAAAATTGCCTAATAATTGCCTAATAAAATCTCTTTTGATGGTTCTAATTGGTTATATCCATTGGTTTTAATTTCTTAAATTAATTTCCTAAACTGTAATCCTAAATTCAATAGAAGAAATGAAGATAATGAAATGCAGTGATGGGCCAGTACAGCTGGGGGATTTTTCATTCAGTGTATTGCTTGCAAAAAGCTTCTTGCAGTTTTCATAGTCCGCATTTTTACCTGTTGTTTCCAGAATAGATTTTAAATAGATTTTATAAGAAAGTTTTGTTTTGTTTAACAAACAATCATCACTCACCCCAGCCCCCCCCCAAAAAAATCCCCAACAAACCAAACAAATAAAAAAAGGAAAAACCAAATCCAGCTTTTTTTCTTTTAGTGTCTTGGAACCACCAAATAAATTAGGTGGAATGGACCTGCTCCAACTGTCTGCTCAGAGCAGGACCAGCTTCATGGCTAGGCTGAGTTGCTTGGAGCCTTGTCCAGGCAAATTTTGAACCTCTCCAGAGAGGGAGACTGTTTGGGTACTCAGTGTGTTCTGTTGTTTGACTATGCTGGCTGAGAAGACTTTTTTCCCCTTCCCCTTCTCCCACTTTGTCTAATTGGACTGCCTCTTGCTGCAGTCAGTGTGCACTGCCTGTCGCCCTTTCACTGTGTGTCTCCAAGACAGTCTTGCTGTGTCGTCTCTAACCATGTGCTAGGTAGTTGAAGACAGTAATTAGATTTTCCTCACCTGTTCTTCAGGGGAATTAATCCCCATCCCAAACCTCTCCTCTTGGCTGTGCTGTAGCCCCAAAAGCACGCTGATAGCCCTCTACTAGGTTCCCACTGGGCTGTCAGTGTCTCATAAAGGGGACCCCAAAGCTGTGAGGCTGAATCTGGAGTACTGTGCCCAAATATTGAGTCAGGAGGACCAATCATTTCCCTGAACCAGCTAGGTGTGCTTGTACTCATGCAGCCCAGTATTTATCTGCCTTCATTGCTACAAGGTCACCCTGCAGATCCCTATTCAACTTCCTGTGGACTGAGACCTCCAGCACCTTTCCTTCCAAGGTGCTCCAGCCAGCTGGCCCAAGGAGCATTCTGCTGCATAGAGTCATTCTGCTGCAGGACCAGGCAGGAGTTTTGTGTATGCCTTTTAAACTTCATCATGAACTTTGTTTAGTTGTTGTAGCTGCCTTATATGCTTCAGAGGCAGCTGTCAGACGAGGGCTTGGCAATACTAAGCATCATAGTGAAACTAAACTATGACTCATCTTCCCTCCCTGCTTTTCCCAGTGCCTGCTCCAGTTCCATTCACATGGATATAGAAATCAGGGAGGCCAGGGGCCATATCAACAGTCTCTGATTTTAATAAAGGCTGTTAATTTACAGGTTTACATTTTACAAAAACATGAACTTTAGTGTTGTTATAGTACGTAAGTGATTCTAATATGAAAGCAATTTAACAAGGTAATTTTGTATTAGTTACGGTGGTGTAGCTGGTTTTGTGCATGTGTCCAGTTACACACATACTCTCTGGCTTAGTTATTGAAAAAAACTCCTTCACTACAGCAGATACTTGATCATACTCCAAAATGTGTCCCTCCTTTCAAGTTTTGGACATGGAATTATGTAAGTTTTCCTTTAAATCAGAACAGTTCCTTTTGACTCTGAGCAGTTGCTTTCCTGCTGGCGTTATGTGGGGACAGATCTGCATCTGCAGAGGCTGTCCTGATACAGCTGTGCTGACAAGGCTGTGCCCCTTGTGCTAGTGAAACACTTTTGTTTATAATTGTTCCTTGAAGACATAGGTTTGGTGATGCAGGTGTTTAAATTAAAAAGAATTAACTTGTCTTTCTGCTGATTCATCTTTTCCCTTCTCTCTTTTCCTACCCTGTATTTCATACTGTGTCAGAAAACGTAACCTTCTGGGTAGGGTGTATTAATACCTTAAGCTTTGAGTGTTGAGGGATAATATTCAAGTGTCTGAATATCCTGTTTGCAGAGTCCTTAAACTGGCTGGTCGTAATGAAAGTGGGATTCTTACCATACTGATAAAGAAGTGTGAACCTGAGATGCGTATCATTGATAATGCCTTAACTCGCTCCTGCCTTACCTATGGAAGAAAAATGATTGCAAGCTGTACCATGAATGCTTTTTTACAGGGCAATACAGCTTAAGATGCAGAAGCACTAAAAATTTTCATACAGTGTCACTATATACTGCACTAGCCATTCATAACTTCTTTTTTTCTAGGCTATTCAGGAACAAATGAAAATTCATGGACAAGAACCAGTTTCTTTTCAGGATGTCAAGGTTAGCTTTACTGAATAAAGTACTACATGAAATCTTTGAATAAGCATTTTGAAATTTAATTACATTGTAGTTTCTAGGTTTTGTATAACTACTTGCAGAATAGTATAGATGAACTAGATTGCCCTACTCATAGGTTTGAAAATCCTTCTATTCAGCTGTTGCTCTGTAAGATATCTTGTATATTCTAGTACTTTCCTTAGTAATAGACAAAGTACTTGTTAAATACATGTTGCTTTTTCTTACACCTGAAGGTACTTGGTAAGTTCATTTTACAGTTCAGGATCATCCTGTGTTGGGGAGGAGGGGCAGACTAGTGACTTAGGCAGTCTATGAAACTCTTTATTACTGTCTACTTTATATTTAGCAGTTTTAGTAATAAAAAAAAAGTAGAAGACCTTCTACAAAACTTAGCTTATACAAGTGACTGGAGTTTTCATATTGCCACTTTGAGGCCAAAGCCTCCCCAGAAAAGAAAATTCTTATCTGAGAGGTGGGAGCTGAGCACACTGCTCCTAAGTGTAGCAAGTTAGTGTGCTTTGTATCACAAGTGCTGTGGGACTTACTAGCTGCTTCTTTGTAAATCGGTGTGGGTGGCACTAGTTACCCGGAGATCATATGGTATGAAATAGCCATTATTCTGTTCATTAATGTGGGGGGGGGGGTTCTCCCAATTTGTCTTTTCTTTCATAGGATGAAATCTTTGATATGGTGAAGCCTAAGGACCCTTACAAAATCTCCCTTCAAGACTTGATCAATAGCAGTCAAGGAGACACTGTTACCAGCATTCTAATTGACCTGAATGGGTTCTGGACCTACGAGAACAGAGAGGTCCTTGTGGCAAGTGATAATGACAACACTGCTGATGTTGATGATGCGTGACTTCGAACTGCAGCAGACTGTATCCATAGAGATATCTCAATCTAATGCACCAACTGTTGGGGGCTGGAAACATTCATTATTTGAATCAACTCCTCTTCCATTTCACTTCCCTCCCTTTCCCACCTTGCCCCCAGATGATGTAAAATGTGGTACGTACAGGAATCACAGAAATAATTTATGAAACCAAAAAAGCAAGTGTTAAGAGGCAAAAATTATCTTTTTCTTTTTAAATAAATATTTTTTGACTTTTTTTCCATGTGTGCTAAGCTGTACTCTTATTTAAATATGCTATTCTAAGTCTGAATATACCCTGAAAGTAAGGAGGTGGTTCTCGGTGTCTTCAGCCATTCCAAGCCTCCCACTGCATCCTGTATGGCTTCCTCTAATGCCAGCACTGTTGAGTACTCTGTTGTGAAAGCAGTCTTCAGTAGGAGAGGAAGAATTTAGACCTTTTTCTTCTATACATGTCCAGCTTTAAGTGTCTTAACAGAAAGGATAAATAAATCATTGAACTGACTGAATAGTTACCTGACTTTTAAGAGGCTTATTAACAGAAATAAAACTGCAGTAGCTTTAGGCCTAGTTAAAACTAATCCAACCACCTGTATCGAGGCTTTAACCAACTTAACTTCCTTTGCAAGTATTTTATATAATCTAACTTAATTGTACAGCTGAGCTGCAGCAGTAGTTACAGCTGGGAAATTCTTTAAGAGAGCTGTAGAAATGTTTCAACTTTCAGGTAGGATTACAACAGCGCCAGGCCAGAAGTGTTTGCAGTCCTGCATTATTTATTAATTTGAGGTAGTGCTGAACACATAGTGTGTCCCATACATGGGACTCTAAGGAAGGGGTGGGGGTAGAATGACATTTTGAATTCCGGTGCCTGAATATTCAACCAGGATGTGTGACTTCGTAAAGATGTAAACAGTGAACAGGCACCTGTGTACAGGCATAAAGTTTCAAAGACCACACAGTTGTAAAAGAAAAGCCGTAACCAACTTCCAGTTCAAAAATTATATTAAATATAAAATAACCAATTAATGCATTTACAGAAAAATTAAACCAATATGAAAGTAACAACTTTCATACAGTTGCAAAAAACTGAAGGAAGGGTTAAGTTAAGGCACAGTGAGTAATAGGAGTATTTTATACAAAGAAGTTTAAACCCAAGGCAGTGAGAGCATTTCTGATGCAACAAATAGTAGGGAGAGAAGGTAAAAAAAAAACAACTGACATTAATTTCTTGGAAAAAAAAAAAAGCAAAGCATCCTTCAGCTGTCAAGGTATTACTTGAGCAATGTGAGGCTTCCTTTCTTTGACAGTATAAGAACTCCCAACAAGCTGGTCTTCTGTGTATTCCCCAGGTGTTGAACGAAGCTCTCTCTTGCAGATATTCAGGGCTAAGGAATGATTTTACGCTGTGGTCAGCACCTTCTATCTTACAATCCAAAAAGAGGCAAACTATCAAAACAGAACAGAGCTGATGATTGAATCCTCTTCCTCAGATTTTCTGTAGTGATGGAATGCTACAAATAGATGAGAGGAGGAGTTTGTGCTGTTCAGAACACTAGTTCAGGCTGAGGGGTGTCTGAAATACATGACTCTGGAAACTAATAGCCAAGTTACCTGGCCTGTGGTGTTATAGCAGGCTCCTTAGGTAGTTGGCAGTGAAAGCAAGGCCAGGGACATGTGATGATACCCAACACAACATTTCACTGAAGACTGTTTTTTAATTTTTTTTTTTAGAAATCTCAAGGACAGAAGTGCTGTTTTACATGGTACCTATACCTAGTACAGGTTCTCTGCTCCTTTACCCAGAACATTTCTCCATAGAAAATGCCTGAGGCACTGACATCTGGTTGTTGCAAAGTAAACCATTCACCTTTTACCAGTTATAAGTACAACAGTCATTTCAGTAAAATCGCCTTAATCGGCATTTGCTTTGGAGCTACCTGCGCTTCACTTGGACAAAAATAAAAATTACTGTTGCTGCATGTGCCGTATCAGAACACATTGTGTTTATTTAAGAGAAGGAAAGAGTCACAAGTTTGTTTTGTGGTTTCTAGTTATTTAGTTTTCTGTGCTAGACAGGAGAAAAATACCTGCAAAGGCACATCCCTTATTGGCAATTTAACATTAAACACACAGTTTGTTTAGGTCACTCAAGTACATGGACTTGGTAATCTATGTCCAAAAAAGTTTTCATAGTTCTAGATTGGTACCATACAGAGTGTCCAGTGCACTCAATATAATTTAGCAAGACTTTAGTTTCTTTCCCAGGACCATTGAGAGCACGCATTCAAGCACATGGGTCTCTTAATTCTTGGATTTATAGTGGGAATGTCTTACACTTACTCTAGTTCTGTACTTTGCTACAGCACTGAATGGAGCAGCTGAGCACTGTCAGCCTCCAAGAGTGCTGGTATTGTTACTAAGTTCTTAAGGGTGTTTATAGCCCCCTGGAAAGTTTTTTTTAAATAAAAAAAAGTCAATGGACCCTTAAATCTAATTAACATTAAATCTAACATTTTCTCTTGTGTTAACAACAGAAAAAAAAGACATGCATACAGTAGCGACAATAAATAGGGGAAATCAGACTCTTATTATTGTGAGTTACAGGATATTAATTCCTATTAATCTATTCATAGAGAGCCGAGTTGCAAACAATGTGCAAATCAGAAACAGGTGTTTAGAAGTAGGAAACAGCACTGCCTCTGCAATCCACAGGTGTTACAGACACAGCAATTCAAAGAAAAGACATTTTTACTTGCTTTACACAGAAATTAGCTCACACATTCAATTTTAGACCAAATGTTTGTAGTGCAATTTTCATTTTAACTGAAGTGCCAGTTTGGCAGAATGCCTCAGCCTTTATTAGGCAGACAGACTGAACTGACATCGCCTAGCTCTCTCCTGATCAATAAGAATGGTAGGAGTTGTGTTTCACTGAACAAGTATAATCCTATTTTTCCTGTTTATAGCCAGACTGTGACACCTTACAGTACTTATTTCCTACATTATACAGAGCTTTACACTTAAGGAGGGACAGGAACTACATCCTGTTTATTTTTCCCAATGGACGGGCAATCACCCTCATTTTCAAAGTTTACATTCACAAATGAAGAGGATGCTGTTGCTTCAGGCTGGTCTGTCTGAACAGGAGCTTCAGCTTGTGGCTTGTTCTGCTGTTCCTGATGCTGTCTTTCTGCTTCTTCTGACATCTTGTTTTCCTGTTCCTCCTCTTCCTCCTTAAAAGAGAGAACCAGATTCATATGCTACTATTTACTATTTACCACTTATTTACATTAACTTGGAAGTCTTTCCATAAGAGCATACCAGTTCCTATTACAAGTCAAGGACATTTGTTCTGCTAAAAAACAGTCATTAGCTGATCATAAGATGAGATATGTTCCAGAACTTCCATCATGGAAAAAAAAATTGCAAAAAGTGAAGGATTAAACCATGTTAAACAAAAAAAAACCAAACCATTTTAAACAAAAAAAAAGACACGTATCTAGATAAGGAGTTTTTAGTTAATGGCAATAGGGATAGATCTACCTTCTCTAAAGTTTTTTTCAGCTCTCAATAACAGCTATCAAAAAATAAGTAATAAAGCTTTAAATATGTTTTCCATCTCTTCCAAATGAAGATTACTAAGGGTTTGGGATTTTTTGCCTAAAGCACTGGCTACCTCTCAGTCATGCCCAGTCATGGTGGTAGCATCATGTTCAATTTACCCTTGACACTGTGTTGAGCAAGTTTTAGAGTTGGAAAGTATACTGCTAGCAGCCACCTCCTTACAGTGTTCAGCAAAACTGTCCATGCAACTTTCTCGCACCACTGACCTGACAATGCATTGTACAAGAGAAACAACCAGAGCAGTGGTCAGGACCCAGCCACCTAAGACTGATATGCTGGAGAGAAAAGGCGGATGGATAAGTAAGCACTAATCATGCATCAAATGAAAACTGAAGGCAAGCTGAAATTTAAATGCTAGAATACAAATATAATTTTTTAAAATACCAGGGAAGGCAAGTTGGGAGAAAAGGAGGGCAAGAACCCTATCTCACACACATACCTCTCTCTTCATTCTGTAATACTCATCAATTGCATACTGGTATTTTGGTGTGCTTATCCCCAGAACAGATGCAATCTTTTCCCCAAGGAAATCACATACTAAAAGGTAAAAAGAGGTTTACATACGATTAGTATCTAGAAGAAAATTCTTAAGCACTGTTTTATTTTTAAAAGTCTCACCACCTTTCCTGAATGGTTTTCCATAGTCCTACCTCATTGAAAAGACAAAACCAAAATCTGCAAGGCTAATCTACTTACAGGTAATTATTAACTGAATATACTAATAATTGTTCTTTAAGATAGAGAATGAATAAAAGGAGAAGAACATGAAGTTCAGTGAAAATCTAGATGGTGGTAGTGTTTGTATTCTGCTAGTTTCAGCTTTGAATCTAAGTTCATTTTGCTAAGAATCAGTTAAAGCATAAGCCTTTAACTAAACTTTAACTGAAAATTAAGGTTAGGCAATGCATGGGTATCAGCTGTATTAGTTTAGTGGTACTAGAAACTAGACAGTTATTTATTGATACGTGCATATGTCAAGTCAGTTTTAACAATGTTCTTTGTTGCATACTAATGGATCAATAAAATATTTAGGTTTCAGCTGTCTCAATTTTCAGGCTGTAGGCTACATGCAGCACTACTGTGCTAAAGCAGGTAGTGCACAGTCATGAGTAGGGTACAGGGAGGGCTTGTCTCAGTCAGTCTCGGTGATGGCTACAGCACTGGTTCCTGAGTAAAGGCAAGCAAGAAGTCAAATGTACTGCACTTCAAATTGTAAATCTGCCCCAAGGATGCAAATGAGTTAGTCCTTTTCAGGGAAAAAAGTCAGAAGTTAGCAATTGACCGCTTCTATGAATATTTACAATAACTAATTTTATAGATATCCTGGCATCCCCATTTTTGTGCAAAAGACTAGTTCAAATTACAGATGTAAGAGCCAAACCTGAAGTGGGAAGAAGAAAGTACTAATCTTCAAATTCATAAAAGACTTCTGAAAAAAGAAAAGCAGTATCTAGCTTTGTGTATGAAGAACAGATGCGTCAAGGAATAGAATTACACTGTACATTAAAGTGTTTCTCAAAATAAGGATAGGTTAATTAATAAAACCAGACTGCCAATAGTTTTTAGAAATATTCAAAACTAGGTGTACAATGACAGAAACTCTATAATATTTGTCGAAAACCTCCAATAAAGATACTTTACACCTTGGAAAGAATACAGACAAGGATAAGCATTTTTAAAACTGGGCAAAATTTTATGAGGTCCATGAGTCAAATAAATTTCTAAGCTAAGTTTAAGACCCTTGACAATAGCCTTATTTTGTAACCTCAGATGTTCATTGTATGGCACATTAGATGTGTTCTTGGGATAATTTTTAGTTGTCTTCTTCAGAAAAACTGTCAGTTTAGTTATTCCAGACAGCATTCTTTTCAGATAACATCACAAAAAACGGTTCCATACAAAGCTTAACAGAAAACTGATATACTCCCTTGCCAACACCAACATATCTCCAAATGAAGAAAAAGGGGAAAAGTTTTGATCAAAAGGGTATTTTCTGTTTGTTCTTCCATGCAGGAGTTGGTGATTGAAAGTAAAAAATCTAAAAAAAAAAAGGGCCTGACGTAAGCGAGTACACCTCCACAGATTAAATACAGTTGATTCATACTTTTGAAAAAACAGCAAGTAGAGCCCAAAGATGATTTACAGTATGTCAAGGTAACTTTCAATATTCCATTACTGGTTTACCAGTAAATAAAGCAATACCTGATAAAGTTGATGTTGCAACTCGCAGCATGTGAAACCACAAGTAGGGTCCCCATGTGAGCGTTGTCTGTAGGAAAAGGAGTAGTATGAATACATACAGCTTGAGAATTCTATGTAAGAGAATAAAGACATAATAATTGAAGGAAAGACATACACCTTGTAGTTTAGGTGGGAAGTTGATATCATTAAGTTTACATATCTCATGGGTTTTGGTGAATTACCAGCACAGTCAGGATATTTGTTTATATTGGGTCAAATATATATACAAACATATATGGCACAAAATAACACATGCAAAACAGCTTGAGAGGAAAGATCTGCAGTGTTTCCTGTTTGCCAGCTGCCACAACATTTTTGCTTTAAAATAACTCTAGACCAGACAGATAAAGCCAAGTATCACCATAAGATCTGAACATAACCATGGTTTACCCCTGGGAAAATTTGTTTCACTGTTTTTTGTTTCCCACTCCCAGACTTGGGAAATGAGCATCCAACTCAATCCCTATAACTAGAAAGAGCTTTCCATAATGTTCTGAATTCCATCAGGCCAAGAAGTGAAGTGAGGTAGCCAAGTAGTCCCTCATTACAATGATGAGTGAACTGCAAAAGACTGTTTAAAACCAAACCCTCAAACCTCTGAGCAAGAGGCTGCTTCCATACTTTACGACCAGATATGAATTATCCCTTGAAATTGCACCTGAAAAATAACACCAAGAGCCATGAGAGAGGGAGTTACCTCAGCTCTGAGGGAGCGATGGACGGGCTGACAAGAAAAGCGCCTGGGATGATGTGAACAAGGAGGAACACAAAATGAGTAAAACAGGGCTCAAGTGGGGTCACCTCAAGAATTTGCACGTACATGAGGAAGTGTCTCTGCAGTGCCTGAACACTCAGACACACAACATGGGACATAAATATAGAAATTAGAGATCTGTATACAGCTGCAGGGATAGGATCTTGTTGGGACCCCAGAGATGCAGTGGATGGACTGGAGAGCTGCAGTGGAGGAACACAGACTCTTTAGGAAGGGCAGGCCAGGAAGACAAAGAGAAGGAATTGCCCTTCGCATGACTATAATGTATCCACAATCACACAGAAAATACTGCAGCCTCCAGACAAACCGATATATTCACACATAGTAACCTAAACAAAGTTTAGAAATTAAATTTAATTAATTATAAAATTATGGGCATACCCAGGCTATGCTTGCACTAAAGAAAGAGGCTGTATCTCTTAAACAAACAAACAAACAAAAAAAACCCCAACAACAAGCCATGTAATAAGAAGGAAAAGGAGAAAAGCAGATTCCAAGCTAAAGGGAAAAAAATTGTAGGCTTTCGCTTTTGGAAAAGGCAAACTCAAATTTCATATTGAACTAAAACATATTTATAGGTAACAGGATGCTGTATTCAGGCAAGCTTTGTTATGTATTTATCCCCCAGAAAAGATCTCTGTAGAAGTACTTTTCTTGTGGAAAGTAGCAATTGAAAGTGTCAGCTTTTATTAAATAAAACACATTAGCTCTACTCAGTTACATAAGTATAACGTGTTGCTAAGAACGCTTTGATAGTAACTTTTTTCTGTGATCTTATTTAATAGATATCTGTACAGGACAACCAATATTATTGCAAATAATACAGCTACAGGGACTAGCTGGTATAGCCTCAGTATGCATGTACACAAGCTACTAGACTTCAGTGCTTTCCAAGCACAGCCTCTACAAATCAGTGCAGCAATAAATTGTCTTTCAAGCCAGAAACTCAAGTTGGGCAAGCTGAAAAGAAGCCAGATGCTGTATCTTTTGGCAGTGGATATGGAAAATGTCCTGCCAAGGTAAAAGTGTAAGCAAAACCAGCTGCTATCCTGCTCGCACAAAAGCACCTCCAGCTTGTTGATTATGTGCTCAGTTGGCAGACAGGCTAACAAGGAGTTTGTTCAGTTGAAGAAGTCAAAAAAAGTGCTGGAAAAGCTTGTTGCCACAGGTGCAAATAATGGCATTGACAGGGCTCTGTACAATCCTTCATGACGAGGTGACAGGGTTAAAAAGCATTCACACAGTGTGCAGGACAAACAAGGGCCTGCTGTGCACTGTAAGAGAGAAGCTACAAGAACCTCTTAACATTTAAGAGTGAAAAAACAGGCTGAACTTCAACGTGACAGAAGTAATTCGGACCCAGAACATTCTAACAAGTTTGTGGAGAGACAAATGTAGGGAACATCTGAGGCTCCGCAGACACAGAGGTTCTGTCTATTTCTACTCTTCCCACACCACAGTTAAAAATCAGTTTGGTACATTAGAAGCATTTCTAAGTTCAGCTTCATGGGAACCTCTTCTTTCTGACAAAGCCCAACCAGACACTTCTTCCCCCGCCAAGCAAGGCTTTGCCAGTCTCCTCAATTTAAAAAGGAACATTCTTTCCAGTGTCTCAAAAGACAATATAAAACCATGACAGAAACTACTTCACACAAATTCAAAAGGAGAAAGGAGATGGCTTGGAGAGTAAACCACCAGGAACAGCCAGGAACAAGGGAATGCATTCAAGGAATCATCTTCTTTTTCCACCCATCCCCCACTTACTTCCTCAGGGTAAATTTGGGTGGCTTCCCAGAGCACCTCGGAGATGGAAACAGAAATGGCAAATGTGAGGCAAGAACCAGTACTGGAGAAACCAGAACCATTCGAGTGAGATGAACGGGGCTGTTAAGCGATGGCTCAGTACAAACTAATCCTAGTCTGTGAAGTAGCTTTAATGTGCTGAGCTGAAAACTGGAAAACTATACCCAAGTCAGGTCCTACAGATCTGCAGAACCACATACTCAGACACTGTACGTCAACCTCCTCTGGCCAGTCAGAGAAGCCTTCCTGTTCAGTCTTTAATCAACTCAAGGACACAGTAATACTGTATTTCTTGAATGGAAACAAGGGGCACTAGTATGAAACACAGTACACTGGTTTATTGTAAGGGAACAGTATTTCTCCTGCCATCAGTCTCTTGAGTATATGTTTCTACAACGCTTGATTATATCATGCAGCTATCCTGATTTTATTTTGTCCTTTACAATGGAAAACACAATGGTTATGATAACTGATTTTTAAATTACAAAAAATCTTAATGTACAATTTTAACTTAAATAGGAATTAACATAAAGGATTCAACCACTGATAAAACCAAGGGCCTTCTGGTTCAACAACAGACCATGATTTTGTTTCCTAGTATGGGGCTGCAGAAGGGAGCACACATGCTCCCTTGAACTTCCAAGTGCACCACGTTCCTAAACAATCCACATTTATATCTATTTTTGACAGATTTCAGTTCTTAATAACACTTAAACTTTCCAAAGTACGTAGCATTTCTTTTTGTCAGAGAAAACGGCAAAATGAGAAAAACAATTATTTCCTGATTTGAAAAAACAAATCCTGTATATAATAGTTAACATACACTACCAAATAAATGCTTTTCCATTGTTTACTGTGCCAAGATAGATTTTAAATTAGTTTAATTATTGACTGTTCATTGCTATAATAGGTCCTTCAGTAAATGTATCATATAAAACTGTGGCATTTAAGATAAGCCAGTGAAAACAAGATGAGAAACACACACACCATCCTCCATCAAGTGCTTCTACCATATCATAAGTAGTTATTACTTATTCTTCTCCTTCATCCCGAATTCTTAAAAGAAAAAGAGAGTTCAATGGTCCTCAAGAGAGGACTTTGCTATTTAAAGTTAAGGGCCTTTTAACTACAGGATATCAAGATAACCTTCCTATGAGGATGTTTTTCAATCTTTCTCAGCACTGAAGGTTAAAAAAATTAAATCCCTTCTGGAGTTTTGTTGCTCTGTTTCTCAGGATGAATTCGAGGGTTATCACACCAACAGTTATATTGCTTACAGTTCCTCTGTAAAGACACTCCACCTTCTGCCTCCTCATGTAATAGATGA
Organism: Oxyruncus cristatus; assembly: GCA_013399855.1. Classification (NCBI taxonomy): domain Eukaryota; kingdom Metazoa; phylum Chordata; class Aves; order Passeriformes; family Cotingidae; genus Oxyruncus; species Oxyruncus cristatus. The sequence goes on from VXAY01000173.1 coordinate 167,821, forward strand.
ATGCAACCAGAAGTTTATACCAAGTGTCCCTCCAGGGATAAACAAAAGGATTATCGTCTAGAACAGGTTAGGGAAATTTAATCAATACAGAACAAAGTTTTGGTAGACAAAAGCAAAAGGAAATTTACATGTAAGTGCAAACAACTAAATTTTAGGACAGAATAGAAGACACAAAACATTTATGATATAAAAGCATTTCAATTTCAGTTTAAGAACATTCAAATAATACTGAATGCTATTATCTAAAAAATGAGAATACCCTGTGTTCTGGATTCAAAAAACCAAAACACTACAGAATGGACACTCCAGTCAACAATATTAATGAACTGAGTGCTGACCTACAGAAGTACCAGAAGTTGTTTCAAAGCAAAATTTAAAATCCAGTTCTTTTTGAGAATTTGTTTTTTTCTGAGTGGTAGCAGCCCACCACACCAAGTGCTTTGGTTATCATATTACCAGGATATATATACATACTACTTTGCTTAGTAAGAAAGACATTGTCATTGCCTGTTTAGCTCTAAGCACAATCAAAGCAAGGTACATACTGAAGACATTTCTTAACAACACAGCAAAATATTTGTTTCCCTTAAACTCATTCAAAAACTGCCAGGAAGCCAATACCAGCTGAGCTTTGAAATTTTATGATGCAAAGTTTCTATTCAAAGTATTAAATGTGCTTTTTCTAAAAATAAACTGGACCAGAAACAGCTATTACTTGCAACATACTTTTTTGTATCCCAACTGAGATAACAAGTTTTAGACATGCTGGTCTCAGCAAACAGACTATTTAATTGCTTTTATAGAAATCCTACATTAAAAACATTTTTAAAGCAGCTGTTGGCTAAAACATCAAAGCTCAGCTTGGACTAACATTTCTTCAATTGTCTGGCTCAGCTGGGATACACCAAGCATGCAGCAGATAAAGTAAACCTCACTTAATGGCAACTCCTGCTCTAATCAAGTTCATTCTGTCAAGGTAAAAAGCAATACATAATAAGGCATGCTGTGCTCCACAATAAACTATTCCAGTTTTGGAGGTCCTTTTATTAAAAAGTGTAATAAAAATTAAGGCTTTAATACAGTATAAAAGGAGAATAGAGAAATCTTAACTCCACCATCCAATATACGTTTTGGCATTCAGAAAAAAAATTGTATTAGGAAATTAGGGGAACAATCATGCAGCACTCCTGGCTGTTGTGCCCACTTGAGGGCTCTTTAGTTAAGTGTCCATTTGCACAGCAGCATGCATGTCTCTGCCCTCACAACATGTACACCAAGGCTCGTGAGCCTTCCATCGCTGCCTCCATCGTTCCTCACAGAACTCTTCTGCTGTGAGGAAATGGCACAAAAAAATTATACACATCTGGTCCTCTGCTCATTATAACTGGGGAAAATATCTTTTAGACATCCATGGATATCTGCCATGACTTGCACAGTGGGGAAGAGATCTGACTCAGAAGATACCTGAACATTACCATAATATTCAGTAAGTCTCACAGTTCTTAAATTTCTTTGAGAAGATCTTTAAGGAGGAAAAAACCCCCAGCACCCAACAAGGCAGCTTAACATCTTACTTGTTGTTTGTGACTATAAGACATTTCTTTTCAAACTATAAACTTCATATATTTTATACTGATGATATCCTACCTGCTCTCAGGCTAATGTTACTTTTTGTTGTATACAAGAACTGCCCAGCAAGAACGAGAACGCTGCCATCAATCCATACAAGATGCAATGCAACAGCTTCACCTGCAAATCATTAGAAATCCCGATCCCAGCTAAATTCCCATATTCGCACTGCAGCTTAGTCCTCCACCCCCCTTCTTTTTTCCTTCAAGATAAATTCATTTTATGGAGGGGAAAAGAGGTATTGATTGACAGTCCTCCCCAAAACAAACCTCCTATGGTTCACCACTTCTTCAGAGGAGAATGAGCAGAAAATCAAACTCTTCACTTCAGTCCCTTCAACAAAGCCAACCCCTCCCAGGATGGATGCACATAAAAATAAATACAGGGCCTAGTACTGTAGAGTAAATAGAAATCTTCAACCACAACATTTCTTAATTATGGATTGCCAAATGATGGTGCACTGGTTTCTGTGCGTGCAAGGACTCTTCTTTCAAGTGTGGGAACAAGCAGCTCTACACCAGCATCTGCCTCCAGTGTGCAACCAGGCAGAACTAGCTGCTGCACAAAGCCATGACTCCTGATGTCTGACCACACTCCAGCACGTCAGGAAGGATCCAATTTTAGAGTCCTCATCTCAGTACAGGCATCCAAGCCCAGAGAGGGTCAGAAAGGGAGCCCTGTCAGCAGGAAGGGAATAGGGCTGCAGACCCAATTTATTGGGGTAAGAACTGTTGTAGGAGGGTAAAGAGGCGGTTGGGACATCAGTTTCTGGGGTTGTCATGAAAGAAACATGAGACTGGGCATGTGGAGGGATGATGAGAAGGATGTGGATCTTCTCTGGGACTGACTGCTAGAGGGTGGGGAGCTGCTGCTGCCAGTGTTGGCATATACAGCTGTGACCTTTGCAATCACACTATCACCACAAAATAGTTTATCAGACAGGCCATCAGAATAAAACAGATCATATGTTTCATTTTACCTCTAAGTATAGATCCAGAATCATTGAGAAAAAAGGAAAATGTACTTTAGCAGCTACAATACAAACTATGGCAACAGCTTTAATTGTTGAGACTCCACTTGAATCTGGACCAACAAATGAAACTCCATTCACAAGTCAAGCACCATCTCAACATCTTACAAGACAGATGAACATTACATACACGGACTAGGCAGGTCCTTTAGAACCTAGTTTTTATATATCATGAATTACACCAGTTTTCCTTTATTTCTGCAAGTCATCTGTTTGTTTCCCTTCTATGCTCTTTTAATTATATCAAATTGCTGGTATGGTAACTCTAAATTACAGGTTCAGCTCTCCACTGTCATTAAACATAAGGAAACAAATGTCTCCCCTGCACATTTTTTTTTTTTAACAAATCAAGGGATACCAAGCAAATACTATTAGAGAAGGAAATGCTGGAAAGGACAAACTGGAACAGTGAAGAAATTAAACCCACTTCTAATTAATAGGGCTATTTTAGTGGAGGAGAACTCTAGGACAAAACTTCCCAAGAATACTTCTCAAAGATTTCCGAATTCCTAAAACCAAACAAATCAATGGAATCTTCAATACTGAATACTAAATCAGATTTGTGACACAAAAAATGAAGTATAAAATGTTGATAGTTACCCAGTAAACCAGAAGTAGCAATATATCAAGCGAAATACCTACAGGATCTACAGGCGGCAACAGGTCTTTTTTCTCTTGTTCATCTTCCTCTTCATCTGTGCTATATTCTTCCATTGTTTCTCCACTTGCAAAATGAATAACCCTCCTTGGAATTTTCTTCTTCTTTCCTATGACACCCAGCTCCACATTCTCAAAGCCACCATCTCCCTTTGCAAGTTGCTATAAAGAAAAAACATTATCTCAAGTAGATGCTTCTAGAACCGGAAATTTTCCCCTTAAAAAACTTGATATTTAAAATATTTTAGGTTACTTAGCATATGCAGTGGACATTTGAAAGAGCTTGGTTGTAGGTAAAAGGTAAGACTGACAAATTTTGTTTGCAGATATGTAAAAACTGATCTCTAAAAATAACAAAAGGTAAGTGTCCTTACTTCAGCATGAAAGTTGGTAATAAAAACATCTATTCCAAAAGAGCACTGCATTATATAGGAGTTTCTGGGGTGGGGGCACACTTCTTTAAATAATTTCGTAAGCACATAAGTTTTAACACTGAAAAGTATTGTTGGTTTTGGAATTAATATCTAATGAAACTAATAAAATAGTTCATAGGCTGTAGCCACCTTTGTGAGCTTAGGCAGACACCTCTAGCACAAAAGAGAACTGAATAACTAAGCAGCCAGGCTCAAGTTTAAAAGGATGCACCAAGGAATCTACCCTGTGGGCTTTCACCATCAACCACAATTAGTACAAGGGAACATGCTAAAAGGACAACGCTCAGTTCTGTGGCTAAGGACATATAAAATGAGAAGTACAAAGTCTGGTTTTGTTCTTCCAGTTGCTAAATACTACAATGCAGTCTTTGGGTCACAAGCATTAAAAATATATACTCCTAGTTCAAAGGCCAATCAAGAACTCTTTAGGCTAGTAACTCCTACTGCAAGAGAATTTTAGTATTTAGTATTTAGTAGGTTTTGTATTGTAGCTATAAAAACAGAGCCTTTGTCTTGGGAGAGTTTTTAGCTACTACTGTATCAAATGCACAAAACTGTTCTGAAAACACTTCTGTCATGTAGAGAAGGCCACAGAGGTTAGGAAATGCCAGCCACATGTTTTTAATGTACCATGAAGGTTTTTAAAAATGCATGAGCTCATGTAATTTGAAACCGTATCATAAGGAATGACATGTGTAAGTGCACACAGGATCCAGGTTACATAAAACGTGTATATTCCAAAATCTGACTTCTTCTCTATGCAAAACTTAATGATCTACACAAAGCACAATTCAAAATTATAAATAAAAATATATATTTTTCCATATAGTGGTGAGACATCCCTTAATCACTGCAAGCGCAGCATCACTATTCCCATCTCTCATGCTAGACTACATAAAACGGCTTTGCAATGCAAACAGGCTTGGGTAGCTGGGAAAGACAGAGGGCACAGGAAACAGAGGCAGGAGGGGACCGCGGGGAGCCGAATGACTTCCTTCATTCCAAGCACAGATTTTTCTCATGCCCATAGAGAAGAGGGAGGGAAAGATCACGTGCAGAGCTCCACAGTGTGGAAGGGAACCGCACCAATTCATCATCCCTCCAAGCCTTCATACCATGGCTCCTCAAAACTGCAAGTCATCTCAGCTTCCCCCAGCATTTCTTTAGCTACAGTGGCACATTTCAGGCATTTTCCTGGAGGAGCAGAGCAGAATTCAGCAGCAGGTTTTCAGTGGGGTAATTCAGCTGAAACTGCATGGTATTTTCATGCAGATTCAGATTTTCATGTAGAAAGAGAAAACTATGTGGAGCTCAGTGCACTCTGCTGTCTATCAGTCTTCGGAACAGAGAAAAGCTACAAAAATACAAATGCTGAAAACAGTGAAGCAACCTAAGCATAAGGAGCTCTCCATGCTGCCACTACAAAAGTGGGTACCACTTACTGTGACTCAGTTCTGTATTTTTTGGTGCAAAAAGCACCACAGAACCAGCTTTTTATGAACATTCTGTGCTCCTTTATTGGCATCATACAATGATGCCGTTTTTCACGTTTAGTCACAGTACTGAAGAGCACTATTTCTTGCTAACACATCACAAATATTACTGTGATTAATAACAGCAAGAAACATGAGCCCCTCCCCAGAGCTCTTCTAAAGGCACAGTCTCTTCATCTGATTTTGGCTTATTTAATGCAAATGCTTCAAATATTTTAACTTAGAAAAAATGTTGGTTCATGTTTCAAGTTTTTAAAAAGCAGCCCTTAATTCCCTGCACACCCATCCCACACTTCACTTACACTACCTGCAATAAGCAGCTCTGCGTAGCTGGTACTGCTACAACATTTCAGACAAATGCAATAGTTCAAGACAGTAAGGATACATCAAGGAACAATGAATCTGGTTCTGAGTTGTAAGTTATTAAATAATATATAGCAGCTGTTACTTTGGTTATTAGCTAGTCAACAAACGTGTGTGGGTTGTAGTTATCACTGCAGCATTTGTCCTTTTCATTTTTACCTGCACAATGTCAATAAAAGCCAACTCTCCCAGCTACAAGCAGAAAGTTCAGCATCAGTGAATTTATTTATCTTTCCAAAACTGTGGCAATGCAGATCTATTCTAGAGCTATCAGCTACACTAACTATATAGCTCAAATGTTACAGTATTTCCTGTTTGAGATTTTATACTTTTGATCTTCCTTCACAAATTTGATCTTAATTTCCAATTCAGGAAGTTTTCAAAAAGATCATTCTTTCAGTGCATGGCTTTAGTCAAGTCAGTGACCTCTTTTTTTCTACATGCCTGTCCCTCTCTAAGACATTATATGGTCTTGAAAGACTCAGCATTTGTCTTAATCCCATATCAAGGAAGTATCTACATTGGCTTCTAGTCCAGCAACTGTTTGACATGAAGGCCGGTCACTCTTGTGCTTTCGCCACACTAGCTGACACTCTTAAGGTCCTTGGTAAACACTATAAAGCAACTTCCTCTTTCTTTTAAATGTCCTCTTGGAATTTTTCTTGGCTTTATGGCACACATAAAAACCTTGCTTGTCAGGAAGTAACATGTGAAACTGCTGTTCCTTGTTTACCCTCTTTACACCCACCCTCTGGCCAGAAATGGACAGAGAGCAGGGCATCTTTTGACAGCGTTGGTACAATAACCAGCACAACAGAATTTCAGTCTATATCTAAAATGTCAAAATAAATAAACTACAATTAAGGATAAGGTGTGCCTGGACACCTGCGGGTAAGCTAGGAGAGCTGAATTAGGTGATGCAATAATACAGTTCCACACGGGAGAGGAAGAAGAAAAGCAAAAAGCAACAGGGAGATCAGACTATTCCTTTTTGCATCCTTTCACTCATCGAATGAAGGAATCCTTGAGAGAGCTTATGAGCGAAAATGCCAAAGTGTGTGACGTCCACTCTTGCTCAGAAAGATGAGTAATTCAATTTGCACAGATCGACTGGCCTGATATTGCTAATCACTAGAAGGCTGGTATTAGTAAATGAAAAGTATTTCCAACATGCTATCTTGGCTACCCTAATGATTTGTGTTAATTTTTCTGGCTAGGGTTTTGGGGGGAGTTTGTTTAGGTTTGGGTGAGGGTGTTTTTTTCCATATTGCTTGCCTGACTTTCCACCCTTGTGTTTCAAATGAAATTAAACAGCATGAGTCTTTCTCAAACAGAAGACAACAAAATTACAGAGTCAGAGAACGACTGTCAGAAAAGACACCCTCAGAATAAACAAGCCTTGTAGAACACCATAACCAGTGCAGCGGCAGCGCCTGTAACACCCAAGGCGAAGCCGCGGCCGGTGCAGGAGCAGGAGCGACAGGACAGGCGAGCTCCGGGCTGCTGTGTAATTAACAGCTGCTGTCCCTCACCATCTCCCACGCCTTCGCCAACTTCACAGCACGGAGGGAAGTGGAAACCTGTATCGCTTTAATATTCATCAGGCTTGTTTGTCAGAGGCATTGTCCCCGGAGAACAGGAGACACCGGAGACACGCGTGCCCGCCGCGCTGGCTGTAATTACAGGGCGCTGGATGGGAGCAGAGCCCGGCCGACACACCGGCCTGTCCTCCCCCGGCCAGACCCCCGCGCCCCGGCGACAAACAGGGGTCTTTCCCCGCCCCGCACACCCGCGGGGTCAGGCCGCAGCCGCCACCCGCCCCC
>VXAY01000173.1:175468-193760 GCA_013399855.1 Oxyruncus cristatus
GGTAGGCGAGAGCGGCCGGGCGGCACCGCCCGTCACACCGCCCGCCGGGGCGGCGCTTGGGGCCCGGCGAGCCGCCGCCCGCGTCCCGCTGGGGCTGGAGGCGCACGGGAGCTGGGATACACCCGGGAGAGACTGAGGGCACCCCTGGCCTTTCTCTTCTCGCCCCAGCCTGGCATCCACCGGAGCTGGCAGGGAATCAGGGGAGAGGCCGGAGGCCGCCGAGCGGCCAGGCACAGCCGTACCTCCACCCAGGAGGAAGTATACCTGCTCTGAGGGTAAACGAGCAAAGTAACAAAAGAATAGTTTAGGAAGCACATGAAGTTCCTTGACAGGATTTAGGAATCCTCCTCTCCCCCGGCCACCCTTGCTCAGCCTTTCAGTGTCGGCTCAGGCAACTCAGCACTTTGTAAAGGATCAATCCCGGAAGAAAAAAGAAGCGCAAACTAAGTGGGCACTGGCTCCTGAGCTTCGTTTGGGTGGGAAAATAACACGCAGTCCCAGCAGGCAGGGGAAAGTGTTTGCCACGTAATTGGTTTTCTCAGCTGCTCCAGCGGAGCTAGGAGCCCTTCGCGCCCGAGCCTGGGCCGGGGCCTCTGTGCTGCAGGTGATGGCCCAGCCTGAACAGAGAACCAGGGCTGACCCGGGCAAAAGGTACATCAGCCAATGCCAACTGTCAGTGAAAAGAGCTGGAGGTGGAAGCATTTAAAGGATCCTTTTCATGAGACTAAGGAGGGAGTAGTTTTAATTATTTTTTTTTTAAGTTGGAACCAATGGCTGTAAAATGCACTTACATAGCAAGAGCCACTCTTCAATCCTGCATCATTAACTTCCAAAAAATTAGTGTGTAGCACATATGGGGTCTTAGACACTTTCTTAGTCGTATTAAAGCACTATCCACATCCCATAAATTCAAAGCCCAGGTAAAGCACAGATGTTTCACACACTTATACTAGCATAAGGCAGAAAAGGTTCCCTTGTGAAAAGGGCTAACACACAAAACGTATTATATTGAATGTATGATTACAGAAACACATGAATTAAAGGCTAGAGTATTATTTTAGACACTACTGGGCTGAACATCTGCTTTAGGTATTAAAAAATCTGTATTACTTAAAGTTGCAAATAAATTAACGTTAGGATACATAAATACCTCTTATCTACAGTAGAGTTTACATTCTATTTAGTAAGGACTGGTTGAAATAGGGTAACAGCTCCTAAAGAACAGCTTTAAGTCATCAACCAACCAACTTGCTTTCCTTTGCCTCCACTGTGATTACAGCAGCTGTACAGTAGTACTAAACTTAATCTTTAACCTCCCAGAACAACTGGCATTTGCAACTTGGACAATTTTAATAAAATCAGCACATGACAATATTGAAAATCCTATGGAAAAGTAAAGACTGTTCACAAATAAACTTATAGCTATTTGGGTGTGCTAATAGTTAATTGTCCAGCTCCAATCACACAGCTATCTATTGACCATAATAACTGTTTCCTCTTAGTAGGCTGCTCAGCAGCAGACTGAGCTCAAACAGCTCAGACAAAAGCTTGTCTGACAGCAGCAACAGCTTTCAGCAAGATACACACAGGAAGACAGACCTCAGTCATCTAAGTATTTCCATCAAATTTTGCTTGCCCCTAGCTCTTCAGGGTTCTTGTATGCCAGAGAAAACTTTTCTGAAATCCTATGGAGGATCTCTTTTCTGAGATCCTAATGGAAGAAAATGGTGCTGGGAGAGTTATTACACACTTGCCAAGTGTTTTATTTGCATCAAGCTCTGAGAGGCCATAGAAGTCACCAATGCAGAATGCCAAACTGAGAGAACATTTAGAACATTCTGTTCTCCTGCAACAACTTTAGCATTTTCTTCCACACATTGTGCTCCACAGGATCCATAAACATAAAAATTCTATTTCAGTCTCTAAAATTGATCTCTTACAAAGTTTGGAGAGAATTTTGTAAGCTTCTATACATCTGAACTCTCCTTCTTGGTGCCTCCCACATGCATGATTTTTTTTTTCTTCCCCAGACTTGAGATCCTCAGGCAACTTTTCTAAGCAGGCTCCATGTTTTCTACCTGGTTTGATAAGGTAAGAAAATATACACTTTGTTCACTCAACATGTATCTTCGAGAGGAAATGCATGCTGAACTTGCCCTTGCCTCTGCCAACACTCAACTAGTGACAGCTCTCTTCCTATCTGGTAACAGAGTTGGTTTGGAAATGGTGAACTAAAAGCTAAAAACTAAATGTATGCAATAAATTGAAAATAGAGGGTTAATTGTTGGTAACTTGACAGTCTGAGCCTGTCCTGAAGCACAGTGCTTCAGTGTTCATCCTCAATATGCCCATTCATGTTTGATTTCCATCAAAAGCATTTAACTGTACACTCTCCCCTACTGACTGCATTTCAAACAAAGATTTCACACTCTTTTCTGCTCTGTTTTGCATAGTACATTGGTTTGTACTGCTCAAGAACTGAAACTTCTAAAAAAATAAAAATCAAGTTTTAGTAAACACACACCAATAGCTGAGGACAACTCCTGTAAAAGCTGGTGAGATGCAAGGACTCATTTGTTATATTTAAAATACTAAGATCCATCTTAACTGATCCTTTTACAGACTAATGCTGTGCATAAAATGCAGTGCATTAGGTAAATGGCGTACCTGAAGATTTGTCAGCATCCTCCACACATTGAACATGAGTAGCACTAATTAAGTAGTTTATAAAGTGAAACTGTCTTCTAAGTTACAGCATACAAGATATTCGCTGTTAGCTGCCACCTTCTCAAAGAACTGGTTGACCGAGGGACCCACTTGTTTTAATTACTACATTTAGCTTTTATCTTATCTAAGCAACAGCATTGGGTGTCCATTTACAAACCACACACTCTGGAGTATCTTGAGGTTCATAATACACCCTCTTACTTTGGGGTAAAGGATATTTGCCAAGATTTCAAGTTTCATTAGGTCTACCTAGTTTCTGAGGTGTCCTTGTAGATTCTACCCTTTTGAGACCAACACAGTAAACTGAAATATTAAAGAAATGCTATAGGAAATTAAGATCAGATTTTAGCTGAGTTGGAGCAATATGCTTTGTTTAGATACAGCTATCTCTGTTTTAAAGTTCAGTACCAGCACAGAATTCCACCTAGGATGCATCAGAAATTATCTCTTTAAAAAAAGAACTGCTAAATTAGCAGCATGACAAAGATTTTCTTCAGTATGAGACAGTTTGATACCTGCATACCTGCATTTTTTCAGTCACTTCATTCCTTGTGTATAGGGAAAGAATGATAAAATTCTGTAGAACAAAGTCTTGTACAAATGTAAGCACAGCACATCCACCTTCAAAAATGGTCGACACCTGAGCACGAACAGTAGATTTTCAGATACCACACTATTCTTACAGTATCTATGCTAAGCATGAATTACAACAAATTTAGAAACAAATCAAACTAAGGAAATCATCTCATTACATATTGATAAAGGACAGTTAGAAACAACTGAAGAAACGGGCCATTCCCTTGTTTATAACCACTTACATTTTATTTTACAGTATATTTTTGACATTTTATGTTACTATAACCAAAGATCAGGATTGTTTACAAATATAATGGCTGCCATTTGATGTAAACAATTAAAAAGTGTCTTTGAATATTAAAATTTTACATCATGATCTTGTTTCATTAAATTGAATTACTCTTTGTGCCATCAGTTATTAGTGGAGAACTAATTTAAGCAAAAATAGTTTTCAGAAATTAGATGTAGAAACTGAGAAGCCTGGATAACATCTCAAAACACCACTCCCTCATCACTGTAAAAAGGAAGAAAGCAAATTCTTTCACTGAAGTTGCAATGACGAGTCAACCAGAGTCCATTTGTATTAAGGCTTCTTTACATATTATTGAATCCCATCATGCCCTTCATATTGCCAGCAGCACCTTGTTGAAATTGTCTCATCATTGACTGCAAACCTGCCATGCCACCTGTAGAAAGTGAGAACATAATGTGTTAACTCTGAAGCCCAGCTCTCCTGCTCGAGGCCTCATTAAAGTATGCACACTATTTCAGTCATACACAAATGCACAAGCCCAAGACTATTGAACTAGGCTTAAACAGCTATTCAAAGTAAAAAAATGAGTGACTAACTACAGAAGGGCCTGCAAAACACCAGGCTTAAAGTAGGTTTCAAGATGACCTGTGCATTAAGAACTAAAGAAAAAACCTTGAAGGAATAACCAGTATTGATTAGTAAGGTTCTGGTATGGGAGTCTTTACTTAAAGCTGCTTTTATCGAATTTAATTACTTGAAGCAACGTTTAGAAGGGAAGGGAAGTTTAGGCAGATTTGCTTTACCACAGTCATACCTCAAGTCATCACTATTCCCAGACACCATTCCAATTGCTCATTTTCAGAGTTGAATCCAAATGAAAAGATCAGATTAAGCACTGCTAAGCAGCAAAGCATTTGGACTAAACTTTCTGATTGTTGTTAGCAAGTTTTAGAAATATTTAATACTGATATATAATGCAGATATTCTCATATGAAATTCCTCCCTCCTCTATTTCAAATGCTCCACCGTAACTGTCCTCTCTTGAAGCTATAAAAAGTCAGCACATACCCATATGATGAAGAACTCTTGGATCCATCATCTTTGCCATCTGTTGGTTCAGTTTGGCCAGCTGAGATGGGTTTACATTCTTTGACATATCACCACCTAAAAAAAAAAAAAAGGTGGATTAGCATATGGGGCTAGAAATAAATCTGAATGTTACCTTCTAATTCTAGATTCAAACCCATGAGTCCATTATCAGAAGTTACTTACATCAGCCACTTAAAAGTACTTTAAGGATCAACAGCCCCTGCACCCCACATAAGAGATTGCAGTGTTAGTACTGTGGTAGTAATCAAGTCTACATTGATAGAAATACAGTGGCTTTCCCTGCTAAGTTACACATTAGTGGCATGAAGAACAGTGTAGGCCTTACCAGTTACATAAAGTTCTCAAACATCATGAGTGAGCTATAACTCACTTTCTCCTCTCCCTAATCAATGTTTTCACACATTAAGTCATGTCCCCACCAAGTTAATAAATTTTAGTTTTTATTTTGGGGTGGGGGTTTTTTTGGGGGGGTAGAGGGGGCAGTTGGTTGGTTGATTTTTTGGTTGGTTGGTTTTGTGGTGTTGGGGGTTTTTTACCTTTGAAAAGCCCTTTGATGCCTCCCATCTTTTTCACCATCTGTGCAAACTTAGTGTATTGAGTCAAAAGCTCCTGAACATCTCTGGTAGAAACACCTGAACCTCTTGCTACTCTTTGGATTCTTCCTGGCTGCTTACTGAAAACTTTGGCACCATCTGTACTGTCAAGTTCTGCAATTAGAATGTGGAAAAGAAAAATACATTGAGTTACTGGCATTAAAAACTGTTACAGCTGGTAGCAAACCTGTTCTCCTAGTTGAGGATTTAGTTTTGAGTCAGAAAACAAAAAACCTAGTTTTAATAGTGACAATGCAGAATATTACATAACTGAGACAATGTTCTAGGAAGTAATACTAAAGAGTTGTTATCTTCATATGTTAATCACCATGATAGAAAAAACTGTCTGAATAAGTTATGCTCTCAGGATACTTGGTCTTAAGCCATAATAAGGGGTTTACCACAAGGGTAAGAGCATAGTTCCGCAGGAGTTATTGGTGGATTAGAAATAACACTTTGAATTCCAGAGACCAGGCTATATCACCAAATAAATCTGAAAGTGGGTAGGAAAAAAGAGTAGTGCCAGTTTAAAGATTAAGATACCTTTTTAATTTGCAAGTATAGTGTTAATAATTTAAGAACAGTTACAATATGAAAAATAAAAATACATTAATTTCCAATAGAATGCTTCAAAATCCTACCTACCCTACACAAGACAGAGCAGCAACAGGCAGTCATCAAGGTATCTCTAAATATTTAGACTTATTAGGATAGTTGGAGACATCCATACTCCTTGCCATTTTTATGAGTCTCAATTATTTCTCATAATTTTCTGTCACAGTAGATGCTGCAATGTCTTTTTGTTTCCAAAAAGATCTCTAAATAAGCTTACTCAAAAATGGAGAAAGAAAAATAGTTAATGACGTTCTTTTACCTTGGTCATTCATACTGTCCATTATAGTCATCAGTTTCTTTAGCCTTGCCATTGATTCCTGTTCATTGCCTTTACTCATGAAGTCAGTTCCAAAACCAGGGATCATGCCCTTTTTTCAAAAAATGGAAAACAAAAGCTGTATCAGAATAGGCAAAGCTAACTCTAATTAAGCAGCCAGAAATATAGACAGCAACTTTAAGTTCAGCAGTAACGTACCGCAGTAGACAAATTTCACCTTTTGAAAAACATACAGCACAGACTACAACACCAGTTTCAATGAAGAGTTCTAAGTTTATAGAAGTTTGTCAAATATCAATGAAAATCTGACAAAATAAAATGATTTTGGGGATAACTAACCAAGATCTGACTGAATGGTCCCATTTTCATGATGTTTTGGAATTGTTCATACATATCTCTTAATGTAAATTGACCTAAAGGACAACAACAACAACAAAAAAAGGTTAGCAGAAGTCACACCAGCATTTTGGTCTTACTCTCTCAATTATTCTTCATTTTTAAAAGGAAAATACTATACTGCATAGATACTAACATGGATAAACAGTTTAAGATGGTACACGCTGAAGCTTTAAGGTAGTTATTCTGCAGTTACAGTCTGACAGACTTATCACTCAAAAAACATAACTCAGTTTACTTGCTTGCCACATGTGCTAGAGAAAGAATAGCTATTCTTTACTGTGCACATGAGCAAGTTTATGTCTACATATAACACAATTTAACTCAGTGGTCTTTGTCACAGAGAACCTGCCACTATTACATCACTGTAATGCATCTGCTATTTAGGCCTTGGGAGTAACTTACCATGTTTTAGCTTTTCTATGAGTGCTTCATTGTCATCCAACTTTAACTCATTTACTTTATCTATCAATCCTTCAATATCACCCATACCTGGAAAAGGAAAACAGCTCTGAAATTAATATAAAAAAATTACTCTTTGACTTTCCATTATCCAATTCAAGTGTCTTAAGTATAGTTGTACATAGTACATACATACCAAGCAGCTTGCTGATGAAAGGCTGTGTTTTAAAGGGTTCAAAGTCATCTATGTGTTCTCCAGTTCCAATAAAAATAATAGGACTCTTTGTGGCAGCAACTCTGCAGTAAAATACATTTTATGAAATGGCCTCTCAAAAAACCATCCATCTTTTGTACCATCTATGAATATCATCAGCTAGGCATCCTCAACACTATGCGTCCTCTCTGAAGAATCTTATTCCTCAATTATTATTAATTAAAAAAACATCCAGCATTTGGATGTGTAGCTGAGGGTAGTTAAAAAGATTTTTCTCTAATTAGTACTTCATAAAATACAAACTCTGCTTTGAAAAAAAAAAAAATCATCAACAGAAATAGAAATTGCTTATTTTCATTGCTGAGTTTAAGAAACTTGAGAGAAAAGAAAAAAATACATCATTTCCAGTTTATCCTAACATTGGGAGGTCAGATGACACAGGCATTGATTACATTTTCTTCAAGGTACCTCAAACAAGAGAAAATCTTGTTTTCAACACAGGAAAAAAGCTTAGCCATAAGAAAACTCAGAACCTTTTCACCAGTCAATTACTGGCATTAGCTTTTAGATGAAACTCAGCTTCCAGTCCACAGACAGTACAGAGCAAATACAGCCAACTTAATGCATGACAACTATAACAAGCAAAATGAAGATACCAAAAGCTTTAGTTTTCTATCACTACCTATCCTATAAACAAAACAAAATATATATGGCAGTTCAAGAACTGTAACACTTCGTATCAAAGTCAGACAGTGATTTAGTAAGTTGGTGTCAGTTAACTTTGACTGTTTTGACACATCATCTCAGCTCCATACAAGCTATGTCACTGAAAGACAGGTGGAACAATCATACAAGGCTGAAGATAAAATGTAGCAAAGTCTAGTCAATAGTCTGCCAAGATAAAAGTCCAATGAGAATGGAATTCAGGTAAGTATGACTGCAGACAACTTTTTACCAAGTTGCTGGATACTGGCAATCCAGAAGTTTGATTTGCTTTGCAGTTTTAAGGCCAGTAGATATGACTAGGTAGAGGTTTTCCCCATTAGGCATTAAATAAGAAGCAAAACTCTTCAGGTAAGCTGTATCTATTAAACCCAAATCTTTTTGGAAAAATGCCAGATACAGAATATGGACTGAATATTGCTTGATGCTGTTTTCAGAAGACAGAAGTCTGACATGTAACAATACACACTACTATATTCAAAATACATCATAATATCTGATTCTGATGTTAAATATCAACTGGTGATCCTATTCTCCAGAAGGGTAAGCATCTAAGTTTTACTGACTTAACTCTCAGATTCTGTGCAATGTGACAGTGACTTTCACAGAACAGGTTTCTGTGTGACAATAAGGCATTTTCATAGCTGGCTGTGCATGGCCAGATGTTGGTCCCTGTTATACCACAATACTTACGCACTAAGAGCTCCACCTCCTTTTGCGTGTCCATCGAGCTTTGTAACAATAACAGAAGCTACATCTACTTTATCTTTGAAAGCCTTAGCTTGAGCTTCACAAGCTTGGCCAATGGAAGCATCCATCACATAAACAATGTTATCTGGTTGCTAGGAGAAACGAGATACACAAAATAATCATTTCCTGCTTTACTGAAAAGTGTTCATGCATTATGTTCATGTGTTCAGTAGCGGAACTTGCTGTAGTATGTAAGGGCTGTGCAGTTTAAAACAGGACATTTTATGAACAGTATTATCTGAGGGTCATTTGAAAAACTGATACTGTATTACTACATGAAAGATTTATCTACAAGACAGAACATTATAATTTAATAGGTTTGGGCTTATTAGTTATGCTTCAAGTGATTTTAGCCAGTATCTTGAGCTAATGAGCTAATTAGTATCTACAAGCAATTAATGGCTCAAATCGTCCATTCAGTTTTACATTAAGAGATTTAAGACATCCATTCCTCTAAAAACAAGTTAGCCATTAGCAGGAATTCTGTGGGAAGTGTCATATTGTCATGCAAGACCACAGAATCAAACAAATAGCCAGACTTTTTAAACTCATACAAGAAACACCAGCTTCATTTACATATCAAAACTGTTGAAAGTTATCCAATCATCTTCTCTGTTTCAAAGCAATTATTTGTGACAATCACAGAAAGTTTTGTATTCACAGTTACAGGAAACCAGATCGGGCTGGTTCTTTTATCTAGTTTTTCCACACAAAGAAACTGAAAAGTTAAAGCAAGAATGGCAGTCTAGTTATGTGCAAGTATCCTTGAATTATAGATAGAATACTTAAAACTGACAAAATTATCAAGTACTGGTCATTCAACCTTTGCTCATTCATACCTGTTTGTAATTTCTAATATAATCTAGTAATTAAAGCAAAATCTACACAGAACATTAGGACAAAGATAAATCAATTGTAGTCAAATGGCTATGACAAAAGTTACTGTATTTCTCAAAACTACTCACTATGGCATTAGCAACTTGTAACATCTCTTCAAACAATGAGTCTTCTTGTTTGTGACGTCCGCTTGTATCAACAATGATTATTTCAAAGTTTTCATTTTTAAATTTCTCAACACCTTCTGAGGCAATAATTACAGGATCCATTTCTGTGTAACTGATCAAAAAGAGAAACATCTAGATATACATGTATTTTTTGTTCCTAAAGAAACTAATTTAAAATTTCATCACTCAACTATAAACTTGTTAACTATAAATATATCTGGATATCAAGAGAGAACTCCTCTTATGTCAAGCAAAAGGTGGTTAAAAAACATGCCTTCCTAAGCCATTTCCCCTTACAACACAGTGAACTGAAGTGCGAAGGACTGTCTGTCTCACCTGCTGGAAGCTGCACTAAGTTCTACTACCCCTTTCCTGAAATAAGATTTAACTGAGCTCCTAGACAGTACACATCCAGTGAAGTTTAGAGGAAAGTTATTTTCTGCTTTATAACAGCTATTTTAGTCCACCTCTGCCTCTACTTGATAAAAAAAATTAAGCATCGGAAAATAATATCCTTTGAGCTGTAAGATAATTCCTGAAAATCTGAATATGTCTGGTAAAAGTCTATGAACTACTGTACACAGAGTATCGTAGCAAATTATTCCTAGATGTCTGATCTCTTCTTACGCTATCCCTGCCTGCTAATCCTGGCAGTATATAGAGTTAGGCAGAATTTTCATATGATTAGAGAAAATATAACTCGGCATATACTACTAAAACCTAATTAATTAGGTAACACTGGATGGGGCTTAGTGCAAGACATTCAATAAGGAACAATACATCATTGGAGTTAAATTGTCCTCCAAACTGCTTTCAAAAGATGCTTACCTCCCATAGAAGGGAATTCTTGCTTTTGTGGCATTCTGCTTTAACTGGTCAAAAGCACCTGTAAGACAGGTATAGTCAAGGGACTACTTAAGAAAATCTGTAAATATTACAAATAGAGAACCACATCATTAAAGGCTGTATTACCTGCTCTGTACGTGTCTGCACATATCAAACAGGTCTTCCAGCCTTTCCTCTGATAAAAGTATGCTAACTGTGAAAAGAAATCCAAAACAAGTAGGTACACCAAAGTCCCACTCACACAACATTGTGTAACAGCTTGCAAGTCACTGAAGTACACATGCAGAAGACGCAAAGGTAAACCAGCCTTCCTATAACTGAGGCCACTGAGAAACACTGTACAAGTATCAAATGTTAGCATGGCCATTATTAAGAAAAGTATGTTATAAATAATTATTAATGGCAAGACAAAAACAGCTGCTTGACTCTGCTGCTGATTTCAGTTTCTGAGTTAGGAATGACTACAAATGACTCAAGTTCCCACTTTACAGACTCTTGGATTCTGCTGTTAATACTGCAAATTGGATGAGCATTTAGAAACTACCCAAGACAGTAAATACTTCAATATCAAGTACCACACTGGCTACAACTTGCACAGCTCTTGGTTTCTGTATTTCCAGAGGAACAGAAATCTTTCCATTGCGAGGACCTATTTTACAGCGGTGGATAACTGGTAACACCCAGCTTCATTGGTACAATGTACATTCACAAAACACTTGTCTGACTAAAGACAAACTTGCAAAATAAAGTTCACCTACAGAAACACTAGGAAAGTCTTCTGAAATCAGAGTAGTGATATATTCAGTATAGCCTACATGTGAATCTCAAAAGCAGATGACATTAAAAGCAAGAAAGATGCATCTTTTTTCCACAGGATACTTTTTCCTTCCAGCTTGGAACGTATTGAGCTCTATCTTGGGGTGGACAATGAGCAAGTTGAGAGCTTACAGTTTAGGATAAAAGGGCAGACCAGTAAGGCTGATGTTGTTGTGGATGTTTGCTACAGGCCGCCTGATAACAAGGAACAAGTGGATGAGGCCTTCTACAGGCAGCCTGAAGCAGCCTCAGAGTCACAGGGACTTGTGGGGGACTTTAACTACCCTGACATCTGCTGGAGAAGCAGCACAGTGAAACACAAACAGTCCAGGAGGTTCCTGGAAAGCATGGATGACAACATCCTGTCACAGGCAGTGGAATTCAGGAAAGGTAAATTTTCATCTCTTCAGGGATCTTCTTGGAAGAATCCCATGGGAATGGGCCCTGCAGGGAATAGGGGTCCAAGAGATTGGTTGATATTAAAGGATCACTTCCTCCAGGCTCAAGAACGATGCATCCTGATGAGCAAGAAAATAGGCAAAGGGGGCAAGAGAGCTGCATGGATGAACAAAGAACTGTCATTACTCAAGCATAAGCAGGAACTACACAGGAGACAGAAGCAGAGTCAGGCCACTTGGAATGAATATAGAGGCTGTCAGAGTAAGTAGAAATGAGACAAGGAAAGCCAAGGTTCATCTGTAATTAAATCTGGCCAAGAATATCAAGGATAACGAGGATAACAAAAGGACAACAAGTTGTCTATGAGCCATTAAACAAACAAACAGGCAAAAAATCAAACCAAAACCCACGCAAATACATTCACTGCACGTTACCTTTGAACAAGTTGTTGTTTTACCACTTCCTTGCAAGCCAACAAACATTATAATATTCTGTTTTCCTTTGGTAGGTGTCCATGCTTTGACTCCAGGATCTACGAGCTAAAGAACAAAGTTTAACACATGTAGCAAAACCAAATTTCAAAAGCACAGACAGTTGATATGAATGCTAGGTGCTTGGTTTCATATTCAATGGGGCAAAACAATTTTTGCATATTTAGTCTTAATTTTGCTTAGGTTCTTGCTGATTTACAGTGAACAGCAACAGCCCATGCAAGATATCTATTGTTATGCATAATAATTCTGCAACAGTAACAGTGTTAATTTCTTTCTACCACCAAGCCCTACTGTCAGGGTGGCCCGTGTAGGTGGCATAACTGTAACAACCAACCCAGAAACACGACCTCCACCCCACAGTCACTGCTCAGGATGGGCTTCTTCCAGTGAGAATCCTATAGCACAGAAGGCTTTTTAGGATTGCTGCCTCACTTCTGAAATGAGTAGAAGGTACATACATTCCTGAGAGCCGTCATATGGCTCGGCACAGACTAACAGAACAAAAGACCACACTGTTAACTGGAAGGAAGGCAGAAAACGGATACCCAGGTGCTGATTTGACCAAGCAAGTAAATTAATGAGAAATGTTGCCATGAACTGCTAGGTTGTCACTTAACACTTTTTCAAAGGCTTATAAGTAGTCTGAACAAATCATCATTAGAGTAGCAAATGTCTGTTCTGGGACAACCAAAGACAGCCCAGAAGCTAGCAGTACTTTATTCTTCCGCTGCCTTTACGTTTCAGTTGAAGAGTAAGAACAGTTGAACTTAAAGCTTAAACTAAGTTAGTTTGAGAAATGCCTAGGAAGTAGTTTCAATTAGAATACTACTGTTTGCAATAGGAAGAAGCCTTACAACAGAAAGCATAACTGCAGGTACCACATAACCACCTAAAAGCTTGGCTTGCTACTGGACTGCTTCCACAGCCCAGGTTGTACAAGAAAAGTGACACAATGCAGAATTTTGAAGTCCTACCTTAACAAGCTCCTTAAAGACTGCATGCTGAATCATTTTCCTTTTGTTAAGGCCAGATGCCATTTCTTCAAGATCAATTGCAGACCTGAATTTAAGAAAACCATGAAACATTGGCATAACTTAAAGCATTGCTTGAACGTAGTAATAAACAAAGTTTTAGTAATAAACAACGTTTTTGCAACTGCAGCATCATCCTGATTTGTTTTGAGTTCTCAGATAAGATGTACTTAAGTGACATGCATTGGAGACACTTCTGTACAGAGGATGAAAACACGTTTCTAAAGTACTTGCATCCTTCAGACTTGCATTTACTTGAATTACACATCTGAAAACAGGCAAGGTAACAGTACTAGTCACATACACAGATCTATTTATAGGCAACACAGAACATGAAGATGAGGTGTCTAGGAAGTAATGAAGAACTCGTTTATCTGACAACTCAGCTGCTGAGAGCAACAGTTTTTTGCAAAAAGCCTGTAACAGCAATAAATGGCTAAACCTGATGAAAATTCTTTTGAGGAAACTGGCTAAACGTTTAGTGCAAACTGCATTTTCCTGTTAAAGGTAAACTGGGTGTGTCTAAAAAATATAAAGTTACAAATTATTCTTCTGTAACCTCAAATTACAATTTTACAAACATCAAAAGGTATATGCATTCTGATTATTTCACTTACTTGACATTTTCTCTAAGTTGCTTCACAAGTTTGATATTAACATCAGCTTCCAGTAATGCTGTACATACTTCTTTTAACATAGCATTTAAAACCTTTGGAATATAAAAGAAAAGTTGTTTTACAATACACAGGATTGACCACCACAAAAGTTGTTCATTTGTTCCTACGTAAATACAATTTAAATCTGAAAAGTAATAATGAAAGAGGATTCTCAGTTGTAACAACTGCACACTACATAACATAGTAACAACAGAACACTTCCTATTGCTTTAAGGCCAACTGCAGCTCATATGGCGGCAAGACTTACTAAATTTCCCTATGGGTACTCAAAAGAGTACACCAAAAAATCTCGTATCACACCACCATCTCTGTAAATACAAGTATGCCTCAACTGCAAGATGGACACTCTGCTATGTGCATTTTCAGAAACTGGACTGCTGCTCTGGTTGTAATTCTTGTAGGCAAGCAGGTGCCTCGGTTTGAAACCCAGTTTATTAGCTGCAGGATTTTTCAAAGTAGTGAGAACAGAAAGATTTTTTTGCAAATGGCCTCATTTGCACATCTTGAGCTCTTGGAGGATAAAAGTTTCTACTGCTGTATACTGGGCTGTATTTGATTCAGTTAAGGATTTGTTGTCTCCCAGCCACCAGTATGTTAAAACCTTTCCTCTACACACAAGTTCTAACCCTACAGCTCTCAATAAGCATACTTTTTAGTTACTTAAAGCCACCTGTTTGTCCACCTGAAAACAGTTTCTAACAATTTATTTACTCAGAGGCACATTTAAACCATCACATTAGTTACTTTGCCATCTTGCTTTTCAGTCCTATAACAGAACACACCTAGCTATAATTTCAAACTCTTAATTAGAAAAAAAACAGACTACAAATGTCCAGAACCACACACTGGCTTAAACATAAAGGCAGCAAACAACACACTCCTCACATTTCAGACAGCAAAGCTTACATTGACATCTATTTATTCTTTCACACTTCAGCTTCTATCAGCCTAGTTCACATCTGCATAGTCTGGCTGTACATACAACCATAAATCAGAACACGTACCTACCTACCTTCCACCTAAACTTTGGTACGTGCCTCCTCTGGCATTACCTCCACAGAACATTAACCTCCCTAAGTACAGCCACTACACTCAAGGACCCTTTGACCACAGGACCCACTATGTCTGAGGTGATTATCCATGTACAAATCTAGTTTTAAGTTTTGGCAGTACTCTCAGGGAGTTAAAACCTCCAGTAGAAATTTTACTTGAAGGAAGAAAAGAGCCTCTGGATAACATCAGCCTACTTCAGGCTTTCCATCAGCCTGAGAGAACTTTTTCTCAGAACTTTTCAAGTGTTAGTGGCACCACACTTGCACACTACTTACCTCCTCATTGATAATCGTAGCATTGCTCAGGGAGCGCAATGCTGAAGTTATTTTTCTTCCGAGATCTGCGAGAACCATTTTGGTAGCTTCAAGTACAACTCAGAAGAATCTGGAAAACAATTTAAAAAAAAAAATCAAGTTTAAAACTAGTTGAAGTTATGCTGTCACTAATTAATTATTCCAGTAACTTTCAGTGAAGAATCCTGCTTCGCATTCCAGAAAGTGCATAAGTTTTACTTTTTAGTTATTTTTAGGAAATACTGGCCTGAAGCTAATTTTAGACTATCCTGATGGCCTACTTAAAAAGAGAGAAACTACAGTTCACTCAGGAAGCATTTCACCATGTAGAATAAGTGCAATGAATTCACCAGGAAAAAACAGTTCAAACATACTTCCAGAAAGAACACTACCTGCTTTTTATCTTCTTGTCAGCAATATGGTATGTGACAGAATAAAGTCAAACAGGACAGCTTAGAAATTCTGCATCCTGCAAAGCCAGTATGACCAGGAGCAGGATATTTTGCTAGCAAAATTTAACATTATTTACTGGTTGCATTTTATCTAGCTTCCAATAAATCAAACTGAATTTCCCATTTTAGTAACCTTACAAACATACTTGCATTTTAATAAGCAAAACTCACGCTGTAGTTTTTAATGGATTTATTGGAAAAACAGATTGTTTTTGTTCACTACAGACACAAATCTCACATATAAGCATACCACAACTTACACTTAAGAAACCATAAACAGTTAATTTCTGAAGGGTATGAATATTCAGGTCAACATGTTAAACCACTCCACCTCCTATATAGCCCCCCAGATACATTCCAAAAGGGCTAAAACAAGTCACCCATGTAAGCCAACCTCCTGATCGCTTTGTCTAATTGAGAGTTACTATTGTTACAAAGTTGGCAGGTTAAACCAACAACAAAACCCTAAAACCAACCTCCAGTCTAACCCCCCCATCTCTGTCACACATTGTGACTGAAGTCACAATGCAGAACAAAGTCTCCAGGAGCTTCAAAAGATGCAGGATAAATAAATCCAGTATAAGTACAGGACTTGGGTATATTTACATATTTTAGATTTAATGTATATTGTATGTACAGGTAATTCCTAAGTGATGTCCATTACCATGCCATCTCAATATTCATTAAAAAATTAGTCTATGCTTCCTAAGGAACTCTGCCCATAGAGTATTTGAAAATCAGTACATTAATGAATGTCCACCTTCTTACATTGCTGAAAGAGGACTTCTGCATGTTATCTGAAGCAGTAAAACTCCAGAGTTTCCTTCCTTACAAGGCACACAAGTCACATTATTGCACCATAATTCTAAAGGACCATTATCATCAATATGATCTACCAAAGGGTCTCAGCAAAACAGATGTTCAAAACACTTTCCAAGCTCATTTCCTATGAAAATCACAACAATGCAAAAATAAAACCCTTTAAAAATAGCATTGCAACTCAGTAAGCTTTGAACTTCTAAAACTGCAAAACTTAACTACAATACTTGGATATAACAGCTAAGAAATTTGATAGGATGACCAACACACAGAAGCCATATGACTGCTCAATATTTAAAATTAGTTTCTGGAGTTCTATGGATCTCTAAATACAGAAAGTTAATTATATCCTAGTATACAAATGTTTCCTCTGCAGAATTCCAAAAGCTTCTTCCCACAGCCTTATAATAGGAATAACGCAAATACTTTTTTAAGGAGATAAGTTCAAGCATTTTCATATCAACTGCTCTTGCTAACACATTAAGAAATCATAAGCCATCAGAATTACTAAGGAGTGTCAAGTACAGAAATTAATAGAGCTTGTCACACACAGTCCATCCCAGTCAAGAGCCACACTCCAGACAATTGCTTGTGTGGGCAGGCAGCCAGGAGGGCATTAGCAGTGACTGCACTGCAGAACATGGATACGCTGAGCATCCGTAGTTCTGGAGAGCTGAGCTCTAATGCAGCATCCCACAAACGCCCTGAGCAGGGCATTAAACCCAGCAGGGCCCCCCGGGAGACTCGCTGGGCTATGGCAAGCAGGTCTCTGCTGAGCTCAGCTCTGCACAGTCTGAGCCCCCTGGGCACCTCCACACTGAGCTCCAGGACATCTTTCTGCTCCATGGAGTGCCAGGACTCTGTGCTTCTGCCAGGAACAGGCATTTCAGGAACCAAGGGGCAGCAGAAATAGTGGGGGGTTTACTAGGTGTAAGGAAACCAACAATGAAGCAACTCTGCAGGGACAGACTGCCTGCTGCTGCTCAGCCCCCTAGCATAAACCTAAATAAATCTGCCTAGCTAATCTAGCAGTACTCTTTTATATAAAGGATTTTAAAGAGGGAAAAGCTCTAAAAGGTAAGAGCTCTTTAAACAGCTGTTCAAAAGATACCAAGCAAAAGGGACACTTACTTAAAGTCTGTACAATAAAGTTACACTAAACGT
This sequence comes from Oxyruncus cristatus, assembly GCA_013399855.1. NCBI lineage: Eukaryota > Metazoa > Chordata > Aves > Passeriformes > Cotingidae > Oxyruncus > Oxyruncus cristatus. The sequence continues at coordinate 193,153 of VXAY01000173.1, forward strand.
ACACGTACGTGGATTAGACTAATCACAAGTCAAATGCTGTAAAGGAGCAGCATCTGTTTCACAGGTAGGAACGGCTGGAGCTGCTGCAGCGTCACTCAACCTCAACTTACGAATCTGCACCTTCAAAAGTTACCCGGCAAAGGACGGGAAGGCGCCCCCGAGGCGGCAACCGGGGCCGCCTGTCTCGCTTATAGTCCAACGTCCTCATTTTCATGGGAGAGGCGAAGGCACAGCCTTGGATACGTGCCCGACCGCTGTCTTCTCCCTGGGCACGCCGGGCTGGCCACAAAAAGCGCCCGGGACCCGGCCGGGCGAGCCCCGTCCTAGTGACTCGGACAGTGGGGACTGGTCCGGGAGGCCCAAAACTGCTCCCACCGAGCTCTGGAGGGCCGAGGGCCCTGCCCGGCCCGTGCTGCCGCCCGTCCCGTCCCGAGGCCAGGAGGGCCTGGTGCCCACCTTCCGTCCCCGCTGCGCCCAGAGAAACCGCCGTCGGTCGCGGTCCCACTGACGCGGTAGCTGCGAATTCTCACCGTGCGCGCGGCGCGGGACGCGCGGTCAGAGCCGCGCCCAGCCCAGCCCAGCCCAGCCCAGCCCGGCCCGGCTCGGCC
>VXAY01000173.1:194418-248723 GCA_013399855.1 Oxyruncus cristatus
GGCCAGGCCGTGGTCGCACCCTCCGGTCTCTGCCGAGCGGTGCCCAGAGCCGTGCCAGGGGACGGCGGCGCTGCGGGGCGGGCCCGGCGTGACCCCGAGCCCCGCGGCGTTACGGGCCGTGCGGAGCCACCCTGCCGCTGCCGCACCTACAGGGTGTTCAGCTTGTTCAGCTCTACACGTGTTCGCAGCAGCCTTTCACAAGCTTGGAAGTAGCTGTTTGAGTTCATTTACAAACACTGCTTTCCCCACCTGATGTCTGAAATTAACACAGCTTTCTGGTAACTTTCTTGTTTGTGCCTTGATATAATTTCATCAACGTGCTGCAATCAAGCATCTTGTGGCAGATGAAGAAGGGAAATGTGAGTCAGTGCACAAACTGTTAATTTGCTGCTGAACCAAAGAATGACATGGAAAACTTCAGTATAGGCAGCACACTAAAACTAAAGGCACCAAACGCCGTGCTGAGTAAACGGACTAAATGCTGCTTAGTCTCAGGGCATAGGTGCATATTGCCATTGCAGATAGGAATATCAAAGGCCTCTCCGGTCCTTTGATCCAGTCTCAAGCATCCAGTATGTGTATGTCCTGTTTATTGATGATTGCCTGCTGGGAAAGTTCATCCTGATGATCATGTGTTGGAGAAATTCATCATATGATACATTACTTCCCCAAGTCATGCCTTCCTGTGCTAGGGTTACGCTCCCTGTTCAGGTCTTTTGCTCCTGCATGTCCACTTTAGGGGGAAACATCTTCATAAGCAAACGGGTGTACACCATGGTACAAAGGCCAGCTATGACACCAAGAAATTGTCCAGCCGTCCAGGTACTTGGAACTGCAAACTCACTGTTGCCTCGTGGTTTGCAGCTCCCGTGGCCACTCACATGGAGAGGAAGGAAAGATCCTTCTCAAGCAGAGTGGGCCCTCTGCTGGATTTACAGGAAGGGAATCAGTTGGGAGAAGGATTTACCATCCATGATGGGCACACAGCCCTCCCACCCAGAGGGATTCTTTCCTAGCAGAGGCATTGCCTGATGTTTCAGTGCATCTGTGAGTCAGCCTTCGTGACTAGAGCAGGGATGGGATTCCCTAAGACTCGAAGACTTAATTTTGAAGGAAGTAGTTAGTGTTAATTGTAAATAAACGTTATTTTCTGTGTGTATGGATATGCACACACACACATTTATCTACACATACGTATGTGTATAGACACAATGCTAGAGCAATCTGCTGTAAGCAGTACTTCATCATCTTTGAGTCCTTGTCTGAATGCAATAGCATGCTCTGCTTGCTAAACAGTGCTTGGTTTACTGTAAATAATCTCGTTAGAGATTCATTATGCTCCAATATAAAAATGGGATTTCATAGGCAATTGTTCATATTGCTTCTTCACTTGACAAAAATCATCACAGCTCCTATAAACTATTATTAGTTTGGGTGGCGTGCACATATGGCTCTCTCATCTTCCTGACTCCTTTACAAATACAATAAAGCACATGGAAACTTACTAGTGAAACTTGAAAATGCTGAACTGTTTCAGGTAGGAGTCTAGTACTTACTGTTTTCTCTGCTTTGATTCTATCATGGTGCTTTACCTCTGTCATAGGAAAATCTTTAGCCAATGGCATAGTTTATGTAGACTTTCTAAAATCCTTTGTCAATGAATACATTTCAACTTTTTTTAATGCTGTAGCTTCCAGAATTTATCATAGATAGTTTCTGTGAAAGATAATATGCTATGGTTTGTAGCATTTATTAGATCATAACTTCTTTAATACTGTTTCTGAATTTTAGTGATCTAGATTTGTGCCTAGGTCTTTCAGTGAAAGGAAACGTATTTTTGCTTCATATTGACTCTTCATAATTAAGATACAAGCTAGAGTGTAGATCAGCTTCCAAATATTGAACTACTTTGTGTGTAGTACATCGTGTCCTTCTATTCTTATATTGTTTGCATCAATAGTGATTGCTGCTGCTTCACTGTGCACATCATCTTTAACATAATTAGCTTTGCAGTTGCCATTCAATGGCTTTTCAACTCATATTCTGCAGATCTGAGGACAGAGTGGACAGGATATATAGGGCAATCAGAATCAAGCAGCTGAACTAATCATAATTTCATCTCTGTAGTCTCTCTGACAGGCCATCTTCATAATCTTTTTTGCTTTAAGATTCTTTGTTTACAGGCTTGTGCTCTAATAATATTTTATTCTAATTTTGTCTTTCAGAAAAAAAAAGTTCACTGTTAATATCCTGGCTGGATGCTATTAATTAATACTCTGAGAAATCAATTTGCATTTTAGGCATCTGCATCTTTGGCATTTGCTTACACTGTGTGATTGTATTTTGTGAAGGGCTGATGCAGTATGGGTAACCCTGTTTTGTTCCCAGGTGTGTCATTTGGGACATGTGACTTAGGCTAATTTTATTTCCCAGATTGCCACATTTATGGAGAAATTTAGAGTCTATAGAATTTGGTCTCGTGCTACTGCTTGCAGACGTTACCAGTTGCTGAACCTATTCATTATGATGTTTTAAGGAAAAGTATTAATGTTTGCCCAATTCTTGTGCTCTCTTGAGGTGCTGCAGTCTCCCTCTCTAACACAGGTACATGTTTACATGGAGGTATGTGGTAGAGGAGGGGGATTTAGAAAGCTTTATGCCTATCTGTAAGAACTTTTCATCGTTAAACAATCAGGATCTGTTTCATTGCCTCTTTGGGTCATGAACCTGTTCCTGTTTTTCCAATCTGCTCTGTCTGAATGGCTGTGTTTATTTTCAGTTTTTTGTTACCCTGATGAATACAGGACTGTAGTACAAGAGAATATCACTCCCTCACTGCTTTTATTTTCTTGCAGCATTGAACAGTGAGTGAGCAGAGGCATTTGTCCTACAGGTCGCATTCCTTCAGCCTTTTTGCAGTATTTTAGAGATGCAAATATTTGGGGTGATGGTCCCAACACTCTTGATTATGCTTCTTTTTGTATTGTTTCTCGAGCTGCTTCTTTGGCTACATCCTTGACAGTTACTTTTACTGTGGGGTGTTTTTTCCCCCTCAGAATTGTTGCATTTGAATAATTATACTGCCCATTATAACGCCTAGATAGCCCAGTGATAATTAATACTGGTTGGACTGAGGATAGTGAGGAGCTGATAGAGGTTTCTGCTGCTGTACCCTGAATACAGCTAGGGAATATGGTGTTCTGTCTGTGCAGAGAGAAAACTTGTTTCATGGGAGATGTTAAAATGTTACCAGGTCTCTGTGCCACACAGAAATTAAAGCCTAGTCTTTGGCGATACAGATGTAGGAATTGTCTGATGAACAAAAGAAAAAAAGTTGTAGGGATGGGGAGATAATATTCTGAATGGAAACTAGGACAGGATAAATGTGAACAAAATCGGTATCTCCACAGACAAATAGTTTTACTGTGGTCAAAGGGTTCCCCCCTTTCTTCTACTACCTCCTGTTCCTGTTTCTGTCACAGTGTTGATCTTACAGTTTTACCTCTAACAGAGGAGAACTGGCCATGATTCCAGTGTTAGCTATAGTCAGGCTTTTTCTCCTCCCTCATGCCTCTCTCTCAGTTAAAGTGTACATGTATCCTTAGAGTTAAGCTCTGTAAAAAGGGGTTGCCCTTTAGGACTACCGTTGTTGCAAAGACATCCTTATTTATCACTTTTACTTGGTTAGTGTTCCTCATAAGAGAGATGCTCCAGTCTCTTAATCATCTTTGTAGCCTCTTGGTTACTGTTTTCTGACTCACATGGTGAATGCATGGAATGTTACTGAGAGACTTTTCCATGGAAGAGACAAATTCCTTAATAATAAAGAGAGTTATCTAAAGTAAAGACTCTTACATATTTTGAATGGAGAGAGTGACTCTTACATATTTTGAATGGAGAGGGTGTTGAACATGATCTTACTCCAATGATTTCTGACTAACTTTCCTAATTACAGGAATGTAAATGTATGCAAGATTCTAACAATTTTTTCTTTGTATGAATACAATATAAAATAACCAGTCATGCTGCTTTTCTTTTTTTTTTTTCCTCTTTTGGGCTATTGTGAATTTTAGAAATTCCAAATCTTTATATATGGTGGAAGAAAACCCTTTTAAAGCAGCTGCTTAGCAACATTGCTTTGCTGTTTCACAATCAGCCGGCTCTTCCCACACACTGCAGTGAAATGTACGTCATTTCACGGTGACTTGTGTTCCACCTTTTTTTTTTGACTTAGTCTTAGATCTCAAAGAAAATGAAATAGTAAGAGTTGGAAGGAAGAATAGGAACCTTTGGTGTCTTAACTTTTTTATAATAGGATGATTAATGCCTTAATATCCTTCTTCAATAACCATGTTCCAGAAGTTCTGGCTAAGAAAACCTGGGTGAAGCCCAAGAGCTAATTCAGACCACTTGGGGAAACCCCCCTGAAGATCCCCCTCAGTAAGGTCCCAGCATTTGTTGCATAGCTTTTGTAATAATTTGTGCACGGTCATATTCCCACTCACACCTCCACTGCCCAAACTTTTAAGAATTTCCAGCAGCAGAAGAGGTTGCATTTGGTACAAATGGGTGCTGGAGGAGAAAACCAGTAAAAACAGAATTGATTAAGCTATCTGTATACATGAACAGAGAAAAGGGAATCTGAGAAAGTAAATTTGAATTAAACAGGAATCTGAATTTCAGTTTTAAGATTGAAGTCACCAAACCATTCTGTTTATTGGCAACTACTGAATACTCCTGCTGTATTTAGCACCTTAATGCAGATTACAAAGCATGTCTGTTACAAAGTTAATGTCAGTGAAGCACAGATAAGGTGATAAGATCCTTTATGCTTTTTGTGTTCTGTTGTGGGATGTAAAATAGATTGAGAAATATTTTTTCAGCGGGATTAAAATTGACTGTTCTAATACTAACTTTTGACTTTTTTTTTTCAGTCATGTAACAGTGTAATAAAACAATCTTACAACCTTTTTCCCATCTATGCATTTCATTAGAAACTTTTAAATATAAAGCCAAGATTTTAAAGTGATGTACTGGTCTGAATTGCTGATTATTCACACAGTACTCAAAATATTCAGTATCAAAAGTATTACTCAAAATAATAATTGAATAATAAATCATTGCAAATCTAAGTTAAGAAGAAACAACATATAATTAAGGACAAATCTTTTTTTTTTCTTTTTGTGGATTAACTTGTACTGGGAGCAAACCAGTACAGCAACCAAGAGGTTGGCATATAATTTAGTCTTGTGACTTGAAAGTTGAGGGCAGTCAGTGCTTTAAGTTCAGGCTTTTAACAGGCAATGAGGGAGAAGTATCTGACAAAATTAACCTAACTGGACTATGAAGGATGTGCTGCTTTAGTAGTGTCCTGCGTACAGAGAAGAAACTTCTCATCATACTTTTAGGAACAGACCAAGTTTGTACTGCATTTTCTATTATGTACTTTATTATCTAGGCATTAGTGTGTTCTCAGACCTGCTAGGTAAAGTTATCAAATGATATTTTCACAAGACAAGAAGAGGAAATAGTATAAGAGACAAACTTGACTCTTTTAATGTTTCCTTACTATTGTCACTGCAAGTGAAACTAAAGTGGAAGGAGTATATTTAGCAAGAATGAAAACATGGGGTTCTTCAATGTGACAAGTAGAGTATTCAGGTTTTTGTGGTGTGCCTGGGAAAAAGCAATTTAGTACAAGGCTTCATATCCAGATTGGTAGAAGTGATTTATCCAGTAAATATCCTTTCAGAAGAGATAAAAATAACATTGCATTGTCACATTATTCCACTGTTCTGTTTGATAAAGTAAAATGGGATGTTACCTGTGAATCATCAACTTTGGGAATAGGCATTAATTTGTTTTGTTGTGACAAATGATACTGATTTGAGAGATGTCTCAAGAATACCAAGTACTTCTAAGTTGTTAGTCACTGAAATTTAATAGTGGTGGGGAAAACTAGTGATTGTAAAGTAGGTATGTGACTTGCCTTGTTTAAAATTTAACTTTAAAGCTTCTTTCAATTAATCAATGTAAAAGACTCAGAGAACTAATAAAATAAGTTCTGGTTATATTTCTAGTGGAAAAAACAATTTCTACCAATAGCTGAGTATGCTTAGGGATAGAAATAGTATTTAGAATTCCTGAAGTACTTGGTATACTGAGGTTTTGCTTCTCAAATTGTTTACCCAAAAAAAGTGATAGTAAAGCTTTAGAGGTGTGGTACTTCCTCCCTGACTTGTTCAGTATTATTAAAACACACTGAATTATTAAATTAAATTCATATTAAGTTAGATGGATGTTAATATTTGCTTTTTACTTCAGTGACTCTGAGTATATATCTAGAAGACCATAAGGTACTTGCTGTTATGGTTGCCTTTGCTAAATCCTCTTCTTTCCATGTGACATGTAATCTTCTGTTGTCATTTGGAAATTGTACTTGTCTTCAATCATGTATTTTGCAGTGCCAGGATGTTCAGATGTTGATATAGCGGTGCTGTATCTGGTATAAGGCTTTGTGATGTTCTCTTAGCTTGTGTAGAAAGGCTGAGTAGGGCCAGGGTGTTAATGAGGCTTTTTGCAATGGGCTAATTAAATTTTATAAATGCATGTTGAATATATCCAGTGGAACCGGTTTTTGAAGTAAAATACAAACACTACACACTCAGACTTCCTCCATAAACAAATGATTGTGATTCATCCTGTAGTGTTTCATGAACTGTACGTTTCCTGGTTAGTTGTCTGTTCAATGAACATGGGTTGGCTTGCAGAATCTCCGTTTCGTATACATAACAGGCACTAAAATGATATCAAAAATAGTTTTCTATTTTTGTTTCTTCTTTGAAGATTCTTTGTAAGGTGATGTTGAGATTTCCAAGAGTGAACAATTTGTTAAGCACAAGGGGGAGTTGATAAAACTGTAGCAGCAGAGGCAGAGATGCGTATTTTCATATTTGGCACCCGTTTTTCATACTTGGTGGCAATCTACAAATATTTACATACTGCAAAAGTAAATGAGTTATTGTGGTAGCTGTTGCTGTTTCTTGCTTTGACAGGAACAAGGCAACTCTGCATCAGAGTTCACTCACAGACTCTACACGTAAGTGTGGAGTGTTGCATATGTAGCTTCTGCTGCAGCTGCCATTTTGTCATCTCAGAAGGAGTGTGTTCAGATCTCCTTCTCCTTTTTTGTTCCTGCATGTTCCACTGAAAGTTGGAAAGGAGCATTTCCATTTGTCATTTGTTTTTCAGTGTTAGTGTTTCAACAGTTTTTCGTTTGAGCTGCGTATGTGTTGTAAGATTTTCCCTGGGACCTGTGCCATACAGAGCATACAAGAACTTGTGTGTGTCATACTTTGTTTCATAGGAAGAGCTCAGAGGGCCCCATGTGCGATGGTCAGTGTTGGGACAGGTATTGCATAACCAAAGTCAAGGCAGGGAAGGGGTATTCTGGAGTTGAGGAAGATGAATGTGCTACCTGTCTCCCACTGGAAGTATCCATTTCTCTACTGCAGAGCTGGGACACCGAATAGTCTGGAGAGCTGCCTGCCACTAATGTTGACCAGGAATGGTCACAAAGACCATGAGGGAGAGATCCTATTGACGCACCAGCTCTGGGAGGAAGAGAGCTGAAGTTCTGCATTCATCCAGTGTGATATGGCAGGCCTGGTGGTCTAAGAACACTTTCTGCATTTCATTAAATGCTATATATGAATTTGATACTCTTAACAGGCAGTATAACAGCTGGATGAGCTCTCTTGCATAGTAATAGTATTGTTTTAAAGCAAGCACCAGATGTAGAAGCTTATTGCCCACAGGCACTGATCTGTACAGCTGCTAATATCAGCTTTCTTCTCTCTTGTTCTGTCTGTAGGACGAATTTTCCTCTTGCTTCCTCAGATGTTATCCACCTCAGCAAACTGGCGCCTCTGCGCTCTAAGGGTGTCTTGTGGTGCTAATGGTCCCAGTTAAGCTTCAGTTAGATTTACCACCTTCCCTTCCCATGATATCTGGGTTTACTTTCTGTGCTTTGTCATATCCATAGAAATCTTCCCTGAGCTGATCAGAAGAATCACTCTCTGCTTCTGGGATGTTCATAACAAATCTGCAAGTTGTTGGATGACCATGAGTTTAACAGGATGGGTGCTCATTAGAGGTTTCAAAGTAAAATGCTGACAAGCTGGAGATGCTGCAGTTTACCTGTTGTGTCTCTGTCCCTTCCTCAGTGCAAAGTCTGCCTCTGTTTAGGAGGTCAGATTCCGGAGAACTTAGCTGTGAGTGCTTTGGAACGGTGAATTGTCTTCCTATTGTGTAACAATTGCCAATGGTAATGGCCCATTAAGGCCTTGGAGCATTACTGCTGTACATTAAAGAAAATATAAACCAAATATATCTTAAGGCAATACAGGTAATTTAAAGTTTCTGGTGCTTACTATGGGGGATTCAGGATTATTTGTTGGAGTTCATTTTGGGACATGTTGAAAAAAAAATTTATATTTGCACTCTTAAGAAAGTGTCTTGCACCAATGAATGAGGGTTTCCTTAATCATATTGTTCTCACTCCAGTGCTTAAGCAAAAAGCATTTCAGAAGCATTTCATAGTTAAAAGCTTGGCTGGTCTCTCTTTCCTAGACTAGCCTTAAAATTTCTCACTGTTTTTAGCATTTCCTGTGATACACAGGAAAGATGAAGTATATTAGTACAGAGAAACTTGTAGCATGTTCTATAGATGTATTTTGAACCTGCTTGCCATCGAACTCTTCTGTACGAGTGTTCCCACCTGGAACAGCAATGCGAGCAAACATGTGTAAAAGCTGTCAGATTTTCTTTTTGTGAGTGGTGGAGGTGTATGTAAAAAGCACATTCACTGCCCAACACGATGGCAGTCTAAATAGAGCAAGAAACAAACCAGAAGGGGTGGGAAAGAGAGGACATATATGTCTGTTCTTAGACAAGAATCAATAGATGGCTTTGGTATATTTTTTCAAGATTAGATTTGCGATTGCCTTTTGTTGCTGTTTTTTGTTTCTTTTACAGGTATGTAGTTTGAACTGAGATGTGCCTTAGTTTAGAACCAGTTCAGCATCCTTAGAGCAGTGAGATGCCCAGACAAAAAGAAATTTTATCTCGTCCTTTTGAGGAAAACGTAACAGAAAAGAAACAGAGTACAGGTGTACAGCAGATCTCGTGCTGACTGCCTGTTAGGAACATCATACTCTTAAAACTGGGGTGTGTAAGCAGGATATTGACTGCAAGATGTGAAAAGTCTGGTTCTTGCAAATAATCCTTTAGCTGGAGTGTCTGGTTCTCAATACTGCAGGTCATAAAGGATGAGAGAGTCCAGAAGATCCAAAGGGAAGTGTTGAGAATGATCACACTCCTAGAAAAAAATGCAGGAAAGGTCTGGATAGGTGAATCTTGTTTCTTCTTCGAAAAGAAGACTGATGTGACATGTGATAAGTCTTCAGATAAGTAAATAGTTGCTATATAATGGAGAGGAACAAACTTTTCTTTCTTCATTGCTAGTAGTGCAGAGAGTCCTGGGTTTAAATAGTGACAGAGGAAATCTAGACCAGTAATTAAGAAAAGTATTCCTTTCTAATTGTAAGGGTAGTCAAGCACTGGAATGGATTGCTGTGGAGGTTGTGGTTGTGGAATCTCCAGCATTAACAATCATTTTTTAAAGAATGGTTTGGAGAAGTAGTGACACTTATTATTAATTCAACTTTGGAGGAAGAAAGGACTAGTGAGTTCACAAGGTTTCCTTCTCAATCTTTTTTCTAGATGTCTTAAAAAAATTGTGTTGAAGTAATGCAGGGATATCCTAGGAAAACAGCAAAAATTTACAATGTGGCTTTGCAAAAATGTAGTGGTTTACATCCGCTCCTGTATTCTTTCCCATTTGAAATATTTTGATGGTTTAAGTCATGTAAAATGTATTGCGAGTTGAACTTTGAACTTGCATTATCCCTGATTTTTTTTAAGTACTTTATTAGAAAGATTGTATGTATAAAAAGAAACTTGTATATTAAAAAAAAAAAAGCCTGCAACCAGGCAACTTTGAGTTTTATAATTTCTTCAATAGTTCAAAAACATCTTTGATGTTTTTATATCTTAAGCTGAAACAGTATCACTTTGGTGGCAGCCCAGACCATCATATGTAAGTTATGAGTTTAGAAATATGAAAATAATTTGAGATTTCAGAAAAGCACTATGTTTATTTTAAGTGGCAAAGTTATTACAATCCAAAAATCTCATTGGCTGGAAAAGCTAACAAAGGCTGAAAAATGCATTTGAATAAAAAGCCTTATCCATCTGGTGTTGTTTATGTCTTGCAACTGTATTGTACTGGTCATCACTTAGTCCACATGATCTATATATGATTGTGCAGCTGGTTTTGTTTGTCTTGATTTATAGATGACTTTGATGAACTTGTGGTGAGTAACAATGATGTTGTGCTCAAAAATATTGCTGAAGATTTGCGGAATCGTTTACCCATCGAGGCAATGTTTACTTCGGAACATCAGGCTGTTGAGAAAGTAAGCTCATTTTTACGGTCTGCTTTTGCTGAACCACACAATTTATTCTGATTTCATTTTTAGTAGTTGTTCATAATAAAGAACGAGCACTGGATTGAGGTATAGGAAATCTCAGTTTGGTTCTCAGGTCTGTTTCTGCGTGTTTGCCTGACTCCAAGAAAGTTGCTTCATAGCTCTTAATACTTTGATCATAAGTTATTTGGCATAGCTTTCATTCTGTGTGGTATGGCACCTGTCACAGTGATTTTCTGATGCTAACTCCATAATAAACTCTAACAGCCCCCTTAAAGAAAACAGAAATGCAGGGCCAGTGTTTCCCTGTTGCCATAATGTGGGCAGCCCAGGATGATTTCCAGCTCTTTCCAGATTCTGATGGCTTAGGAAGAGGTGGGCTATGAGTCCTGTGGGAGAGGAGAGCACCTTTTCTACTTGAGCTATCAGTATACAAGGGAAGTTAGTGCATTTCCCAGAAAAGAGATGTGTGGCTCTTCAGTGGAAAAAGTGGGTTGGCCACACGCAGCAAGCCTGGAAAAGGGAGGAAAGAGCAGTAGGAGGATGAAGATTATACCCCTTGAAGTGATGAGAAGGCAAGCATCCCAACTGGTATACTTTTGATTGAAAGTGACACCCGTGTTAATCAGGAATGTTTCTAGATTGAGGTATAAGGCATGAAGATGAGAATGGTCAGTTGAGGCTGAGAAGCAAAGTTGCCCTTTTTCCTAAATTTAAGTTACATTCTCCTCATTAAAGAGGAAGAGCAAAAGCTTCCTTTACCCTGTACCTCCTCTGTAGCCAAGTAAACACTAAGGGGACAAAACTCATGTCAGGTCCCCTACCCAGCTATCGAAACCAGCTTGCTTTCCTCTGTCGACTTCCACTTACTGGTTATTTCAGTGGAATTTGATGATCCAGTTTACAGGCAGGATTTGTTTAATTTTGATTTGTAACTTTTGTATAGGAAAAAACATGGATCTTGGGGATTTTGGGAAGGGTAGGTTGGTGGGGCAGTTAACCATGTGACAGTGTAAGTGAAATTAAGAGACTTGGTTATGCCTTTCTAAGATTGTGTTCCTCTTCTCAGATACACCAGCATCCACTGCCCATGATTCATGTTGATGCATTCCTTTATGATGATGATGTTGTTGATTCATTGTGTGAGGAAGGGAAAATGAGTAGGAGCTATTGCACAGAGTGTGGCTCATACAAAACTGCATCCTTAGGTAAGTGCTCTTTTGGGAACACGTGAAACAAGTTCAGTTTAACTAAACTGGTTTGTGCAGTGACTCAGCTGGACAACACAACATCCGGCTGATGGAGGGCTTTGTCCAGACCGGTGCAGTACAGAGGCCAGAATTATTTCCCATAACCAGTGGAAGGATACTCCTGCATACGTAAGTGGAATTAATTTGCAGTGTGTGAGTGATGCCAGTAGCCCACAAAAACTGGACATGTAAGAGGCAGGGCTATTTACCACTGGAAAGGAAGATGCGAGAGGAAGACAATACTGTAGGAGTCCATGCAGCAACCTTGTCCTCCCCTCGCATGCTGACAAACAGTAAAAAGCACCATCGGTCTTAAAGCTTGTGTGTGGTGTGGTACAGATCAGTGCTGTTGCTAGTATCGCACAGGCATTGAAGGAATGGTTTACATGAAGAACCTTCTGTTCCTTAAAACCTTGGAGTTGAAATTTAAAGCTATTAGTATGCTCATAAAAAATTTTGCATGAATTGTGTTAGGCCTTAGGTACCATGTTTCCTTTTTCAGTTAAACAGTTCCAAGCTACTTTGTTTTGTATTCTTTAATGTATGTCACTTGCAGAAAAAGGTAATTCTGTTTCATGAAGGAGTTCAAAATTCTCCATTTAAGGAATCCTCAGACTTTGGACAGATTACTTGGCAGGCTACCTCTGATCTGCAAACCCTGGTGTTCCAGGGCCCCCAGAACTAGTTCAGACAGGAAACCATGCAGGTTTCCAGTGATGATAACTCCTCAGGTTATTATTTCATTGGTTAATAACACAGTAGTTAGTACTGCCCACCCAACACCTTTGTTCTGTTCTTATTTCCCAGAGTTTATTTCGCATTCCTTTTCCCTCGTGGAACTGAAGTTTCTTTATCAACATGTACTGCCTGACCTGACAGGAAAGGTAGTGGTTGACGTTGGCTCCAGGCTTGGTGCAGTGCTATTTGCGGTAACTTCCAGCACAGGAATTCATATTTTATTAACTGTGACAAATATTTTCCCTCTTCTCTGACTGCCTACTCTTGTACTCCATCTTGGATGGGTCATTCTGAGAGGCACTTCTGATCTGACTCTCTGAATAGAATAAGGTGCTGTTTACTAGCAATTTCAGTTCTTCCTGTGTTCCTCATAAGAGGGAATACAAATGATCTTGCTTATGGAGAGGAAAAGTCTGTTGTCCAACAGAATAGCATATTGCTGTCACGCATGCTGCTCTTTTGCTAGTTCCTGCTAGCTAGTCTCTTTCATAAGTAACTTTGTCCTCCAATACCTTGACCATGCCTATATATAGATTAGTTATGTTAAATTCCTTTATGAAGCTGACAAACTGTTAAATTATACAAAGGAAGACTTTGATATGAACTTGTCTGCAAAAACATATTGTCCTGCTCTGTGTTTTAAAATGCACATAAAATACTTCATCGAGAAACTTGAGTGCAATTTTGATTGCTTTTGGCATGGCTGGTGCAACATATGGCCAACAGCAATGCAAAACACACATTACTACTTTCTTACAAAAGTCAATGGCTGTTTAGGGCTCAAGCTTGGAAACACTTGAGCATGTAATTCTACTCATCTGAATAATCTAATTTTGGGACAACTCAAATGAGGAAAGTTACTCCCATTTGTAAATATTTGCAGCGTTGGGTCCTTAAATGGTAACACTTTTGCTAGACTGAATTTGTTTTGAAGTACTTAAATGCTTGTATTGTTATAGTAGCAGATATTCTCAAATAAAGCACTCTTTTAAAAAAGAGTTATCCTTTGTAATATGTTCTTACCGTGGAGGAGGGGTGACTTCACCTTCACAGGTTGCTTTTCTTCTCTCTGAGTTGAGCGTTTTCAGAAAACATTAATAATTAAGTTGTAGTACATGGGTATCTCAGGTGCTCTGTATCTTCAGCATTATTTGCTTGTCTTTGCCATTGTTGGCAAAGTGTAATTATTATGTTCAGTGGAGACAGTGCACTTAAAGCAGAGTCTTCTTTAGGGCCCTGTATGCTGAAGTATTTGTACTTTTCTTTCACTAACATCTCCAACAACTTTCCAAAATCTCAGTCTGAAACCAAAGCTATTTTGGGGGGCTTATTATTAAGGCATAACTTAGCTTTTTTTTCCCCATATGTACCTCTATGAAGCATCTGAAAATGTTAGTAATACAATAACTTAGAGGTGCTGACAAAGACTTTGTATAAAAATACCCCATCTACATTGTCCTCTATTTTCACTCATTTTGACTTTATGTTACGTCTCATGTTTTTGTTTTCTTTTTTCATGCTACTTTCTTCTTTCATTCTCCCAAAAAACAAAATTGTGCATTCTTTTCCTTTTGCAGTATTTTTAGAACTTGTTTTGTACAGCTTTTTTCCTTCTTAGATTATTTTCCAACTGTTTTGCAATTGAAGTTGGAACTCTCCTCTTCTTTTTGTTATTTTGATGTGTCATTTTGGATCTCTTACTAAAATTTAAGAAATGTAAGTGGAAATATATTGCCAAATCAGGGGCTTAACTCTGAAAAATACATCACGTCCACTGAAAGACATTTCTCAACTTCCTGTTTTTTTAATCTTGTGTTTTATTCTCTTCTTTTTAATTGAAAATTTTGAACTTGTTTTAAAGGCATTGCAGTTACTAAATTTCCTTTTCCTGATGTAGGGTTATCTTTATAGCTCAGCATCCGAGCTGTATGGAGTAGAAATGAATGCAGACTTTTGCCAGTTGCAAGAACTTATGATTACAAAATATGAGTTCATTGACAGAATAAAGGTAAGTAAATATAATGTTTTAGTTTATGTACTTTTAACCACCATGTACTAGGTACTCTGTTTATGTGAGTGGCTGGTAAATCAGCATTCTTAGAAGTTTCTGCCTTTGCTTGTTCTGGTTTGAAACAAAGGCTTTGCCTTAGGGAAAAAAAAAATCTCATAGCAGAGAAGAAGAGGGAAATTATCAAAATATGAATCACTTAGCCTTTTTCCTGAATGGACTTACCCATTGGCTCACACAAAACAGATGTATCTGTTTCTTCCAGTGAAATCAGTGACATTATTGCCACTCAATTCTGTGAAACTGAGTGTGTAAAGAACTTCTGTTGCTAATACACAACTAAACATCTGTGATTTGCTGTTGTTAGCAGAAGGATGTCTGTAGGATTTGCAAATTTGCATCTCAGGACACCTAAAGGACTTAGAGCTATTGGTATTGCCCTTCATAGAATGTCAATGTATATGTACCTTCCACAAACAAAATGGGTTTCAAACAATGTGATATCATAATGGGAACCATTTCCCTAGTCCCATTATGGGAATAACTACTAATATTTTAATGAGGAAAAAAATTCCTTTCTGGAGAATACCAGTTATTTTGTTCCCAGCGAAAGTTGGTGAGTAGAATATACCGGGTATAATACTGGCTTTAATCCAGTTTGGCATGCACGTGCTCTTGAAAGAATTCACGCAAATTGCTGAGTATAGTAATTTTGTGGGAATTAAAGAATTTTAAACTAGAAATAAATAATAAATGTAAAATATTTAACACTGGGTAAGCAGTATCGTTAGGTTGCTCAATTCAATCCCAGTTGCTGACAGTTGATTCAGAATCTTTGGCTTTTGCATATGTTTTGTGTTCATACCACCTTATTCTGATGAAACTGAAAGTACAGTTAGGAACTCTGTCAAGTTAATTCAGTGGAGCTGGAGACCTATAAGCCTACTTTTCAGCCTTGTATATTCTTCATTATAAGCTTTTTTGATTTTCCTTCGCACCTTGTAATTCTGCTGAAGTATTCATTTTGGAGCTTAAAGATAAGAAGATAATATGTTTTCAAAGCAGTGCCTGAGGACTTAGCTATTGGAGTCTCATTAGACTAATTTGGTCATGTGACTTCTGTTATCACACTGCTTTGAACATTTCAATCTTAGATTTTTATTTCACCCCCAAATGAATTCTCTCCAGAGATACATACCAGCTTGAAAAACAATGAGAATCCCATTGCTGATAATAATTTATGACACAAATTTGAAAAACTTTTAGGAGCCCCTTCTTAAATAGCAATTGTTCAACAACACTGAGCACAGAATGGGTGGCCTCACCAGATGTGGCCTCACCAGGGCTGAGTAGAGAGGCGGGATCACCTCCCTTGACCTGCTGGCAATGCTCTTCCTGCTGTACCCCAGGATATCATTGACTTCTTGGCCATATGACTCACTGCTGGCTCATGGACACCTCGCTGTCCACCAGGACCCCCAGGTCCTTCTCTGCAGAGCTGCTTCCCCAGCAGTTCAACCCCAGCCTGTCCTGGTGCCCGGGGTTATTCTTCCCCAGTTGCAGGACCCTTCATTTGCCTTTGCTGAATTTCAATCTGTTCCTCTCTACCCATCTCTCCAGCCTATCAAGGTGAAGCCCTCTGGGGTATGGACCACTCCTCCAGCTTTGTGTCCTCAGTGAACTTGCTGAGGAGGCATCTGCCCCTCCATCCAAGTCACTGATGAATGAACTAAACAATACTGTGGTCAGTATTGAAGCGTGGGGGACACCAGTAGTGACAGCTCTCCAGCTAGACCCTGTGCCACTGATTACAGCCCTGTGGGTTCTGCTGTTCAGACAGTTCTGAATCCACCTCACTGTCCACTCATCCAGTCCACACACCCTGAGTTTGCCTATGAGGATGTTGTGACAGTGTAAAAAGCTTTGCTGGAGGCAAGATAGACAATATCCACTGCTCTCCTCTCCAGGTAGTTGTTTCATTGTAGAAGGTAATCAGTTTGGTCAAGCATGGTTTAACTTTAGTGAATCCATGCTGATTACTACTTATCTCTTAAAAAGTTTTTCCGATTTATATTTCTTCTCAGATCTGGGATGCAGAATAATAGAATATCCTGAGTTGAAAGTGACCCACAAGGATCAGGGTCATCGAGTCAGATTGATATATTTCTTTGTCTTTAAGAGGAAGTCAAACACATCTTGTCAGAATGTAATGAGCATCCATATTTTCCTGTCTCACCTATTTCGAAAAATGACATGATGTGCTAATATCCTTTTTGTTAAGTGTAGGTAGATGAAATCAAAACAGCTCCTCCTATGGTGACTGGAGAGGTAGGGTAAAGCATTTGCTGTCCTCCAGTGACACTGAGCATCCTGACTTTCCAGATTCCCGTTCCCAACCTGTGTTGTGAGAATTCAGCTGTCAAGTCTGGGTCTGTAGTGTCTTTTCTAGCTATAATCTTTCAGTAACCCACTGACCCTGTGAGATGCCTTTTAATATCCTCAAAATAGCTTCAAGTAGCATAACTTCTTTCCTGAAATTGGTGAACATTTGTCATAAAATATAGGTAAGTGAAATGTAACAGCCATCACACGGCACAGAGTTCCAGACCAAAATTCAGATGTACTTTATTTCACTTAACATAATGGATTAAGTGTTTTATTTGGATAAATCTCCTTTTTTTTTTTAATTTTTAAATGTTATTCTGGTTATTTACTTCAGTTTTATCTAGTATGAAGTCAGTGAAATACCTGTTTTTGTGACTGCTTCAAAATGGTGGTAGCAGATGCTGTATTACACTGACAAGCTTCATGACTACATGAAGGCTGTATTTGTCTCTTAATTTATGCCTTGTGAAATTCTTCTCCTTCAGGTGGTTCATGCAGACATCTGTACTCAGGCTTCACTTCTTCAGAAGGCTGATGTTGTTGTAATGAATAATGTCTTTGAATATTTTCTTGACAGACAGGAACAGGCCAGGTAAGCTCTGTGTCCAGACAAGTTATCTGTTTCTTTGGCAATGTGTGTGTAACCTTGTGAGTTATGGGAAACCTTAAGGTTGTGCTTTTTAAAGTCACATACATAAATTATGTAAGATAATTGTTTTCAACTGTCTACACTTAATTGTTACACTGCTAAGGTGTAATGGCACTTGTTTATTGTTAAACCCACTAAACACTGCTGCTTTGTTTACCCAGACCTTGCCCTGAATTTTTTCACTGATCTGTTAAATTAGTATCTTGCTGCTAAAGGATCTGAAATTAGTGTACCAGCATAAAGCTTAATCTTCAGAAGAGGACAGGTCACTTGACTAGTAGATGTCAGAGCTTTAATATAGATGCACTGCAATGCATGGTTATTAATATTTCTGATATATCTTCATGAGCATGAGCAAACAAACATGGGGCTAAGGTTTTCTTTCAGGTACAAGATGCTCACAGATACGCTTTTGATAATCCAGCAGCATCAGTTTAACATGTAAATAACTTGATCATCCAAAGTTACTGTTTCTTTAGAATGGGCAGTCAAAAAGGAGTACCTGTGTCTCCACTGTCCCAGCTAAGTCTGACATTCTCTACCAGTTTCAGCTAAGGCTTGTCCTACTGCCCTGGATACCAGGTGGTAATGTCAACTGGAGATGCACAGAGTGGATGGGTGTAGGGCAGTGGGTGTTTCAAAATGTAAGGAGATACATTTCCAGGCACATGACTGAGAATTCATTTGATTCTTTTGTAACTCGGGGATAGTGGTTTAGTGTTGCATTAGTAGCATGAAGACAAATTACATTTGAAGAGTGCTTGAAATTAAATTCTTTTTAGTCTGAATTGCTGTGCTGTTAGAAATGATCTGACTTGCAAAATCAGAAAAAAGGAATGCTGGGGGCTATATTTAAATATTCTGATTACTAATGTCTTAAGTACTTTGTCACGACTGCAAGGTATTTATGTAAAGAGCAGTTTGTTGTGAAGCTTAATAGCATACTGTGCTTAGAGACTGGATTTTCTTCAAACCCAAAAGTTTAAAGGGGCCTAATGTTGATGTTTAATCCTAGTTCAAAGTGAAGGTGTTGACAATACCAAATGGCATACATGTGTGTATCAGAGTTAAAAAGCTACAAAATCTGACTTCGTAAGACCATATATTCCCTGGGTTTTTAATAAGAAGCCTGATTTTTTTCATGCGAAGATATTTACTTAGATATTAATAATGACTGATAAGCATGTATGGCAAGCTTAGTCTACCTCTACCCAATAAACTATGTTAGATTCATTGCATATCAGATCTGGGGCGTTTTCCCCTAAAAATTGGTGACCTACTTTTCAATATGTTTCAGAGCTTGGGAATTTATTGCCTGTAATGTAAGGAAAAGAGGGTCCTTATTAGTGACAGTTCCAAGTCTTCAAGAATCACTTTCAAAGCTCCAGGTAAGTTCCCTCAGCCAGTTTTAGCTGACACACTTTGTTGTTTTCTATCAAAGTGGCAGTTCTTTAGTTGAAATTAGCTGCTTGCCAGTATTTCTGTAAGGAAGGATATTTAATTTTGTGCAGAGATTAAAAGGTATAGGACTCTGGATTCTGTTTCCAGGTTGACCACGAAGACATCTTCCTGTACTTTGATTGTCCTCACCTGTAAAATGAAAATCCCTGCCTACATCAGTACACTGCATGAATCATTGTATTATCATGTGTTTTATTAAAAATACCTTAGCTGTGAGGTTAAATACTTGAACACTTCCAGAGATGGTGACTCTACCACTTCCCTGGGCAGCCTCTTCCAATACTTAACCACCCTTTAAATGAAGAAATTCCTCCTGACATTCAGCTTGAATCTCCCCTGGCACAGGTTGAGGCCATTTCCTCTTGTCCTGTCACTGGTTGCCTGGTAGAAGAGACCAATCCCCACCTTGCTGAAACCTCTTTTCAGATAGCAATAAGGTCAATCCCAAGCCTCCTTTTGCCCAGGCTAAAAACCTCACAGGACTTGTGCTCCAGACCCTTCACCAGCTCCATTGCCCTTCTGTGGACACAATCCAGCACCTCAATGACCAGAACTGGTCACAGCACTTGTGGTGCAGCCTCACCAGTGTTCAGTACCAGGGACAATCACTTCCCTGGTCCTGTGGCCACACTATTTTTGATACAGGCCAGGATGCCATTGACCTTCCTGGCTACCTGGGCACACTGCCATCACGCTTTTTCCAGGTACAGGGGTAGAACTTCAGAAATACAGATGTATTTAGAGACTTCTGGAGGCAAAACCTTGTCTCTATTTAGTTCTAGATTTGCACATTGCCTTGAAACATGACAAACTGTTTTGTTAAGCCAGTGGGAGAAAGGGGTATATTAAAGAAGGACGATCCCTGAGGATGCTCTGTTTTCTGACCTGCTGTCAGCATAGAGAATTACTCATAATATGGCAGTATGAGCTGTTGGAAGTACAGATTAGGGAGAGATGTGGTCTGCCAACTAGCCAAGTAATTACCATCAAGGGTCTTGAATCAGTGACATCAGCTTTAAATTGTGGTTAGAAACAGACAACGACAGTGTATCTTCCAAAGATGTTGAATGCCCTGTGGTCCTATTGTTCCCTGAGTAGTAGCTGCTTCTGATGGACCAGCCTCTGCTCTCTGTCCACTCTGGTCATTGGTAGGTTATGTGTGTGATGCCTAGACAAATTATGTGGCCTGGCTTTAGTTAGGAAACAAAACACTGACCATTCATGACAAGGTTATTTATAAAGTGACTCTCTCACCACAGCAGTCAGTTTTAAAGAAATGGAATCACTTGTTGCCTGTATGCTGATGTGTGAAATAGATCCTCAGCCCCAGGAGCAGCAGTGGTGTCATTTGACCTTTTCTTGGAGCAAGCCATAGTCACGCAGCAGCTGAGAAGTCCTTTGTAGCCTTAATGCAATACTTCCTGGGTGTAAAACAAGAAAATGCTTGTGATTCTTCCATGGTATGTTAGCTGCTCCCTCAGCACTTCTGTCAAAATGTTGTCCTCTGATCAGGATGTTTGAGGCTTATACAAATGCATATAGAGAGGCAGTTGTAATATGACAGCAAAATATTGACTGAGATAGTTTTTTCTTTATTCTCTCCTATATTAGTTAAAAAGGCATTTCCAGAAATGAATTTATCATTGCTGCATGATTTGGAATGACTGATCTCTCATATTATGTCTTGCCTTCTTAATGTTGTACTGACCTTGAAACTCCTGCTGTTTCTCAACATGGTGTTAATTTAAGGATCTGTTTTCATTGTTTCAGACAGATGTACACCTCAGCCAATGGGTCGAAGAGATGCAGCTAAACTATGATGTGTATATGGAAAAGGATGTTGACAGAGAAGCACTTGAACAGATACATTTATACAAGATTCTCTAGTACCTGGAAAAATTTACTAGTATCCTTTTAATATCACGTATTTTGGGTCTAAAATGAATTTGGATTGATTTGTGTGAATAAATCAGGTCAAAATTCGTATTGTGATTAATCTGACTCGTACATGTGGTTTGTAATGAAAAAAAAATCTTTGGAAACAGGTTTTTCTTATGGAGGTATTTTGTCTCAACGGAGTATTTTGACTTTTAACTAGGAGATATGCTCATGGTTTTATTTTTGCAGAAATGGTAGAAAGAGTGGCTACATACTGATGCTAAAAGAATTTTTCATCACTAGCATTGTGCACTGCCAATGTTTGCTAAATATATCAAAACAGAATAGTGAATCATTATTAATATGAATGATAAGAATGCATTTAGCATAATGTTACTTAAAAGCCATAGTGCTGGTTCGTTTTGCTATAGACCATTTATTATTATCAATAATAATATTTACTGTCAGCAGTATTATCTTTAGTGTTCCTCCTATGGAATTTGTAGGTTTTCTTTCCAGGGTCTGCTTGATAACCAGAGTGTCTACTGGCATCTGTTATGAGAGAAGCAAGTTCATCCATTTAGTTAGTTGTCCTTAAGGTGGGTATTAATATAAAATACTAAAAGACACCAAGGAGCCATTGAGAATTAATACAGCAAGTCTGGGACAATGGAACTCTTTTCCACCTTCTGCACTTCTGCTGGGGATGGCAGGAAGTGTAATAAGGGGTTAAGAAGCTGAAAATTCTGAACAGGTGTCACAGCTTAGCAGAGTCTTGGTAGTGGCGTAAAACATTGGAAATTCGTAACAGAGCCTCCTCAGAGAGAAAAGATCCACATACGCCCACCACATTTATATTTAGATTTTACGTTCTAAGGATGTGAAGCTTTTAGTCAGCTGAAGAATGTTTTGGGTTTTAGCAAACATTAATGATCCAAGTGCAAAAATACTAACTTCAGGAGTTTTGGACTAAGTGTGTTGTGAATTTAGAAGCACTTTTAAAAGGTTTGCTGCACAACTTCTGTCTAGTGTAACTGGGAAAACATTAAATTGGATTTCAGTCTTCAAATGATTTACAGGTCAGTGACCTTAATAATATATGCTGTAAGCAAAAAAGATCAGTGGCTTTTAGGCACTCACTGACATAGTAAGTAAATGGCACTGTAGAAAGAATAGTGAGTGTTAAGAAGTCTTATTTTCATGGTCTGTTTGGAGTGGAAGAGGATGTTTTAACTTGAGTGATACTGAACCACTGCCAAAATACTGTGTTGAATCTATTCTTCATGCATTTAAAAACTAACAAAGATGGAAAGCTTTTCTTAAAAAAGAAGAAGTTTATTTTATTAACGTACAATAACTGAACTGTTGATTACTTAGTTGTCAATGAGACAAGTGCCCCTAGAAAGGAAATTTAGGAGAAGTTAACCAACAGGGTCGAGGTAACTCAAGTCTAATAGATCTAACAAGGCAAGAATAAAAATTGAGAAAAGAAATGCGTGTGCAAGTCAGAATGAGGAAATGAGTACTCTAGTAATCAGAACAGTGGAAGCTGTGACTGAATTGGAGTGTATAAATAGGCTGCTATAAAAGGAAGACTGAATGGGTCATAAAAAACTACTTCATAACCCTACTACCATGTGAGAAGAAAACACCATGTCAGAATGTTTTTTACTTTTTGCAGAGGTCCTGCAAGATCTCCTGAATCAATTGTCAGGACATAGGGCTCGTGATACTGGGTTTGATCTGTGCCCTGCACCTTGTTTTGGTAATACGGGAACTACAATTTTCATTGCAGTTGTTTCCCTTCTTCTTGCTGAGTCTTCAAATGCTTTTTTGGAGTGTTGATTTCAGACAAAAAAAATTTCAATAGACTGAAGCAGATCACCAGCATATTTATCGACATCTGTATCCTCTGACTCTGGAAATAGCATGCACACATCTGGAGCTCATATGCAACAGAGGGTGCAACAGGGAAGCTCCCCCCTGTCTATTTTAAACATGAGGAGAAACTCAAGAGGTGAGTTCAAGCTGCTGAAATGTGAGTTTTTCCTCTCCTGTCCTTAATGGGTTCTTGATTAAAACCCTCACCTCGACATGTTCACAGAGAAGAGGTGGTGGTAATACAGTTTGGGTTTGTTAAACTCATGCGCAGAAACACAACTCCTCCATCCTTTTAGAAGCCTCTTTCTAACTTGGCTTCATAGGGCCAGAGCTTGTAGGGCCATTCTTAAGGATGTTATGAGCTGCTTAACTCATCTACTGGAGAGCTAGAAACAACTAGTGAGTGAAACAGGGTATTAATTGTCTCTTTTCCAGCTGGCCCCTTTTAGTCCTGTTATATATTCCCACACACAAGGGTAGCAAAGGTGATGATGTTTGCAAAACCTTGTGTGAAAGTGGGCAAATTGGTCGTCCCTGTGCACTCTCTGAAGGCCTCGGATGTGAGCTGCAGTCCTCCCGGGACTGTGTGCATTGCCTCAACTCAGGTTTTGCTTGTTCAGCTCGAGGAAGCTGCCAAGGGTATATCCAGTGTGCCGAGTCCCTGTTCTTGGTTCTGCTGCTGCCGAATTGCGTGATATTTGGCAGATGATTGAACTTTTCTCTGCCTTGGTGTCTACAGTGAAAACAGAAATAATAAATCCAAAATCAAAGCAAGGTTGTGAATTAATTGAATATCAACTGCTTTGAGATTGTCATAGAAAAAGTGCTAAACAGCTGAGTTCTTCTTTGTAAACTGACTTAATTTAAAGACCTGAAAGGCAAAAAAAATACCAGTGCCCTTTGAGATACTTTCTGGCTCTTTTCTTCATGTAACAGCGTTGAAGCACAGATTAACCACAGTACAGTGTTAAAAATGCATAAATAATTAATTCCTAGTGCTCTTAGTTTTTATACTGCCCTCACTGTTAGGTGGCCATGGATGTTGGGATGAGGGGAGAAACAAACCCCACTGGTCCCCAGATTTTGGGGTTTGTGTGCAAGGCAGCTCTGTGACAGCTACTGCAGATGGCATGGTGGCTGTTGGAAACTGCCAGCCCAAGCTGCTCACTGTCCCAAACAGCTCTGGGGCTGCACGGCTGGTGTGCTACATCCTCCCTTGAAAGACAGCTCTGTGTATGACCTAATGGAGGTCCTAACCCCAGCTACAACAGCAAAATGCTGTGGTCATGAACAACTCATAAATCACAACATTTCACTTTTGTAGGCCTGAGTTAGAACAGGTTAATGTGAGGGAGATGTACATCTGCAGTGCTTGTAACCACCAGGAGTTTCTGTCACGCAGAAGACAGCTCTGCTGTTGCCCAGCATCATAACTTTCTGTGTAGTACTCTGACTTCTGGAGAATGAGCTATCTGAAATTTAAACTCATCGAGAACTACTTCTGTAGTAGTAAAAGAAGAAAAAAAGAAGACTTTCTGGATCCACTGTAATAGCACAAAAATGTAAATCTGTAAGAATGAGAGATTCACTTTGCAGACAGGAAACCTTGTAAATATTTTTGCTTGAGACTGTGTTTTCGAAAAATCACCAAATGCCTGGTGAGGGCAGCCTGGCTCTCAAAGGTGAGTAATTTTCCATGCGTCTTTTTTCACAGTAAGCAATACTGGAAGGGGCTGGAGCCATATGCTTGGGAAAACTTGATAGTGGGGCAAGCTTGAAAGAAACCAAATCCAGCTCTTTCATTCCTCACCGTCTGCAGGAGGCATGTAGGAGCTCTGCCTGAGCGTGGCTGCAGCCTGCATGTTTTCTCTGTTACTAGAAGACGATAATAGTGAACATGACTGGAAACTTCAGTTGAGCAACTTTTAGGGTTCAAGGCAGACTGGAGTAATGATGGAAACATTTTTAAGGGGCTGCTTTGTACTCTCCTGGAATTCTTGGTAGGGACTCCAGTGAAATGAGCAGAGCCTGTTCCATCTCATCTGAGAGGTCACAACAGACCCAGGCTCCAGCTCCCCTGCCTCAGTAAAAAGTGGGAGTTGGCATACGCAATGCCACTGCTCTTAGCCAGCATTTTAACAAATGGCTTCTCACATGCCTTGGGATGTCACAAGCCCTCTGCAGTAGAGGGGGTTGTATTTGTAGAAATAAGTGGGAGAAGAAGACAGTGCTGCCTGGCTAACGACTGCATGTTAAATGCTCTTTCTGGAAATGTCTGTACTTCACTTACTCATTATTTGAGAGCAGATTAGTGTGGCACGGTATTTTGAGGAAGGAAAAGAGATGGAACATAATGCTTAAATATGTATATTTTTAAATTCCTGACACTGTGCAACTTGCATCATTTTAAAAAATGACATTTTTTTTGGCCCTAGGGGTGAGTCTTTTCCTACAGGAAGAAGGTAGCAGTATGCTTGAAGGCTTAGAGCTGATCACCTCCAGAGTCCCTTGTAGCTTGTAACGCAGGAGTCCCCTATGCAAATGAATGCAGGAGTCATTCCCCACAATTCCAACAAGGAGATCTTAAAACCCCAAACCCAGAAGTTCACTATTAGTTGTGTTTTCTACTAAGCATTTGCATTCCCCTTTTTTTTGTTTTTTCTGCTGCATGACCTGTGTGATGTCCCAGCCCCTCTTGCAGTTATGGTACTGCTTTACCTGTAGACCCTATCTGGGGATTTTTGCATTCATACTTTTCAGGAGATTCCGTCCACTTGGTGGGACAGAAGGAAGAGGAAAGCAGTTTTCATTCTTCATCACAGGGTGCAGCAGAGTCCTGAGTTCTTCCTTATCTGCCCCTCTCTGTGTGAAAATGGCTGTGAGGGCTTACTTTTCCACCACCTGCCCCAAGCCCCACCAAACGCCTACAGGGCAACTGGGGGAGAGGGGAGGCTTTGTGATGCTGCTCAGCTGTGCTTTCCCAGGTTTGCCCGGGCATGGAAGACAGCCAGCTGAAACAGTCAGCCTGGGCTGGAAATAGCAAAGATAGGAAAAGTCAGCAAAAGATTTCATGACAAAATTTGAAGCAGAATAATTTAGCAGTTGCTAGCAGCCCCAACAGAGATCAGGCCCTGATCGTCTTCAGTATTGTGAGAACATATGTATTGTGTATGTGTGTATATATATCTGCCCATGGAATGAGACTCTCCTTATCCTCAAGAGTCCACTGTGTACATGGACAAAAGTGGAAGAAAGGAAATATTATTTCCTGTCTTCCAGATGGGGCATTGAATTTTGTGTGGTTATTGTGATTGTGTAAATGAGGTAATTGCACGCACATGATCTGCTGTAGGATTGGTGAGTGCACTTATTGTGGTCAGTATTTTCAGGGACTTAAAATTGGGAATATGAAAATACATAGCTGTTAAGTACTCTCTATTTTAAAAATGACATTAAGCAGATAAATAGTTCACAATTTACTGGGAAGAGAGGAGAGGAGAGAAGAGGAAAGGAACATCACTGGCAGCTTCCTGGCAAACTATTTAAGACACTGGAATACAAGCACCAAGCTGACACACAGATAAACATTGTAAGGGGACTGGTGAAATGAACAATTTGGGTGGAGCTGCCTGCTTCCAACTGCTCGAACAAAGAAACTAACAACGGAAAAATCAGCAATTTTAGTAATAAGCTAAACAGAAAGCTAACAAAACACGAGGCTTAGTGTCTTAAAATGAAACTGAGCATGATGTTGTGGAAGCGCTTGCCAACTAACTAATGCTGAGGAGCAGTATTCTGTATTAGAAATAACAGATGCCTACGTGTTTTCTTTCAGTCCTGTGTAAGGTGTGCAAGCTGAGGATGTAAGTAAACAGGTACGTTTGCTTGGTAGTTTTGAAAGCATTTTGAATAGTAAGTACATTTCAGTTAGGAGCTGTGGCAATTAGGAAAAACAATTACTGGAACCAGTAAGTTATACTAATCTTGAACTGTTATCCTATGTACGTGTACTAGGGGTGTCCCTCTCAGAAGCCTACACAGGAGCATCTCAGACAGTCTCACCGATCCTTTCCTTCTTTGTGCATGTTAGGAAGACTGGACCAGTGACTGGTAGGTCACTGTCAGCACTCCTCTCTTGCTGGGGCAATAATCCAGAAGGTCATCGGCAAAAAGATCCACACCAGAGCCAGGCAATGAGGGGGGTCACAGTTAGCATTCAAGGATTTTATAATCAAAACTACTGTACGTGTGAGTACAACATGTGGTGTTGCAATAGTGTGAGTCTGTATTTTTAGTGCACTTAGTGGAATTAGTAAGGACCTCCACTGTCTAGTTAAAATCTCTGCATCATAGAGTGACTCTCTACTTGAGTGTCATCAAGGTGTCAGCCAAAAATTCTGAAGCTGCAGCAAGATTTGCTGTGGAAGAGAAGACTCAAAAATATGTACAGCTTTTGGCCCCCTCTCGGGAAGGGGCTGATTGTGAAGTACGGTACATGTTGTTGGGCTTTTTTTGTCTTTAATTACTCATATTTTGGATGTTATTTCTGTTTGTCTTTCAATGCCAAGCAGAAATTACTATTTAGGTCAAACTGCTGTTTTGGTACTAATAGAAGCAGACATCAGTTTTGTCTATGGATTTCACAGCTATGCATTTCTTGGAGTGAAATTCCCTCTTTAGGCTACTGCTGACATTTAGCTGTGGTGGTGTTAATACCAGCTTTTAGTGCTACCTCTGCCACGTTACTTGTGTGCACAGAGGTGTGGGATATATCTGGGGAGCTGCCTTTCAGCTGTAGCTTTTTTTAAACGTGCAGGCTCCAAGTACAGCATCTTCTCCCAGATCCAGCTTTTGGGCCACTTCATGCTGCTGCTGCATGCTCCTGGCTCTTACCTTTTCAGCTTTTCCTTACCACTGGTGTGATCCTGCCTCTTGGCCTGTCCCTGGCCGGTGCCAGCTCTGCTATGTTCTGCTTCTCTACAGGGTTGTTTCCTAACTCCAGCTCCCAGGCTCTTGCTTACTGCTTCCTGATGAGAGACAGCTTTGGAGAGGAACTTCAGCTCATGCCCAAGTTTTTAGCCTGTGTTCTGCTCTGTGCCCCGTCTCAGATGCTGGTGTGTCTCCGCAGTGAGGCATTCAGCACTGCTGCCCTGGAGCCAGTGCCCCAGAGGCATGCGTGGCAATGGGACACCTGCTAGCTTAGGTGCTAGGAGTCTAAGGTTGCTACAGGCCCCTCATCCCTTCCCATCAGGTAACAGACTGAGGTGAAGTGTCTCTGTGCAGTACAAAGTCAACACAATTTAAGCACCTCCCCTTTACAAGAGCCTCTGTGACCCACTAGATGGTCCTGAGCATGGGAATTGTGGTTGGAGGTCTTCGTGTGCCTGCTGCTGTAACTCCATGCATGCAAGGCTTCACTTGCATGCATGTGAATTTCCTCCAGTTCTCATCATCTGATTATCTGGTTCTCCACCTTCAACTCTGGGCACCAAGACTTCTGAAGATGGATCTTTAAACCTATTTATGTACAGATGCTCAGATCCTGAGCTACTGCCAAAGATATGGACTGAGAAAGTACAAAAATGGATTTAAGCTACCTTTGAAGTTCTGCCATATCTGTATTATTTTACTTAGTAAAATAAATAATACTTTAATTTGCAGAATAGCCAAAAATTAGCTGGTTAGCAGTCATTCCAGGGTCTCTAATACCAGCTAATATCTGGAAGGCTGAAAGTACCTCTTCAAGCTACTATTTTTTTCCTTCCCATCCTCCTTAGATTTCCCTGAAGGTAAGAGGAACCTCCAAATTACTTGCTTTTATGTTCAGTTTCTGAGAGGGCTTTGCTAACAGGAACAGCATGACTGAGCACAGTCTGAAAATTAGGTCTGGTTTTACTTAACTAGATAACAAGATGGTTTCTGTGAAATTTCCCAATCTCTTTCAAACTGATCCTCTTCTACAGTACATGTATGATATAAAGTCCAACATTGCATTCCTTTTTCTGCCCTTCTTGGTTTTGTCTCTTATTTTTGTGTTTGGTTTTTTTCTGGGGCTTTTTTTTCCCTGGTCAACTATTTCACCCAAACTTTGCATTCGGAACAGTTGATGCCACCCTCAAACTCTCTGGTAACAGAAGGATGTTTTTACCACTCATCGGTTTGAGTTGATATCATGCCCTAAATTAACAGAAGTTAGTTGCAGCACTCACATTTCATAACTGTGCATATGGTTTAGCTTTCAGAGATAACCGGGATGAGTTTTTGTTAGTAGCTAGAAAGAGGTATTTTACTGAGACTTAGAAGGCCCAGAGCTAATGTCCTTTCAGTAATAAGGATTTATATCTTTTTGCTGTCCTGTAACTAGTGTTATAGTATCCAGACTTGGGATTATTCCTTTGTCCTTCCTGCAAGTGGCTGCAAGGGCATGGAGAAGACACACAGCTGGTCAGAAACTAATTACCCCCTACCCCATGCAGGCCTTAATAGTGATGAAGGACCCTGGCAGAAAGGAGAGTGGACAGGCATTGCATGTGTGTGGATGACATCCATGCTCACAGCCTCAGTGAACTGACAGAGACATCTGAGCTCCCAAGCGAGCAGCCCATGGGAATGGGCTCATCTTACTGCTGTGATCATAAGCAGAACAGTAGCCAGGAAAAAGTTTAATATCAGCAGAAACAAGGTGCAAACTTCTCAGCATCTCCAGAGCAGCCTGGTGATTGTCTGGTGGGGAAAGCAGTCTCTTGGTGCCTCGGTAAAGCCTACAGCCCCAGTGATGACCTGAGCCCAGTGATAAGCCCTGTTTAGCGCTGCACCATAGCTGAGCCCTTTCCGTCGCTCGCAGCCCTGTCAAGCCCATCTGTCTGTTCCTGCAGCCACTGGGTTTGCTAAATCAGCCAGGAGTTCTCCCCATAGGTTCCCACTTAGCTTCTTGCCTGACCCAGACTGTTTTCTCTCACCTGCTTTGCAGAACAATCCCACCTCTCCCAATCATGTCTCTTCTCCCTACAGTGTTTTCAGAAATGTCCATGGGCTGTCCCATTACCTCACACCTTGGTGAGGGAAGTTGGAGTACAGAGGTCAATAGACTGGGATCTCTTTCTGCTCAAACTGGTTTGCCTGGATGCTGGTTCCCTGCCAGCTTTCCTGTGTGGTGGGAAAGGGACAAGGTGAGAAGGAAAAGCAGGAGAAATTGGGAGCAGCAAGGCTTGTTCTGAAAGAATTAGGGAAAAATGGCTCCAGGCAGGGAGGCTGCTGTGGGCTGTCTATCTGTTCCTGGGAGCTGGGGTGATGCACAGATGTGGACAGCCTTCCCTTCCTCATCTGGGTGCTCCCCATTCCCAGGACAATTTCAAGGCACTGAGCATTCAATGAAGAGGAAGAGGTGGATTAGGAAGAAGAGGGACCGAGGAGCCAATTGGCAGGAGGAAGGCTCTGCCAACAGAGGACTGGCAACACCTAATGAGTACACAGCGTGGGATAGCAGCTAGCACTCCTCCTTCCATGGGGAACAACTCGCTATCGAGTTCTGGTCTTCCACTGCTATGCTCATTGGTCGAGTTGGAAGGGACCCATAAGGATCATTGAGTGTACCTGTTACTCATATTTTCCACAGAAAAACTTCCCAGCCAGCTAGAAAGAAGGCTCTTCCCCATCTGCCCTGCAAGACCCTGGTCTCTGAAGGAGCTCTCCCTGTGAAGCCTAGGCTTAGCTTAACACTTTTAACCACTCCTATAGCCAGTGTTTTTTTTCAGAAGGCATATTTATGACCACATACACATTAGATACAGATTGCTTAATTTGCATAGGTGCCAGACACAGAGATGCACAAAACTTGGCAGGTATGCCCAGACGCAAGGGGGGGGTGAGTGTTGAAAGAGGGAGGAGACAGGGCCCATGTTTGTGTTCCTCTGGGGATTGCTGCTGGCAGGGAAAAATGGGTTTAACTGGGACCCAAAAAATTTCAGATCAAAGCTGTGAAAGAGCTTTTAAACCCATTCTCTTCTCCTGCACTGTACCAGCACTCTCTTATGCTTTGCTTTAAGCAAAAACTTTTCACTGTGGTCAAATTATTATGCATGTGAAGAAGCTGCCAACCCGAGGCAGCTACAGAAGGTTTGTGAGACATCATGGTGGAACCCTGTCAGGTTTAGCAGTGATGGCTACACATGGTCTACCTCCCATCTCCCACACCTCACAGCCAGGGGTTATTGCCTCTGCACCAGCAGTGGCCAAAGCAAGGGCTTGCTGCCTCTGCCTGTGCAGTCCACAGGCCAGACTCGGCAGAGAAATTACCCTTATCAGCATCTGCTCGTTTCCCCTGCTGCTGGGACAGACGGCACTGGAAGAGGGTTACAGCAGGCACAGGGGAGGTAAAGCATTAAAGATTTCTGCTGTTCAGTCTGGCAGAGCCCATCTGTCAAGGCCTTTAAAATGCATTCAGTCCCAAGATGGAGGTTTCCGGTACAAATCAAGCGGCCTTAGTTTGATGCTATTTAAGTAGGGTCTGCTTAAAATTAACAAAAAACTTGGTCAGGCACCTCTGCCAAATCTAGCTAGGCAGTTTAATACATTAACATAACATAACTTTGCTCTTCCTTGCAGAGCAGAACGAGATGGATCCCACCCCTCACCCCTTCCTGTTCACAGCCCAGTCTCTTAAGCCATTAATAATGGTGGGCTTGTGCAAAGGCATCAAGCTGTAAATGACGATGTCCCTTACAAATGGTGGAATCCTGCTCTGCTACCTGACAAAAGAGACGGTAACTTTTTGTGACTATGATATCTCAAGAAGGGGAGATCCATTAGAGGCCTGCATACTCTTTGCTCCTGAATGAGGGGATCTGTGTGGTGTTTAAGATATCTTAAATTGTATACATTTTCATGCCTTTAGCTGATTCATCTTGAGTTTTTTAAGTGAAGACATGACAGAAATTTGCTAAAAAGCTAATGGAAATTATGCCTCTTGGCAAAGACCAAATATGAGTAATTATTGTGGAGACACCTGTTAACGAGTGAGGTTAGTTACATCCTCTTTGTTTTCATCACTTCTCTTTGTTAAGCAGAAGGCACATCGGAAATTCTGCTGTCTGAGGATGACAGCAGATTGGGGATGTGGTTATCTGCCTCCACTTACTACACTCTCAACACTCCCTCTCAGAGGCTGAGTGGGATGGCCAGAAAATAGGGAGGATGTGGTTTCTGAATTCTGAATCATGACAGTTTTCCCCCAATACTCTTATCTATAGTAATTAAAAAATTCCAGCCTGGTAATTAGATTGTAGTTCTCAGGCTCTGTGGGCCTTGACACTAGCTTCTTAAATTTCAGGACTAACCAGAGGAATCAAATTAAGTTTTTTTAATTAACAGTTCTTCTAAACTGATACTCAATTGGAGGCCAAGCTGAGCAACAGCATTTCAGAAGTCATACTTCCACTCCTGTTTGCATTTCTTCCCCGGGGACCCTAAGTCCCACACTAATTCTTTTTGTGAAACCTTGTAGTGGAGTCAGAGCTAGGCTGCACACTAGAAACAGATAATGAATGAAAATATTCCAGCAATTTGATCTTTGCTGTTTCAACCTGTGTTTATATAGATGACCTTCAGAGAGACCTCTTCCAGCCCTTTTTGTTCCACTCTTAATAATATCTGGGATATTATGAAAAATGGTGGGTACTTCTTGCTTCCACAAATTTATTTCCAACAAGTTAAATGCATGTAGTTAAAAAAAAAAAAATCAACCAAAACTGACCAAAAAACAACCCAAAAGAAAACCTTAGGAGGCCTCCAGAACCTTATATATGTACCTCAGAATAGCTGAGCTCTATTTCTTTATTTTAGACAGTAAAGATGTGATTAATATTTCTTCTCAGATCACGTCAGGGCACTTGGAAGGGAACTTCTGGTACTTTGTCAGTTTTTACCCTAGTCCTGCAGGGTTCAGCTGGTACTTGGGTCACTTCTCTCCTGTGTCTGGGTAACAACAAGTGAACAAAACAGCAACTGCTTAGCAGTGGTTCCTGCAGGACCCCAAGAGGTGCCTTTCAGAGATCTCTCAGTAGACTTCAGTTCTGTCTCGTGACAGGATTATCTTTGTCCCTGATCAAGACCAAACAGGGTTGCACTGCATCCCACAGATATTGCCCATGAGACGTTGTGCTTACAGCCTGAACTGCTGCTGCACTAAGCACTAACTCCAGTAGTATGTTGGTGTAATACCTGATCATCTATGCAGTTTAACACCAAACTCAAATTCATTCATAAATTCAAACTTCACTTGATTAAAGCATGACTTCTTCTAGTGTTTTCTCAAGTGAAATATTAGCTGACATGCATAAACTGGTAGTTAATGTGATATTAACCTTTCTCCTGGCTCCTGTTCTGTTTATCTCTGAAATTCATCTTCAGGCTTTGGACCACTCTTACCCTGAAAGCTGAGCAATACTAATATGCAACAATCTCAAATATGGTCACGGTGCATCTTAAACTGCCTCCACCTTATGGAAAAATCTGACAGATACCTTACTTAGAAATGCTTTGGTTTAGGTATGTAATTCTTTTTTGTTTCCTTAATACATTTCTATGAAAACAGGTCATGGTTTAGAATTTAATCTTCGATGTATTCCTGACTTCAGTCATAACCTCTGTCCACATCAAAATTAGCTAGAAGCTCATCTTTACAGCACACACCAGATTTGAAAAAGATCTTTTCATCTTTTTTCCTCCGCCTGTAAAAATTTGAGACCTAAGCAGAAAAATAATCAAAGTTTTCTCATCCTTTTTAAATTATTCTTAGTGTGAATTGATTTTTGGTATTGATTCTAGAAAACTGTCTGTAAGCATTTATGTTTTGTGCAATATGTTAAATGATAAAAAAAGATTCAGTGCATATATTTATAAAAAATAGAATAATTCTTGTATATATGTAACACACATATATACACATATAACTGTAGAAATTCAGTCAGTCAAGAGGTAGTTGCTGGTTATTGTGTTTATTTTTCTACTCTGTGTTCTCACTAGAAAAGATATTAATGACCCTGCAGTTATCTTTCAGTGCAGAACAGCATATGCATTTGAAACTTATTGGGAAAAAACACCCCACAAATTTCCATGAGTAACTGAAAAGCTGAGGAAGAAAACCAGTGAAAGATGTGTTGTAGGAACGTACAGAATAAACCCAACAACTAGCACTTTATACCTAAGGTTACATATTCACTACAGAAAGGGGGTCTAAATTCAACGTCACCTGCTCTAGCTGAAATGGTGCCGTATCTTACTCTGGTTTTAAGGCGTTTACATTTGAGCTATTAAAAAAAGAATTCCAAAATAAGAAAACCCACTCTTTCCTTCGAAATTTGTTCCATTGTTCCTTGCTTCAAAAGGGTCCAGGAAATAGTGGACATATACATACCACAAATCAAAGTCAAGAGCATGATTAATTGGATACCTGACCTTTCCCAGGGAGAAACAGCAAGCAGAGCTAGAGGGCTGTGAAGCTCCATGGTGCTCTCCCTAGTTGGGGCAAGAATTGAATTCATGGCATCTTTCCAAATAATTTCAGAACCTTATATTTTCCAGTCTGCTAATGCTTAAGGGTTCACCTACGTGCTGGTTTTGGGATTACTTTAACTGTAGATCAGTTCAGAAAGAGGTGATAATATGGGATAAGCTATAGTGATAAAAGCACCGTTAGCTAAATAGTACTGTATTCATTCTACATGAAGTAATTTTAATTATATTTGTAAGTTAAAACATTACAAAAATGTGCTTAAATCACCCCTGAGAGCAAAGATAACAGTTGAGTGAGCTATATTGCAAAAGCTAGTTGGAACTCTTTAGTGTTAATAGTGCTAATGTTGGTACTTTAGAATAATCTGCATAGTAACTTAAAAATAAGTTGATAAATCTTTCAATTTATTTTACTTGTGATTACTTTGTCTTCAACTCCCTTGTCAATGTGTGGCTGCTTAACAGTAATTAAACTGCACCTTATGAAATGCATTTATCCAAGATGGTTTCTTAGAAAACTTAGCTTCCCATGAATTGCTTTAGCCCACTTGGTGTTGCAGGCTGGGACTCATCTGCCTCAGCAGGGCAAGGAGAACAATTTAAATCATTTCACTTAAGATCTCAGCATTTTTTACCACCATGAAATGATCTAAGAATTATAGGATGACAGAAGATTCCCTCAAATCACATTTTCAAAAGCATTTTCCAAAAGTGACTATGTTAGTAGACTTTATTGTCACCAGAAAGCCTCTGTTAATCTTACAAAGCATCTGCAATGAATAATCTTCCCCTCCCCCATCCTTATTTGTTGCCAGAAACAGCTTATAAATGCTCAGTTGAAGACTCTGCCAAATTTGGCTTTTGGGCACACTTGTAAATAGAGAATATTGCCACTTATTTTGGTAAAATTACTCCAGATTTACATGGATGCAAGTGAAAGCCAAATTTTGCCTGGGTCTTTCCTCATCAGCTGCCACTTGGTGCCCTGATCAGCACCAGAACTGCTGCCTCTGGTGTCAGTGGAAGGCAAGTGCTTGAGCTGAGTCTGCCCATAATTTGACAAATTATTATAAACAGATTTGAACAAATATTTCTTTACAAAACAAACTGGTCAGCAGGCTCCAGGCTTTATTCTCCTGATGCATTTTACAGGAAATAATATCAAGTTAGCTATTATGAAACTACCCCCTCCTCACACACACATAATTGCTTCCAGCTTGCTGATTATTACCCTTTCCTTAACTGATAGAGTGAGAAGAGAAATAAAAATATCTCCATACAGTAGGCCAAATCCTCATCTGGTATAAATCGACATAGCTCCATCAAAGTCAATAAAACCATCTTGATTTACACCAGTTGAGGAGCTGATGCACTATAATTTTTTTACTTGCTTTCAAAAATAAAACCTTATGTGATTGTGTAACCAACATTGCAACAGAAACCAGCATTTTCTTTTGTGAAGTCAAACATGCCCTCCCTTTGACTTTCAAACATTTTCACTTACACAGTCCTTTGATAGCTTTTTTCCCCTCCGCCTCAGAATGGTCCTACCACCCTTGTGTCATGAGCGAGGTACAAACTGGCTTGAAAGATGATCAGGCACAAAATAATAATTTCATGGAGTAACAAGGACAAAAAATGAAATGCTACCACTACTCTTTCACCCAAAAGAGGAAGAAGGGCTGAGCAAAGCAGAAGATAAGAAAATTCTTTCTCTACTGACATTCTGATCTCCACTTTCCAATTAACAAGCACCAAGAAATTAGTAATTCCTACCCTGGAATGACAGTACTGTAAAGTACTATTATAGATCAAGTTTCTTAAATAATCTTTAAAATAATACAATGAGACTTATTGCAAGGTTTACTAAAGCTGATAGAAACTATATGCTCTGCCTGGACAAACTCAGATTTCTAAAGTCTTTCTTTGGTCTTCACTAGGGGCTGTGAAACACATGGTGATTTTTTTGGAAATACTCTTTGTCTCTTGTTCTGATCAAGAGCACAGAGAGCTGTTCACAGCAAATTTTTCGTGTCCATTTCTGGGTTTCAAGGCATTTCAGTGTGGTATATTGTCAAAGAGAGCTCTGGTCTTTCCCAAAACCCTCATTTTTTTGGCTGGTTGTTTTGATTGATCTGTATATTCAGAAATTTGTGAAAATTTCAATAGCATCCTAAAAAATTGGAATTATTTCCATTGTTAATGGTTTTGTACTGGTTCAGCAAAGAGTTTTATGAAAATTTATAAGTTCTTGGTATTTAGCAGCCCCTAATAGCATGCTGGTAGTTTTATTAAAGTTAATGGTGATATTTGCAGGATCACAGCCTTTAATTTCCAATAGCTTTTTTGAATACTTTAAAAGATTAGGATGTAATAAAAAATTGCTTTAGCATGCATTTCCAAATGTTTTTGTGCAAATGTGGTCAAGATTAACCTCACTTTAATACATATTTAAAATACATATTCCATACCGTTACTTCAAATAACATATTGAAAATCATTTTATGCTGTCTGGAATTCAGTTGCGAAGACTGAATCAGAATTCAGTCACACATTCTGGTCTCGGTTTTAATATACTTTTTTTTTTTGATTCATAGGCCAGTCTGAAACATATTCAGAATTGACTGGAAAACTTTTATAATAAGACTTGAAAATTTGCGTATCATATTTGTTAGGTACCACCACACTACTTACTTTGATTTGGAAAAGATTGCTTACCTCTATTAAACTGTGAGCCCTTTAGCTTTGGGATCTTGCTTTCACTGAAACCATCGTTTTGGATTGCAGCTTTTGTTTTGTAATGAGGCTTTTCCACCTGGCTGAATGAATGAATGACTGAGATGTTGATGCAGAAAAATTGAATTCAGATCCTTTATTACCACTCTGTTTCCATGGCAAGATATGACTTAAAAACAGGATCTAATCCCTGGAGAAAACAGTGGTTTCCCTAGTACCCTATAAGCAAGTATTTATAGGCAGGCACTCTCCAGATCTGTTCAGAGGAAATTAAAATAAAACACAAATTGGCAAACACTTTCCATTCAGTCGAGATTGAAAGAGTAGCCCTGTCTGTAAAGAAAGGTGGTGGTAAATCTTGCCTGACAATTCTGTCACATGTCGAGTAGACCAGCCTTGAGTAACATGGGCAAGGAGTGTCAAGTCCTGCTGGGGGCAAACAAAAGTTGTTCAGAAAGTCAGGTCCTGTCCTCCATGGTACCGACGGGGGACAAACAAGTTGCTACAAAATTAAGACAATGAGTCAAAACAGATTCTACTTTGCTAGAAAGTGCAGTCCTTCATAGGGCCTCAGTTCAGGCTTGCAAATTCTCAGAAGGTTTCTGGGACTGCAGGAGGTTGACTTTCAAGCTCCCAGTTTAATAACCCAGAGCAGCCAAGCAGTTGCTCTCTACAAAGCTGACCCTGTTTCCTACATGATAGATAGAGAAACAATCTCATGCCAACATCGACACTTGCAAGGCTTGAGCTTTTCCTGGAAAAGTCACAATTATTCTGTGAGAAAGTTGTGTCAGCTGGTATCAGATGGATGATTTGGATGCTCTATGCACAGATCATTTGCCAGCAGGTTGGAGGCTGGAGCCCTGGTTGGTGTGGTGGCCCATTTTGGGGAGATTGGCCTCAGCTCAGATTGCTGAAAGTTCGTCAAAGCAGTGTGCTTCCAATGAAATGCTTCAAGCTCAGAGCTTGTTTCAGCAGAAAAAGCAAATCTAACCAGCTCCAACCCAAGGTTCTTTCTTCTAAGCATATCATATATGGACTAAGTATAGAAGATTTAGGTAACATCTTAGACTGCTTTTCTTTTTACCTACAGCAAAACTTTTATTTTATTCCAAAGCACGGCAACAAAGATTGAAAAAAAAGCACAGCACTGCCTTGCCTAAAGCATGCTGAAGCTTTGTGGCATCTTTAGACTGGATTCTTGGCTTTGGAGACTAGAGAAACCTGAAAGTGTACTGGAAGTGAAGTCAAAACAGCTTGTTACCCAACTTGCTTTTTCCACAAAGTATTGAAATATTAAGAACACAGGCAAATAACACTTGGATACAACTGCCTTTGTTTGTGTCGAGTTACATTTGTCTGAAGCCAAACTGTGTGAATAATTTTGCATTCTTTATCTTAGCAGTGAATTGTGTGGTTCTGAAATTTGAGTAAGATAAGATCACAAACAAGTAAAAACGTGTAGGCTGAAAAATCAATATGTTTCAAAGTAACAGTTGAGAAACAAATTATTCTTGTACTAATAGGCTGAAAAGTAGGTTTAGAGATTCTGCTAAGGCTGGTAGTATTACCAACAGCCAAAGCAGTATTAGGAGGGAGTTGAGCTGCCTTCATAGTCAGATGTTAGTCACACCATCACCACGAAATAAAGACCGATAATGGTAAACTGCAATGTGAGGGATTTTTTAAGCTTTTCAGTCTTTGCATAATAATTAGATCTCAACAACTATAGTTCTTTTTAAGTACTCACGCTGAGGTCTGCTCTTTCGATTTACCCTGAAATTTTCTAATATTTTCCTTCAATTATTCAGAATAGCTACTCTCTTGCTAAAATGTTCCCATTTTTCAGTTCAGGACTCAGTGTCATTGTCATCACATTGCGGCAGAATTCCTGCTAACTTAATCACATTCAGAACTATACCATGCCTAACATCAGAAAGCCATTTAGTAACTAGTTTATACCAACCCAAGTCTGTTCTCTCAGTGATGACACATCTTAAAAACAGTTTTCTCTAAATGAGAAATCTACATTTCTGTACTGAATTGTTACTTGCTAGGAGTCACTCTTTTGGTAACAATTACGCTTTGCTGAAACAAAACCCTGATTGCCCTTGAGAAACACCTGAATAAGCCATGCCTAATACGATACAATTCAAGAATAATTAAAGGCAATAATTGAAACTGTAGGCTAGTAGCTATATATAGAATTCTTTTGCCACCAGCATCTGCCTTTTCTTCTTCCAGTCCCTGCTTCACCTAGAGCATTTAGAAATGGTGTAAGACTTTAACACCCAACTGTTCAAAAATAATCCTCGTAATCCCCAGTCTCTGTATCTGATATATAATTCACTATATACAAATAAACATCTCCTGCTTATATTTCTCTGTATATGCTGAAGTCTCCTGAGTGATGGCTTTGTCTACAAGCAAGCCATATATGTACTATAAACATCTGTGTATTTATAACACAGAATTCCCCCAATTCTCATCACCTCAGGAGATGACTGACTTTTTAAAAAGTTACAGATGCAATAGCAGTCTCATGCCCTCTGAAGGTATTTGTTTGGTCAACAGCATTCTTTAGAGAAAAACTGTGTTGAAAGGAAAAAGGACAGGTTGTTGAGTTAAGAGGCTGTGGAATGCTTGCAGTAGGCAGGACTCAGCAGCTACGAGTAGAGCTGTAAACCAAGATGGGTGTCAATTCAGTCCTTCGACAAAGCTAGAGTGACTCAAGTTGGGTGTTGAGGCATACCACACGGAGTCTTATCTGCCTAGGTCTACATAAATGTATTAAAATTGAAAAAATTAAAAAAAAAAGGAAAAAAACCACTCAGAAATCAGCAGAGCTACATCTTCCCACTGAGGAACATGCTAACAGTGCTTAAGATGGAGTTTGGATTAGAGGCCTCAACTGAGAACACATGAGAAGCTCCCAGTCCAGATTCTTTGATTTTTATTAAACAGGGGAGAAGTGCTGATTAAGGGAGCTGTGTAACTTACAAAAGGAAAATCTTCACACATGATGTGACATGGCTGAGGAAAGAGTAGAAATTAAAGATGACTGATCTATTTTTTTTAACCTATTTAACAGTGACTGTAAATAGTTTTATCTATGCCCCTGAAGCTCCAAATTTATTTTCTCGGAAGTTTTGAAACAGCTGTGAAATCAATTGTTACTTGCCAATTAAAGTGTAACTTTGAATAATCAATAACCACAGCCATCCTAGAAGAAAAGCAAGCTGAGAGCTGAGCATACATGTTAAAAGGGATGTTTATGACTGGATGATGAAGAGCAGCAGTTGGAAGGGATCAGGGCTGGAAGCAAAGGTAAGGCCAGAGACAACACGCGGGACTGGTGCATACAGGACAGAAATGTGTTGTTTGAAAGAAGATAAAAACTCTTATAGTAGTGCTAACAGCCTCACACATGGAGCATTAGAAGCCTGTGTCACTTCCAAGGGAGTGGGGCTTTTTAGTCTGGAGAAGCCTGAATGAAGCATTAAATCTTATCAAATTTGGCAATTTCTGTTAGAATGTGTCCTGGTCCTGTTCTTGGTGGATTTGTGGTGTTGTGAATTGATCCTATCACTTACAGGTCAGTAATTTCTAACTGTCTTTCCAGCACATTGACAACTGTTAGCTCCACATCTGGGATCTTTCTGGAGCAGTGATTGGAGCTTGTTTAGATTCCAGAACTGGTATCCCAGCCCTTCTGAGCTCCCAGTGGTCCTCCAAGTCCCTCTTGCTCCTCTAATCCAAGCGAGGATGTGCTGTAGCCACCTTGATGTTTGCAGGGGCAGCAATCCACAACTACATACCCTGGGTAAAGGGAATGCACTCCTGGGGAGAGGCTGTGTAGTAGGGGTAGGAGGAGATAGTGTGTGGAAGGGAGAAAGGAGCCAGCACTTGGAAGAGCAGGTCTCTCACTATGCAGGCATCTTGCCCAAGACATTCAGAGGTTAGTTCTGTTGTAACAAGTCAATTGTTACCCCATGGTAACACCACTCAGCTTGTACCATTGATACTTGTGTTGGAGCTTTAAATGTAGTTCAGTGAAGTCCATCACAAAGTCCATACTATCAAATTCAGGGCTGAAAACTCCACTTAAGAGCAGTATTCAAAACAAAATCAAAACACAACATGGCATTAACAAGATCCAAATGGAATTCATACAGTAATACAGACATGGTCTTTATTTTTTCTACAAAGTTTACTGTGGGCCTGGCTTGAAATGCACCATAATATGCATTACTTGTTATGAATAGGAAAACCACTTATGACAGAGTACCCTATGGCATCTGCCATTACAAGTTACTTAAAAGCATTCTTAAATGCTATAAATATCCCAAGGAACTGTGACTTCTTTCTCTTGAAAACTTTTTATAACACAGAGCAGGCTAACTTTTGATGTACACTACTGCTGTAAAGCTGGATATGACAGTTCAGTGCTGAGCTGTGTTTCTCATTGATAAGGATGCACTTAAAGTAACACTAACAATTTATTTTTCCTAATGATCTGAATTATTCTGGAACTATAAATTCTAGGAAACTGTAATAATTTCAAAGATACAAAAAAACCCTCAACAAGCTGAAAAGGGCATATATATATATATTTATAACAGAAATGTTATAAATACATATTATGTATTTATAATGTTATAAATACATATTTTATTTGAAATTGGGTGGTGAAAGGCAAGGTAAAGTTCACCTTGCATAGATAACATCTACATACCACTTTCCTTATAGAGTGTCAGAATTGGGAGTCAGGTAATTTGGTGCATAATCTTATCTTTTTGTGAGACAAAGTTCACCTAAAGTGATAAGAAGATGGAGAAAATTAGGAGAAGGTGAGTGTTGAAATGATGAAAAGAGTATTTTCAAACAGGTACCTGTGTTGCCTTTTAATTTTTTGGCTGTCATGTGTTCATTACTTTTGCTACCTGACCTTTAAAATATGGTATGGATGAAAATCTTTCTTTGGACCAGTGTTTCATGTACCAGCAGAAACAGAGACAGGATGTGCTTACTGACATCAATGAAACAGCTTTAAACAGGCTGAAATCAGCATCTTTTCTCAGGTGTCCTTGTTCTGTTCCCTTCTCAGTCAAACCTAGAAAGCCTGTGTTTGGAGAACATTAGCCGTCATTTTATTTTGCTAAGCAAGCCATACAAGTTTATGGTGTCTCTAGATAAGGTTTATGTGTTACCTATTACACTTTAAATTACTATAAACCTATCCCTGTACTGTTCAAGCTGCTTACTATACTGGCAACCAAACAGGTTTAGTTTGAGGGTGTGAAGTTCTCCTCATAACTGGCATCACCTATCTCTTAGATGCACATTGAGTGTTCCTCCCACTAAACATCTGATTGTCATAAAAGGGAAAAATAACATTTTCTTCCTGGCTTTAGAAGTTATTATTGGAAAGTTTGAATTAGTGTGTCTATCAGGAGGACAAAGGAGCAGTATCAACTCTCTCCCTTCCTTTAAAGTCTTTGTAAATAAACAGATAGTAAGCAATTTCTTGTTCCCAAACCCTGCGCTTGGCCCTCAGGCCCATTCAATGCCCCAAAGGGCTCTTTCTCTATTTTCTTTCTTCTTCCATCTCACACAGTGTAATACCCAGTAACCCCTAGGGTTTGTTGCTAGTTGTAAAAAGGTAAAGGTTTTACATTACTCTAGGCAACAGGAACACAAAACCAAAATTTCCATCCCCTTGCTCTAGGCAACTGCTAGACAGAGTATTGATCTTTTTGTTCTGTTTTGTTTTGGGGTTGGTGGGTATTTTTGCTCCTGGAGGCCTTTGCTCTTAATTCATTCAGCTGGGAAAATTGCATGTACTGCCTGC
The DNA here is from genome assembly GCA_013399855.1 of Oxyruncus cristatus. NCBI lineage: Eukaryota > Metazoa > Chordata > Aves > Passeriformes > Cotingidae > Oxyruncus > Oxyruncus cristatus. The sequence continues at coordinate 237,317 of VXAY01000173.1, forward strand.
AGTACTTCTTGCTCAGGCCTTCAGGTTCAACCTATTGTTTTGGATAGCTGCTACCTGCATGTTTCCAGAGATACCACTCTACAAAGACACATATGTCAGAGCACCCTCCAGTTAGCCTGAAAGAAGAGCTAGCAGGGCAGCCAGCTGTATAAATCAAGTAGATGACTATCGACAGATTATAACCTTTTGATGTTTATTATTAATAGTTTTCAACATTATAAAATGTTGCCTCTTTTTCATTACTCCACAAATTGTCATTACTTCCTCACCAGGCAGAAGCTTGAGAGCATGTTTGTATAAAACAAGCAACAGGAACTCTAAAATGATACCTTGGATGATTCACAAAAGACCAAGGAAAAGCAAACCCTATCACTTGTCATTAAATAGCTTTTCAATGCTTATTCTATCCTATCTCCAAAGATGAAAAAAATTTTTAAAAAGGGGGGGGAGGGAACCCAAAAAGGTTCAATGGCAAACATTTTATTTAATTATCTTGGAGTTTGTTTTGTTGTTTAAAGAATTAATCAGCTGCTCCTAGTCCAGGGGGAGCATTCCAGAGGCAGAGAGGCACTGCAGAGCAGGTCCATGCTTCCCATGCCTTTTGTTTCTTTGCCTGTGTTCTGGGAGTCAAAGTTCAGAAGTACGGAAGTGTGTGCTGTCTCAGCAGGTCTAAGACTGGCAGAACTGTTTCTGGAAAAGTGAAAATAGTTATGGCTGGGGCAGTTAAGCTGGCTCTAGACCTGTTTTGAGCTATTGGAGTGGAGCCAAGGACCTGGTTCAACCGATAGATTTTGTTTTCAAGTTGCATAAGCACAAGTAACCTGCAAGACTTGATTATTTTTTGTAGTACAGTAGTTAAGTTCAGATAGGATTATTTAAACAACAACTACAATAGAACCCCTATAAGCACTTTTCATTTTACCTTAATCAGCCTCCCAGGTGGCTGCATCCTTGATTGCCCTTTCAGTTCTGATCTTACAGCTTCTCAAGTGTTTTGACATCGTGAGCACCGCTGAATCTTTAAAGATTCTGTCCATATTCCTTTCGAAAAAATGCAAATCTTACTCATTCATATTATTTCTATTAGGAAAAAATAATCAAGTTTTATAATAAATGAAAATGAAATACTAATTTTAGTATGACTGAACTTACATACCCATGTATGTCCCTCCTTCTGGATACTTTTTCATCTTACTGTACACTCTACACTTAATTTCTTTAGAAGTTCAAACACACTAATGAGCTTTTCCTCTCACAGACCTTTTGCAAAGGCTTTGGAACATATTCATATAGGGGGAAATAATTATCTCTTGAAATACCAAGTTATTGACTGGCAAAGGAATTAATAAATTACAGTTAAGTGTAGAAGGAAATAGCATGTAAGTCAGCTGATAGAGATGGATTTTTATCTTTACTACTACTATAGGAGGAAAGCATACTATGACAGATATTTCAGATACTTCAAGGCAAATATCCCTTTGGTGGGACAAGCATACACTTACATCAGTCATCTGATCCAGAATTAAGCAGAGTTCCTATGCAGACAAAATCCAGCCAAAAGGAAAAATTAGTCTATGCACAAAGCTTGTGCTGTCTCATCCAGACCCCGTTTTACTTGTACTTAACTAAATACCTTTAAAACCCTGTGTTAATGTGCTAATGTAACATTTATACCTTGTTTCTCAGTGTGTCCACTTGACAGTTCACAGCACTGCAGCTAAACTGATGCCAAAATAACTCTAGTTAAACTAGTTCATGGTCTGGTCTGCATGCAAAGCTCATGATAAATCTGAGAGTACGATTTAGGAGTAGGCTGTGTTAAAAAAAACCTCAGGAAAGTTCCCTCCTGCATTCCTTAACACTGTGAAACCATAATAATTTACAGGAGCTTTTATCCTTCCCTAAATCCTTATGAATTGATGCTTTACAAAATAAAGGGACAGAAGGGACAGACTTAATCTTAGAACAAAGGATGGTCACATGCACAAGGTCTATACACCACGGAAATGTGAATCACTAGTAGATTCATTCTGGTTTAACTGAAGAAACAAAGTCCAAATTATTCCCAGGAGCATTTGGTTGTTTGACCCCCACTGGAACTGATTACCTTTTACGACTCTCAGTAGAAGGACCCCTTAATTTCCGCGAGGTTTTATATACACCACGCACCGGTGTGAGCACTGGACGTCATCTGACTGGTGTAGGAGGAACAGCACAGCCTGCGGTGCTGAACCGAGTGCTGCTTCTTACACGGTCGACTAAAGGGGTGGCCAAACCCAGTGCCCATAACCCACATGCTTCAAAGCTTTCACATGGCTTGGAGCCAAGAGACACTTCAATTTCAGCAAAGGCCAACAAGGCAGGGAGGGCTGTGGGCCTCCCTCGAGCAGGTGGTGACCTGCTCCGTGGTGGGCCGCTGGGGCACGGCTGCTGTGCAGGGGCCGTGTCAGCCCCGGCGCTGCCCAGGCTCCTGACCCGTTTGGGGACACGCCGGACATGGGGAGGCGGCCGAGGACTTTCCACAGCAGCCGCAGCACCGAGCCTGCCTCGCCGGGCAGCGGCCGCTTCCAGACCCTGAGCACTCCCTGGAAGACGAGTCAGGCGAGCTGCGAGGACTGTCCTAAAATGCCTGTTCAGCCCGCTCGGGTTAAGCTTTAACCAGCCGCCTTCTCCACAGGTGAGCGGGCGGACGCTTCGGCCGCCAGGAGACCGCCCTTAATGGGCGGCTGTGAGGGGCTTTCCCCGTACGGTTGCCATTCCCCACGGGAGACCCCCGGATCGCTGCCGTGGCCCAGGAGAGCCCCCCCGCCCCCGCGGCCGCCAGGGGGCGCGGGCCGGAGGTGCCAGGCCGGCTCCCACCCGCCATCCCGGGCCGCTCCCTGATGCCCGGACACGCCGTGCCCTCACCGTCCCGCTCGGACACCGAACCGCTCACGTTTTAGGCACAAAAGGCGTAGTTCCCAAAAGTGGGTTTTTTTCCCAGATCCCACAGTTAGCGCCATCCCACTGACAGGCCAGCCTGCGGAGCTGGTGCCCACCGCGGTGGCAGTGTCAACCCAACACATAGGTATAAATTAACGGCAGTGAATAAAACTCCTCTGGCAGCATTTCCTCATTCATATAGTCGGACTGAGCTTCACCAGGTGAGCAGCACTGCTTCTATTTGCTTCTGCAAAGCCGTTTGTAAAGTCACCCCTTTCTGTAACCAGGTTTCATGAAACCCTCAAGAAGGATTCTTTGTGGAACTCGTTGAGAATCCAGCCATCAGCACAGACCCGAGCTGTCTCCTGGCATACCTTTCCCTTTTCTCCTCCTGATTTTTCATCAAATTGTCCTCCTGCCAGGAGATTCCTTAAGACTGTGTGAAAGAAGCATTACTGGGGGTGGAGGGGAAGTGTTTTATTTCAACTTGTGTCAGCTGTTAAACATTTTTATCCAAGCATGTGTGCATGCAATACATACAAGTATTAGATAATGCTGAGGTGGTAACTCCTTTTGCTGCTAAACTCTCATTTGCACAATAGGCAAGAAATGGAGAATTGAGGTCATGTGTATGCCTTGCATGATAAAAACCTACCTCTGAAGCAGGAAATGCTCTCACTGAATTTCAGTTTTGTCACAGAGGCAAAACACACCCACCCACAGACATTGGAAAATAAATATCAAGGCAGTTCAGGGCAGTGATGGGAAGGGCATTTTTAAACCTTGATATGACCTTTTAAACCTTTCTTCTTGATACTGACTTTAGTGGGGATACTTACCGAGATAAGGTATAAAGGCAATTTCTTGCACACTTTCTCCTTGTTCTCATTATCAGCTGCATTTCTTTCACTGGACTTCAGATGAGTCAGCAGTAGTGAGTGTAACTGAAAGCATTTTTGAAGGAGGGGTCTTACCCATTGAATCCAATAGGGACTAGGCAGAGCTGTAGGTGACCCTTTTTTTTGCCCTAAAGGAGGCTTGCAGTTAGAAGTAACTGATTTCTGGGGGACAACACAGTGACTGGTATGCTGATTTAAGAGTTCCTGTCTCTATAAATGTGGGTTTACATGCAATTTTTACAACCTTCTGTAATTATGGTAACACGGATGCAAACTTCTAAAATGTATTTTAGACAGAGATATTTATATCAATTCAACCTTAAACATGGGTACATTTAGAGATGCATAATGATACATTGAATCACTAGAAAGTGTTCCTACAGAACAATAAATTATGTGGATATATGCATTTTTGCAACTTTATGTCCACACCAGGGTCTATAACTTCCATGTGTGAAGGTAGTCTTAGTAAACTCTTGCCTTTGCTTTTTGTCTAGGAACTTCTTGGATGACTGGAAATTGCAACTGAAACAATTGTTGGTTCTTAATTTACAAGTTACGGAAACTTTAACAATTTCATTCTATCAATTGCTTTGCTAAATTGGTACTGGTAACAAAAAGGTTTACATTTTCTTCCTTGCTATCAATGCTTAGCAACTGTATGGTAACAATCCTAATATCCTAATAACTTTCCAGCTGTCCTAAGTCTTCCAAAGCCAGCAATACAGGATTTTAAGTTTTTTTCCCTTTAGTTCTGCTCTAAGTGTGTGCTTTATACAAACCAAACACATTTACAAGAGCCTGACTTTTAAGAAATGTAGAAATTCTGTCAGTATCTCACTTTCTCTTGGGTATGAGGCCCCAACATGGGCATTGTGGACAGCAGTGTCCACACAAAACATGCCTGTCCCTGGATTTGTAGGAGCAGGGAGAATGATTGCGTGGGTTTGTGCCTTGGGAGCTCTCATTTTGGTGGACTTCCCTGGAGTATAATGTTCCCGTAAGGATTATATTCTGTGGCTGTGATGTAGTAGGGTTGGCTCCCCTCCAGCTGTAGCACTCAGCACCCCAGTCTTGGGTCACTCTGCCAGCACCCTGTTAATACAGTTATGGAAAAGCAGTCTCCTGCAAAAGCATGAAATCAAAACTGCAGCTTACTTCATAACCAGAGCAAACCACCACTTTACTCCAGCCCTCATCTGCCTTGGCTGAAGTGGTGGTCAGGTCTAAGCACATGCAGAAGGATCACGGTAGGGCTGTTCTACCTGTACACACCATGACTCACCCATGTGTTGTCAAGTGGGGAGACTCCAGAGTCCCTGTCAAGCCAGCTACTGTCTTCTTCTAACTCTGCTCTTATTTGGCATCTACCATCAGAAGAGTGCTTGGATAGTTAATCTCTTTGCCTTATCTCTTAAAGCCTTCTATGGGAGATGAGTAGCAGGACAGAAGAAAATAAGGTGGAGGCCAATGAGTCTCATTAAATGGATAAGTAAGTCAGAATACTAGTCACAGTTGTGAATCATCACATTTGTTGAATGAATGGCTCTATGAAAATCCAACATGGTCTGTATTTGAGCAGATGTATATGCTTCAGATTGACTCAGCACTGTAATCTTTGACTAAATGACGCAGGTCAGCTACTGGACCAACTTCTCTCCATGTGTTCCTCAACAGAAACTGCACTGCATGGGATCATTTCAATATGCAAGCAGGTTTGTCTGATCTCAGTGTTAGCGACCAAAAAAACCGGTTGGGACTGCATAGTCATCTAACAAATTCATGAAGTAACATCCTTGAAATTATTTGTTCTATTCATCAACTGGACAGAGAGATGTTCAATCTAAGTAATTAAAATAGGATGAATGGAAACTTAATGAGGTTAGTATTATGCAGTTTGAAAGTTCTCAATCTTAAATTTGACTGCATAAAGAATATCTTAATGATCAAGATCCAGGTTCCAAGCAGGCTGATGCAGGATATTAAAATCTATTGTAAAATGCCATACATCGCTCCAGTGATGACAATGTGCATATGTAACAAAAAATAGCAAATACACCCATCATTCATTCATTCAAAATCCTTCATCAGTCATCATTCGTTCTAAATATTGGTTAGCAATGAGAAATTCAGCATATCTTAGTGTCAGAAAATTACAGTAGGATCAATACTCTATATCCTGTGCACTACAACTGTGAGAAAGAAAATGCAGTAGCAAGGCTCTCAGAATTTAAGCTGGTTTCAGAGACACTATTAGGAAATGAATAGTGGTTTCACAACATCGTTTTATAATTTTGTAACCAGGTTAGAGGCCAATCACACATGGTCATTGCCACAAAGTAGATAAGGTCAGAGTTCCTCCCCACTAGTATAAGGTTATCAGCTTAAATACCTTTAATAGTATTTTCTGAGAGGGAAAAAATATGATATGATTAAAGTAAACTTTAAAGGAACATATCTCTTAATTTCTGGAGTTGCACAGAAATTAAACATGCAATATCCATTAAAAGCAGTGTGGACTGTATGTATAAATCCCATTAAACTGTGAAAAAAAATTAAGGACATGGAATGCCTTCCCGTAGAATAACTCCAGTGATATAACAAACATCTCCATGCTCCCCAAGGTCTTTTTTGAGGGATGGGCCCTGCTGTATTGGGTGGTTTTTAACCCCAACAAGAGCCAAAGCAGACTCCAGTCATGACTTACTGCGCTCTATGATAGCAACAGATCCAACCATTATGCCTGCATTTGCAACTGTGGAATGCCTGGATTAATTCTTTAAGGACCTACCTAAACATGTGACCATACAAAAAATTCACTGACCACAGGGATTGATTCTTTACCTTTACTTGTGACTCATGAAAGCAACAAGTGATGAACGCATCCAGCAGTGTCAGAATAATGAATGTCCTATCCTTGTGATTACAGAACTACTTTAAAAGCATGTTGACATACAACTGCACTAGAATGAAAGGAAGATGAAATGCTTGTGAAAAATCATCTGTGTATTTCTTCCGTGTTTTTTTTTTTTGACTGAAGTATGTTATTTATAAGTGAGTATGTTATTAAACACTGAACATAGCACTTTACAGCCAGTAAAAGACAATAGACCAAATGTTACTGTTACCCACAGCTGGAGTGGATTGATAAAACCAGCATAGCGTCTTTGCTCACATAGTTTAAAGTCTAAATAAAGATACATGATCAAAAGAGTAAATTGACTGAGCAAAGTGACAGAGAAAGGGCAAAAGGTGAAAAAAAGCTTTACCGGTAAATTATAAAATGCATAATTGAATAAATATTTTGCTGGGTGCCCTAAGCTTTAAAAAAGTGTACTCTGGTTTGTTTACATTAGGGAAATGAAGGTTTTTCCAAACAGTGTTTGGAAGAAAAAGGGATGATACTATTCCCCAAAAATCTACTCAGTGCATTAAAATGAGTCAATGCTCACATGTATGTTATACTTCTCCTTTTTTATATGCTCCAGTCAACTGGGAAAAAGGTAGAGATCATGGATACTATGTCATTTGACAGAACAACTCACTAGCAATCTATTATTTACACATTTTCACATTTATCTTTTCAACCATATGTTTTTTACAAAAATTAAAGTTGAGAACCTAGCATGCCATTCAAAGTCCAAGGATGTTCTTTATGAAGAAATCCAATGAATTTTTTCTCAGACTTCAGTCAAACCCTGAGAGAACAAAGTGGCAACTCTGGAGAAAAAATAAACAAAAAAGTAAGAGAGCAAGTGACAAAACACACTCTACAAAAATACTCTCCCAGTTGCATGATAATACAGGTAGAACTGAGTAGAACTTTTGCTTTTGCACTGTTCCAATTATATTATTTTGACAAACATTAGTTATTCCAATATAATTTAAAGTCTGAATTTAAAGTGACAATGCTCTAGTACATTATTGCATATGCTCTACTTGTTCTAGAATAACAATAGTCACATGTGGAATTATTTGGTAATGGATATAGTTGAATAGGTATTTTGGAATATCTGAATAGATATTTTGGAGCATCTTTTTGTAAGGCAGTTCTTGGTGGTTTAAAGACAGGAAGAAATACGATAAAGAAAGAAATTCCCAATACTGGCGGGAGTCAGTGAGAAGAAAGACAAAATTTTCAAATTGTGGGGAGCTTTGGAGGAGCAGCTGGGGTGGGGGGTGCCCCAAGCCTGGGCCAGCACTATCTTCAGGAAATTGTTCTACCCTTGTAAAGCATAGAGACCAAGTGTTTTATAAGATTTTATGTTCCCAATACAATTATTTTTAAAGTTCTGTGAACAAGAACTGCAGTTTCCCTGGCTAGGGAACTACATTTAGTATGGGCTTTAGAGTGTAAGTCAACTTTTAAAAAGAGAGCAGCTTCATTTTTGCGGCTTTGTGGCAAAATCCACATCAACAACCCCACTGAATGTCATCAACAATCCTATTCTAGCATCTTGAACCAAAACTATACTTTCAGTGATGTGTTAAAAAGTCCCAAATTATTGCAAAGGAAGGAAAGTAAGCTTTTTCTGATGTCTCAGAATTAATTCACATTGATTTCTCAATACCCACTTAGTAAACATTAGCTGGTGTCATAAAATCTTGTTCTAGGTCCTGCTGACCTTATTGGGAGCAGAATCAGAGCCTGGACTCGTGGATTTTAAAGAACAAAGGTGAAAACTAAATGAACTGCTCCTCTGTGTCCTAAGAACATGAAAACACAGTGCAACCCTATTACTCAGTGAGGATGTGTTCACTGGAAAATCACCGAGGGAATAATGAGGGGGGAAGAACAAGAGGAGGAGGAAAAGGGGAGAAGAGAAAGAGTGCAAGAGAGAGCAAAGAGGAAAAGGGGATTTGCTTTTGATGTCACAGTTCTATCAACTCATGCATTTTTCATGGATACCAACTAGCGCTAAAATAATGCTGTGCAGACAATACGAGCATGAAAAAAAGCACCGAAGTTCCCAAATATGATACTGGCTTAAAAATAATGAGATTTACAAAAATTTGAAACTCAAAGCTTTTCTTTCTTCTCTAATTTGTAAGCCTTTTAGGTTTGTGTATTGCAGCATTTCTCTCAAACTTAAGATTTAGGAACGTAATTATTTTTAATGAGACCAGAGGTTCCAATTTAATCGCATATGCTAGAGAGCTGGAGCTTAAAGAAAGCTAAGTGTTGCAAAATCTCACTGTAATCATAAGAGCTGGCAACACTAAATGTCATAACCATGGCATACTGTACTGTTTTGATGGACTAAAAATTACCAGATGTTAGATACAAGTGCATTAATTCAAGTAGCATTTTGCCCTTTGCTCGAAAGAAATTAAAAACTAAAAGTGAAGCCAGCTGGTAAATGAAAACTGGTAGAACTCAGGAGTTAACCTGTTTTGTAGTTCAGGCTTTGTAAACTTTACTAGAGGAAGTGAACATTAACATTTCTCAGTGCTTTTTATTAAAACCTGATCACTTTTTAAACAAAGTAATTAAAGGATTGTATGTAAACATTCTTTTAGGTTTAAGTCACACATACTACAGCAGTGCTGATCACCGCCTTTACTTGTAGAAGAAAACAAACAATGCACAGGTGGAGGAAAACAACACGGGAACTTTATTTGCAGGAATGGCATTTTAAGTTGTTAAGTTAAATTATTTAAATATCAATCTTCAGATATTATTCACCTCAATAATTCTACGGACTTTCCACAGTTATTCTGCAGATTTTTCATATAAGCACTAGATTTTGTGATGATGAGCTAGTATGGATGTGGACTCTCTGTGGTTATTATGTCTTCAAGCTGGCTAGCACTCTTAAGAACACAATTAAATTAATGCTCCAGTTTTAATTACCAATGACACTGTAAATGCATTAGTGTTAAAAATAAAGAGGTGAAAAATTAATACACTTGTAAAACCATTTAGTAAAATTTTCGGTGAGCTAGAAAAAAAATGAAGCAATGCTAAGGGGCCCACGTACAACCCCTGCGCTCATCTTAATTACATAAAATTTCGCTTTCTGAAAAATACCCCCGTACGCGCTGACAGCACTATGGTTCGGGGGCTGTAACCGCGAGAGGCACGTCCCCGGCACTGCCCTGTCAAACGCCGACACCGCCGTGGATCAGCCCTGCAGGAGACGCGCCGGGACCACTGCTCGCAGGGCAGGTACCGAGGGCAGGCAGTGATCGCCCCGGGGCCGAGCGGCGGGCGGTCTCTCCGGGGCTGGTGGTCTCACAGCTGCTCGGCGGCTCCTCGGCGCAGGCTGGGAACCCCGGTGGCAGTGCCGCAGGCTTAGCCGCTCCGCCGAGCCGGGATCGCCGTGCTTGTGTCGCCCGCAGCCCAGCCCGGCCCGGCCCGGCCCGGCCCGGCAGCGCTGCGCGGAAAGAGCCGCCTTCCCCCCCGCGGGCAGCCGGCCTGGGCCCACCCCCCGCACCGGAGGTCTCCGGCTGATAATTCAAAAATGGAGGATGCGCCCTCTCAGCCATTAATTAATAATGTAGCTCGCTGTCTTCCTGTGTGACACACGCTGGAAGGCACCGAGCGGCCAATAAAGATGTAGGGGAGAGCAGGGGAAGGCTCCTCCCCGCAGCTCTTCCTGATTGAGGGCTCGAAGAAGTAGATCAAAAACTTCCCAGGACCCGGAGNCGGGGCGAGGCGCAGGGCGGGAAGGGCGAGGACCCCCGTCAGGCAGCGACCCGGCAGGAAGGGAAGGAGGGAGATAAGTGGTCGGCGCTGCCCCTCCTGGGTGTTTGCTTTGCGGGGAGGAGGAGGAGGCGGCGGGGGAGTGGAAGTTGGTGTCCGGCCCGGCGTGTGTAGGTCAGAGGGGGGGGGNCCCTGTCAAACGCCGACACCGCCGTGGATCAGCCCTGCAGGAGACGCGCCGGGACCACTGCTCGCAGGGCAGGTACCGAGGGCAGGCAGTGATCGCCCCGGGGCCGAGCGGCGGGCGGTCTCTCCGGGGCTGGTGGTCTCACAGCTGCTCGGCGGCTCCTCGGCGCAGGCTGGGAACCCCGGTGGCAGTGCCGCAGGCTTAGCCGCTCCGCCGAGCCGGGATCGCCGTGCTTGTGTCGCCCGCAGCCCAGCCCGGCCCGGCCCGGCCCGGCCCGGCAGCGCTGCGCGGAAAGAGCCGCCTTCCCCCCCGCGGGCAGCCGGCCTGGGCCCACCCCCCGCACCGGAGGTCTCCGGCTGATAATTCAAAAATGGAGGATGCGCCCTCTCAGCCATTAATTAATAATGTAGCTCGCTGTCTTCCTGTGTGACACACGCTGGAAGGCACCGAGCGGCCAATAAAGATGTAGGGGAGAGCAGGGGAAGGCTCCTCCCCGCAGCTCTTCCTGATTGAGGGCTCGAAGAAGTAGATCAAAAACTTCCCAGGACCCGGAGGGGGGGCTGAGGAAACGGGAGAAACGCGGCGAGGGGGACCGCGTTCCGCACCGGCGGAGCAGCGAGCGCAGTCTGCGGCCGCACCAGGTGGGCAGGAGGGGAGGGAGCCGCGCAGCCCCCGCTGGACAGGCCGGAGGCCGGGCTGTCCCAGCGCCGCGGCCGCGCTGTCCTGCGGCGGCGGAGCCCGGCGGCCGCTGGG